>OY787661.1:0-380000 GCA_963678985.1 Spisula subtruncata | reverse complement strand
CATATATTACCATACATGGTGTTGAAAACCAAGTACGTGTCGTATAAATACATTTTACGATCTGAATACAGATATAAAATAATTTCAAATGTTTGAGGACGAGCAATCTTATTTTAAGAATAAGAAAGTACTTGGGAATGTCTACAGCTTTAAATGCACAAAACATGACAATGACTATACCACGGAATTCAATTTGTAGCATAATATTGGAAAATCGATAGCATGATTAAAATACCCCCCCCCCCCAAAGCTTGTTCATTTAATACAAAAAATCTACGTGATATGATATCAGCATTAGTGTCGATAAGTGCTTGTAATTTTAACAATCAAACCCGAAAATTGCAATGTAGGAGGCGAGGAGTGCTTTAAGTCGGTATAAAAACACGTAATAACAAGGCCGTAACAATTTAACACTGTCCATTATACCCGACCGACAATCATAAATGTTAACAGGTGAAATTTTCACATTACGTTGAATCATACGGTTGATATGCAGCCTTGAAAAGACAAGTTAAATGATGTAGAAAATAATTACAAAGTGTGATCGCCATTTAAATACACATTTTATACACTTCATGCTTACACATAACTGTCTGAACTAACAGGTGGTTTGAACACATTCCTGATACTTATATGATAGAACATACTTTAGTACACAGAGAATACAAAGTCACACAGCAACGACGACATCGTCAAGCAATCCATGAGACAGACATAAAACAAACCATACTGGAAAGTTGTACCCTCGCAAGAATCGGACATAGAACGACCTACTTCAAACACTTACATCCTCCATACAGAGACACTATCCTTCCGAACCAGGAAATGATTAAAGAAATATTGACAGTCGAGTTGTGGCTTTGGAGAATTGCATTAGGGGTTGGTGCATCAAATACGTGGATAAGGTGTTTTGGAGGTGTTCAATTTGGAGATGTTGCATTGTTATGAATTAGGCACTCATATATAACTATATTATAATTTAATTATTATGTATAGTATTGCACTTATAAGCAATACATGGATATTTCAGGAAACCCCTATATTATGTAAATGACGTATCTGCTATTCGAACCAGTTAGTTGAACATTTGGCAGTCAAGTATTGTAAGCTTAGATAGTAGAATGAACAACTTAGTAAAACTCAACAGAAAACAGAGTGTAAGTTGAAAGATAAATAATTGAATAACCAAGTATGTACATCAACATTATGAATGGTCATTGTAAGGTACATGTAGTCTCAAATACTCTTAATACAAGGTTGTTCAACATCATTTAACGTTTATGAGAACCATTTACAATGAACACCGCAGTATAGACAGGTAATACATAGACTGAAATGTAAGTTAAACAATGAGAAACCTTGGGCCTTATTCACCAACATTGTAAGTCTAAAACTCAGACTTAGATTTTAGAATGCCAAATGTTTTATTCAATCTCATGTTGTTATAAAGGTACCGAATTTAATACAAATGGGTATTTATGTTCAGCTTATAACAACAAATGATTAGATAAAATTTCACTGGTTTAATCTAAATGAAACTGAGATATGGCAGTGATGGTGAATTTTATCAATTTTAAGTCTAAGTCTGAATTTCAGTCTTACAACATCGGTGAATAAGGCCCAATTGTTCTTTTATAACTTATATGAAATGATTTAAATGTTTACATAATTACAAAAAAACGAGAACAGCAAATACAATGTAACATTTTAACACGGAGAGTAAAACAAGGTATAAAGGAACGATACGTGCAACTGTACATTAAACAATTACATTTTACAATTTTTGCTAAAGTTCATGGTATAAATATGTTAAAAATGTTATTGTTGATAAAAATGACTCGATACGGCTGCTGAGCCCAGCTATACTCCGTGTGTTATGATTTGTTGATAAAAATGCTCCCAAAGCGACCTATTACACCGCCATACAGAGCGTATCGTTTATCAGATATAGCTTAAAATACTAAATAATATATACCAAAACTTGAGCTTTAGTGTTTTCTGATACATTTGGCTAAGTTAATAAATCGCATTAATCCATGTAAGTAACTTGTATCATGGTGTTGTATCTACATGTGCTTGGCACAATGTTTACAGGAAAAACACCAAATTTATATTATTATACTACAATGTACTTTGCTCTTTCTTAAAAACTGACAACTTCTCCGTAATGCCGAGGATATGAACGTTGTCAGGGAAGAATATGACATGCCCAAAACCTCCCTTGGTTGACCCCTTATAAGCCGTATGACAGTCTAACGCTAGCCCAAAGACCTGTAATTTAGGTATTTGGCTAGCACCTCAGCATGTGCAGTCCTTGCGATGAGCGCTGTGTCAAGAGAGGTCCCTATTGTATAAGTTAATAACGGTTACCTATGGATATGGACTTAGGAAATCAGAACTAAGAAACAATCCAGAAAATTACACGATTTCAATCTACATCCTATGCAGGTAAGTATTGGGTACCTTGAATCTGTGGTGGGAGGTCGGATTTACCAGAGTTATGCTAAAGACTGAATGATAAAAATCAATTTGAATTGTGTATGAACACTGAAGTTAATGATCCTGGAAGACATTGATTTTCCGATCAATTCAGTGATTAAAAAATATCAAAAACACACAGAAATAACAGACACACTTCTTTTGCACACAAAAACGTTGAAGAAAAAATGTACCGACAAATATACCCCAATGCGCATGCGCACACACATGGTTCACGATTGATGACGTCAGAAACACTGCAGCTTTCTTTGATTGTTCTTATATAAAAAATAGTTTCACTGATTACCGACGGAAACATTTTGAACACAATTTTAGATCTATATATTTTTGATGATCATAATATTACACATTTCCGTCGTCGTCGGCGCGGATCCCGTCGTTTTATTTTTGGTTCCAGCACAGCAAGTAAGGCTTCGTCAAATACGTCCTTCAAACCTAGTTGAGTTAATGCACTACATTCCGCGTAACAATCTGCGTTCACTTTTTTCGCTAATTTAACACCTTCCTCCTGAGTAATTGGTTTCATTTTACGTTTCTGTAATTTTTGACGAACTTTTTCGTCTTCACGAAGGTCAACTTGAGTTCCGACAATAAGAAAAGCGGAAGTTGGTGAATTATTGCGCACTTCCGGTAGCCATTTTAATTCCAAGTTTTTCATGGTGTCTGGCATCACTACGGAGTATGCTAACAGGAAAACATGAGTACCGGGATACGATAACAGACGGAGACCCTCATATTCCTCCTGAAATTATACAATAGAGAATTTAATTATCTGTGTGATTAATAAGATAAGAAAACGCAATACAAATACATCACTTGTCTTGGTAATAAAGGTACAAGCACATGTATCAAGGTGAAACGTGTTTTTTCTTGTTTCTTTTTAGTGTTAATTTTGTTATTCGCCAATGTGATTGCAAACCTTTTTAAACAGTGTCCATACAGGTCAAAAGTCTATGATCGGGACAGTTTAATGTGGAAACAATCAACTTCGATTTAAACCTTATGAAGGTTGATTCACAAGAAACCACATTAGACATGAACACAACTAAACATAGGGAAGATAATGATGAACATTTAGACTATACCAGTGTAAATAATGCCTCATTAACTGGTCTGGTACACCTCAATGGGAAGTTAATGAATCCAGTGGGATATCTATCTCGTTCTATATCAGGTTCACGAAACATTACAATAACCAGTCCTTAATGATATGAAGCAAAATTATTAGAGAAAACGACAAATGTACACAAAACATGCACCGCAACTGCTAAATAAAACACAATTTGATAATAATTTGCTCCTAGCTATTGCATTCCTAAAATTACAGTACACGGGAAATAAATATTAATCATTATCTTGTTGGTATCACATTTAAATTCTAGGCGTGTCTTTAACTCTTGAAAAATCGGACCAATTGTCGGTCACTACATCCCTAAAGTAATGTACCTGTACGTGTACGATGTTTGATGCATGTGATAAAAGCATACATATAGAGTAACTAGGTACATATGTAAAGTTCTTAATGTAATACTTGTAGTCAAAGCTTATGATTTACAAGTGCGACTTTTAGGATGAATTACATTTGTTGTTTGTTGAAAGTTTGTTTTTTTTTTTGTTTTTTTTTACAATATCGTTTATTATAATTCATATAAATGAAGTACTTTTTTTTACAATATCGTTTATTATAATTCATATAAATGAAGTACTTTTTTTTGTTTGTTTGTTGAAAGTTGTTTTGTTGTATATATATAAGTATCCACTTATACAGTCATACCACTGATGGGGTTTGTGTTTACTTCAACTATGTATAACCTGAGTGTAACTTCCTGACTGACTGAACGTACTCAGTCCAACACTTGACTTCACTTGATGTAAACAACAATAACAGTGACACCCTCCATTGGACCATTAAAAACATGAAGTCATATCCGTAAGGAAATATTTTCATAAAACGATTTTGTGTACTTGTATGTAATATTGCAATAAATTACACCATAAATTACACCATAATTTACACCATACTTTACACCTAATAAATGATGTTATTTATCCGCATGATGCAGTCAGATGCTATACCTGGTACAAACATGACTCATGGAGAAGCATTCAACCTTTAACGTGTTGACACTTACATGTACATACGTCATCTTTCTTTTTTTGTTATTTGTTTTTTTTTTTGTGAGGTTATACGCCAGTTTTGTTACATTTTGTCAGTTTTCTACACCGGGTCAGTTGTCCTGGATCACCGAGTCGTAAAATCTTTTTAATAGGCTTCAGCTTACAGTCAACTACCGAACAGCAATCACAAACTAGTCCAACAATAACAGTTACTGTAGACAAATATGGAGGTCATGAAAGGACATACACTGACCGACCCAGTAATCTCACCTTCTAGCTAATATGATTATTTAATGTCGACTAAATGGATGCGATGTGAGCATGCTGAATGATTTGGCTTTATAATACCTCCCAGCAGCCAGCAGTTTTTAGCGCCGTAATGTATGACCATAATTATGTCAATTAATCCTGACACTAGTCCGAACAGTTATAGAACTCACTCACGAGACATGTACTTGCAGGCAGCCGGTATCGAAACAATAACCCTTTCAACGCACTTTGTGTACCAAAGCGTCGACTTAGGCGAACTTTCTACATTCGAATATAATAAATAAATGCTTTTACATGATTTCTCATTACAAGAACTAAATCAATTTGGTAACCGTCCAGGAAATATTGCTGTTAATTGAAAGTCTGAGTGAAAGCACTTTACGATGTTATGAAAGATTTGTGTCTATCAATAACATTATTGTTGCTAGTTGTGGAATCGTGGGATATTGTTTTATACTTTTATCTGTGTTCTAGGCCAATCATCATAATTTAATTATGAGGAAGTATATCGGGAAATTTATCTTTCATACACAACTAAAGGTTACTGTCTGAATCAAATGGCCTGATATAAACCACATTTTGGAACTGCAATTATGAAAGTTGTAATAAAAGTTAAAATATAAATACAACACGAACCGGTACATGTAATTGTTTTCATTGTATGTAACAACAACATGGCTGTTTTTTATGAATTTTGGCTATGTGGAATTTCATACAAGGTATGTGAACTTGTATGTGATGTCGATAGGTTCCGGGGTTTTGTCGTTCATTGACATTTATTTAATCAGAAACTGTTCAACACAAATTACCCCACAAATTGGCCCACAAATTACTCAAAATTGAGACTAGGGATGGTCAGTCGTCCCTCATTGCTATTTGTTATGAACAATGTAACTAGTAACATAGTATTTAATGTTGTGGGATTTCATGAAACATCGATATCGTACTTTCTATAAATAAGATTAAAATATTCAAACCCATGTTCTAAACCACACGTGTCGGTGTATCTAACTATCACGGAGTATACATTACACAGCGTGCAGAGTCACGTACGAACAAAGGGACATTGCTTTTTGTTGGTATGTCGGTTTGGTTTTGTAAGGATATCATGCCTCAGTCACACAGTCGGACAAGGCACAAGACTTCTGCTATGTTGGAACAATCATCACCTCCTGGACCCTCTACCTCCATAACATCATGACAGTATACTTAGTAACAATTAATACATAAAAAATACTTCTAAATTTACCAATAGACACAGGAAACAAACAATGTTTTAAGTGGAGGTATTGAAGGATATAAAATGACTATATAATAGTTTACCTGTCCCGCTGTATCAAACAGTCCGAGTTGATAGGATGTACCACGTATAGACACAGTTACTGAAATGGACAAATAGTACATGGTGATTATAATACTACGGCGTCAATTGACATTACGTCCTCTAGAGCAGAGATCGCTCCGCCTGATTGTTTGTCGAAGGTTGCTTGGCGAAGGTTTTCAAGTTAACCCATCGGGCCATGTGATTGCAGTTTACCGTAAACTTTGATTTAAGGGTATAGATTGACAACTGGCGTTGTGTCAATTGTGATGAAACAGGACATTCTAAGAAACACGTTAACTGACATTTTATCTGTCTCAATGTGTACTAGCACGTTCTTCGACAGTGCGTCACATGCTTTTTAATTACCATCCAAGGTATACAAGCAAAATGGGTGTGTAGAACGCCAGTCATTGAGACAAGAGAAGAGAACTGGGTTGCTTTTAGTTTTTTGGGAAATATATATACAGCTTAATTTTTAAAACTTTTTAATTTAAACATTTAAGTTTATACGTCAAGTGCTAAAATGTAATACCAGCACAGGCATAATATACAAGCAAATAAAAAGTGTAAAAAAGGCCAGTCATTTGAACTCTCTAGATGTTCGAACAGTTGATCTTCCATTGCTCAATGGACTGAGCTAACCGGTCGATGTACATGTAGATTTATTTAGATTTATTTTTTTAGATCAACGGCTATTTAGCTACAGGATGAATATCCTCGGTAACAAAGTAACAATTAGTGGTAGACATACATTATTGTGCCTCTCAACAAATAGTTCACTGGAATTTACCAGGATTGATTATACGTCGACCTTATGATGTTGTTAATATCAAATAAACAATTATTGTTCATGTATATATCCCTCTGAGAGATTGGTGAACTTGTAATGTTCTTGATCAATATAGAGCACTGTCCTACATTACCAAGTTCTATACAGAGTTAGGTTACATTGTAATGGTTATTTGTGGAGGGATTTCTCGGACAGCCAATTCCTGAGTTTTGGTATTCGTGCATTGTGTTTGAAGAAGATCGAAGAAATATTCAGAGTCATGTTTCGTAGAAATAAGTTCGAAAGTCCAACAGACAGACATCGCGTATAGTATACATGTATGGTTTAGAACGGAAGATAATTAAAACAATTTAGCAAGTCTTGTGGATTCGAAACGAAACTTGAACACTGATAAAACCATGCCATATGCATACATGTAGTGTATTGTTATAGGGGTCCTTACATAAGGAACAATATACTAACTAGGGGACACTTCTTATTGATTTAATACAAGATCAGTAATGTATCCAGTATTCTCTAGTTCAGTTAACCAAAGGATCCTAGTCTACTAACCTGTTGTAGTAGGCAACAACTATGGTGACCAAAACTAATCGTTTGCAACTTCTAAAACTTAAGTATTTTCTTAGTATATCCAAGGTCAAGGTCACATATATAGCTATGATATAATATAGAACAAAAGGTAGCTGTACATGTTTTTATTAACATGTACCTGTATATTACTATCTATTATAATGATTAATCAGTTATAAGTAAGTGTATATAATTATGTTACATATACATATCACCACAGTTTACTATGATAACACGTTAAGGGAGGAACGATGAACATATCAACTGTAATTTTGCCAAATATTGCATAATTAATTACATGTAATTAGTGGTAATTAGCAGGTAGTGTGAGCACGTATATATCAACCTCTTTATACAACACATACTAGTACATTGTATACATATATACATTATATACTCGTGCATTACAGTCAAATGGGACAATCAGCATATGACGAAAGGGGCTATCAGCATTTGACAAAAGGAGCTATCAGCATTTGACAAACGCGACTATCATCATTTGTCGAAAGGGGCTATCAGCATTTGACAAACGCGACTATCATCATTTGTCGAAAGGGGCTATCAGTATTTGACAAACGCGACTATCATCATTTGTCGAAAGGGGCTATCAGTATTAGTCCATGTGACAGACCGAAATCCATTACCAAATTGGTGAACAGATCCAACAATGATTTTCGGTTAGCTTGATATCTAAGCTGTCCGAAATCAGTTGATGGACTTGCGGGACATTTTGCCAAATGACCTTTTGGCGGCCATCTTTAAAGATGGCCGCCGTTATTTTAAGCAAGCAGAGGGTTTAGGAAAACTTCGATTATTCCTCACTCACATGGGCTATCGGCTTGTAATATGTCTTAAAATGTTTGCATTTGAACCCCGCATATGGTCATATAAAAATATAAATATTATAATATGGTTATTAATTAATAATTATTGATTTTTTAAGGAAATTAAGATATTTTTCGATTTTTGTCGTGAATTTTTCTCATTCAAATCGGATCTGAGTGTGTAATTGACCATTTGTTGATTGTTATAAACAGAAGTTGATTCTAGGAGTCCATAATAAACATAACGTTGACAGATTTTCATTTAAAAATCCTTTATAAGCCAGGAATATTGGATACTTAAAAGTTAATTAACAGTCCTATCTATTAATGGCATATTTAGGTTAGACCCAACATTGGATTGTATTGTAAATATTTTTTGATTTTCTGTTAGGGAATATGTTGCAATTGAAGAATACGAATGATGACCAGATGTCATTATTGAGCATTTTGTGAAAATCAAGATGGCGTCCAAAATGGCCGCCAAAATCAGAAAAACAATCAGAGATGCCAGAAATTAGTTACATATTTCTTTTTTGCCGATTGGTTGTAGTTAAAATGTTTTTAACACATGTATTTATATTTTATCTATCGTTATTCGTCAATTAAATATTGTGGGAAGGCATCCATGTCGGCTGAAATCAAAATGGCGTTTACAACGGCCGCAATAATTGACATATTGATATATTCTATTAAAACATTTATTTCAATGATTTTTGTTGATATCGGAATTAAAATAGTTAACTAACATTCAAATAAAAGTACGATTCGGCTCAATTGACCCGTTGCCTTATTCAAAATGGCTGCCAAGATGGCCGCCAAAATCAGGAAATATGTCGGTGATGCAAGAGATTAGTTACATAAATTACTATTGTTGCTAATTGGCAGTTGTTTAGATGTTAAACATAGTATCTATTCAATCATAAAATTATTAATTGTTTGCAATTATGCAAGATAACATACTAAGAAATCCACTACCGGCTGTAATGACCATCGTAATTGCTGAATAAGCATATTTTATTAAAATCGTATAGTGTGTTCGAATACTAGTAGTTTTTACTTGTATTGAACATTATATTTATCAGACATGCATTATGGTTTAACTTCAAAATGGTGGTCAATTAAGATTACATAAGTGGGGAATAAATTGTAGATTCTTCTTCTTTCTGTAAAGTATATATGGTCGTGCTCTTGGGCATTATCGTACCATTGATATTTAATTACAAGGTCGTGTGAGCGGCGAGTTATTTTTATTAAAAACAAATTATCATGATTATCCACTATAAATAGGACCCCTCGAGAAGGCAGAATCGCTGTCGACAATGCTCATGGATCTGGTTCTAGAGTTTCCAACCAAAGTCACCAATGATCTGCCTGATGTTGCTTGTTGTGCTAAAGTACCGTTTGACGAATTGCGTCCAATATGCTGAACTGCCTCCAGATGACAAATATTTGCCTTGGTTGATCGTTTGCCGAATTTGCGCATTCAAGGATTGATTTGACATGTGTCTGGTAGCCTCGTACCCTAATCTGTTTCGATAGTTTGTCAAGTTTGTCCAGAAGAAGGCGATGCTGTTGTTGGCTTTCCTCACAATGGTAGCAACACTGGTACTTAAGGAGACCTCATCTATGTATACCCCGATGTACTTATCGTAACGTGTCATGCGGTTGTGGATGAAAAACGGAGTCTTAACACGAGTTCTCTTCTTAGTGATGCGGGTGACCATATACTTGTAAGGATTAAATGTCACCAACGATGGACCCTCCCATTCATTGCTGTAGTCTGCCCATTTCATCTTGTTAGGCTTAAGCATTTTCTTTAGTAATTAACCTGTTCAAGAGGTTGTTGTCAGCAAGCAGATGGTGAGTAGATGTTGCATGAATTAGAATGTGGTAGATATACAACAGAAAAAGTGGTCCAATGGCTGAGCCCGAGGTACGCCTTGTGTGACTGGTGCTGTGTTGGTGGACGGTTCTCCGACCAGTACATGTAGGGTTTTGATTGCGCGAATTATGCTAGTACTATTCCTGTCCAGCAGGTTCCACTGATACTGTAATAATTCAGTTTGCTGGCTTGCCTCTCCATAGACCGAAGGCTTTGTTGAAGTCCCGAATGACGGACCAATCTGATCTCCACCATCTAGGTAACAGTTGTAGTTGGTTATGGAGTGCAACCATGTTGTTAGTCAGCTAGTATTTAAAACGTCTCAAGAAGGGTCATGATCTGGCTTTGAAGTAACGGTGTGTGCTCGACCAGTCCACTTTACGCAGACTTGATTGAGATGGACAAGTAGTTGCTAGGTCGCTATACATTGGTCTCCCGTTTTGATGATGGGTGTGACGCTCTAGTCTGATGGGAGTATAGTATTCCAAAAAACTTGTGTGGATGTTGTTTGGAATCGTTGCTTCATGCGGACCGTGACCAGTTATATTCTTTCTCACATCCAGTTTGTCCTCACCTCAGTCGTTCGTCCTACACTATCATCCCAGTGTCTGCGATGAACTTTCTGGTCTTCCGCAGATCATCAACGTCTCCATAGAGCTTCTCTTGAAGAGTTGTGTCTGTGGGCCACGTTGCAGTTCGATCCTGATTCTACATCTTTGGAGGACATGCACGACAGTTTGTTCTTCTTCCCCACATGGACAGATCGGAGACGGCACCAATTTGTAATTCCGATACATGTGATGGTTCAGCTTGTTTTGCCTTGATCGTAGTCGTACCATAATCACTTGTTCTGACCTGTTAAGGCGATGGTAGGATCAGCATCTTGTCTTGGTCTTGTGAAGTTCTTGATAATGGTAACTTTCTCTTTATATGCCTCATGTACTGGTGGTTGTGCTGAATGTGCGAAATGCCCACTTCTTCATCATAGACGTTTGACCTTTCTGATTACTACTAACATTGGTTGGAAATACCTAGGATGGTAAATGGGATTATAATTTTATATGGTCCGTTGGTATAGTCTCTGAAATAACATTCATAATGTGTCAATATCAGTGGTATGAGAAAAGTGCTAGGCAAGGTCGATGCTGACGCTCGGACCATGCTTATGATGGTAATATCAGTCTTCTTCCACAAAAGTGTCGTTCTTGCCGGGGTATTCCATCTTGCCGATGTGGTCTTCACCACTATGAAAACAGCGCTACGGTCGCTAACCCAAGATAGTGCTGTACTGGTTATAAATGGGATACGCTTGTTGTTTACCCCTATCGTGAAGTTGACAAATTGTTCTGAGCTTGTTTCTGTGACCTTGTCAATAAATATTGGACAAGTATGGCGATGTTAGGTGTTGTCTGTAATCATGCCAGTTTTCTAGTCGATATCTGGTAAGTTTATGTCGCCTGTTAGTCATTTTGTCGATGTTGGGTAGGCAGTGTGGAGGTGTTTGACTTCATAAAAGCTGGGTTGCTGATGGTGGTGGGTCACTGCTGGGTGATCGGTAAATTAGTGTAATGGTGAGCGGATCGCTTCCGTGGCATATTGATGGCGCTGCTGTGAATTCGGTGTATGCGTCGAGTTTGATGAATGTGCACATTAGCTACTACTATTCTTTGACAACAATGTGTAAATAAAACACGAATAACTATGTATAAAGAATAGCTTATACATATACCGTACCACGGTACCAACCCAACATATATTGGACAATCAGTACCGGTGGTACACAATATTGATCGTACTTGACTTAAGGATAAGGACAGCCAACCAGATAACACCATAGTAAGCACTTGGTCAGTTACAGGCGATGTGACTATGTAGCTATCCTTATTTTCCAATTAGATTAGAGTAGTATTGAATACCACTCCCATTTGAACATACACGGTTGGCAACATCTTAGCAGTCTCATCAAATATACTGCACATATAGTGTTCTAATGTTACAGTAGATCTATATTTGTAACCTATAGCAGTATTCACATTAACACATTCCATTACAATACATGTTTTAATGCAAATTTTCAGTTTGGCATACCTGTATGCGGCGGCCATTTTGTCACAATTAAGAAATCAGCCTACATTGGTACTATTTTAAACGGAATAAGTCGATCACCAAATATATATAATGTTGTATTTTATACAGTGTATTTAAGTTGTAATTATGTTTGCAAAACTTACACTGCTATCGATCACAAAAGTATCAATTTGTAACTTCCTTGGACCTCTAACACACTATTTAATTGATTTTGGAAGCCATTTTGTCCGCCATTTTGAATCAGCTAATGGTTCAGTGCTTAAACTCAAAGATTTCTTGGAGCATTTATTACATATTACAGTTGAACAATTTATTTAACACCAGTTCAACTTAAATTGTGATAAAAAACAAATTATTTTCCTAACAGCTTGTCATTTTAGCCACCATGTTGATTCCAGCCATCACGAATGCCTTTTTACATTCACTAACTCAATCAATAATATTAAATATAAATAAATAAATATGTTTTAAACATTTAAACTACAACCAATCTGCAAAAAAGCGATTTGATCCTAATTTCTGGCACCTCAGATTGTTTTTCTGAATTTTGGCGGCCATCTTGGACGCCATCTTGGTTTTCACAAAATGCTCAATGATGCAAGCTGGGCATTATTCGTATTCTTCAATAAAAACAAATTCCCTAATAGAAAACCATAAAATATTTACTATACAATCCAATGCCGGGTATAACCTAAATATCCCATTTATAGACTTGACTATTAATCAACTTTCAGTTATCCAATATTCCTGGCTAATGAAGGATTTTCAAATGAAAATCTGTCAATGTAATGTTTATAATGGACGCCTAGAATCAACCTCTGCATATAACAATCAACAAATGGTCAAATACACACTCAGATCCGATTTGAAAGAGAAAAATTAACGACAAAAATCGAAAAATATCATAATTTCCTTAAAAAATCAATAATTATTAATTAATAACCATATCATAATATTTATATTTTTATATGACCACATGCGGGGTTCAATTGCAAACATTTTAAGACATATTACAAGCCGATAGCCCATGTGAGTGAGGAATAATCGAAGTTTTCCTAAACCCTCTGCTTGCTTAAAATAACGGCGGCCATCTTTAAAGATGGCCGCCAAAAGGTCATTTGGCAAAATGTCCCGCAAGTCCATCAACTGATTTCGGACAGCTTACATATCAAGCTAACTGAAAATCATTGTTGGATCTGTTCACCTTTTTGGTAATGGATCTTCAATTTTCAAGACCTGGGACATGGACTATATTTGACAAACGCGACTATCATCATTTGTCGAAAGGGGCTATCAGTATTTGACAAACGCGACTATCAGCATATGTCGAAAGGGGCTACCAGTATTAATGAATATCATAAACAAGTGACAAACGGGTTGGTTTCTCATGAGAAAATGACAAAAGGGGACACCATGAGCGTCTTTCAAAGGGGACTATCAACATATATGATAATAGGGGCTACCGCGATCATAATGTTAAGAAGGAACTATCAACTTATATAAAAAGAAGGTTCATGTCCCATTTTAGTTGCTAAGGGACGGACGTAGGGTGCTGATCAGTGTGTTGTATGTACATGCACCTACGTGTAATAAGAGATAGTAAATTATGTTTTACAAGGAAGAGTTATTTTGTTAGATAACGAAGCCTAGCTAACTCTAGTTCATTTGCTAGTTACACAATCGATAAGGAGGGTTGAGTTTAAGTTATCTTGTCGAAAAGTTCATCGTACCGGAAGTAGATGAGACAATGTATACAGGTTTCTAGTTCGTGTTTTTTATTCCCTGAGTGACATGTAATAATTATATTTACTCTATTTGATTGATGAGATTCCTTTCACAATTACAGCCAGCAATATTTAACCTGTGTAAACCACTTTTTCTTGCAAGGTAAAACATTTAGTTTTATGAAATTTCTCAAATACGAAAAACTTAGTTAAAGAAGGTATCAAAGTTAGGCTACTTCTTTGATAGAAGTTTCAGGACAACACAACATATGCTTTCTACAAATGCATGAGTTAAATCCTAGCATGTGTCCTTTGCTGTAGGGTTGCTTGAGTACATTAGTTGTATTATTTGTATTGTATTTTGGGTCGGATCGAGGCCTTTCAATACATTGAAAAACAATATTGAATCTGAAAATTACTACTTCATTTGTAATCACGCAAAATGGTCTAAGTATGACAACCCAGCGTATCACGATTCACATTGCTAAATTAATTACAAATAAAACTTTCAACAACATTCTGAACTTTAATGATGAGTTTTGTTTTTCTGCTAGAAATTCTTGTAGAGATATGTATCTGTGTTATGTGTAGACTGCAGCTGTCTATGAGTGATTTAGGTGCCAAAGTTATGTATTGGATGCAGTAATGTACGATTATTCAGGATGCATGGAACTATTGGAATGTGATCAGGAATTGAATAAGATAAGTGGGATATAACCCAACCATCTGTTATATAAGCCACACATCGTATAATACAAAACACATTTCGGAGATTTATTATGTAGGCTACATCATATTTTGGCGAACGTGGTTCTTCAAAGTTCTTGATCACACTCATCATGTTGTTTCGTCTTTGGAATCACTACCAGTAATTATAGGAAAATCATCATTCAGTCCATACAAAACAACCTCTTCAGAGCGGACCCCAAGCAACAACCCTTATCAAGAAACAGGCTTCCTGGAGGAACTATTTACCATCAGGTAAACCCCTCTTAAGCAACAATCTCTGAACAACAACCACAATTTGTTTACATGTATTTCAAAGGGTGTTGCTGTTGGGAAGTATTACTGTACAGTTAAATATCAAAAATAAGACATCGTTTAGGAAAGTTTGAAAACTGATTTTCAATTATAGTGTGTCTTAAAATTGACATTGAACATATAGTTAAACATGAACCGGATGAGTGTAGTTTTAATGTCGAGATGATCTGCTTAAATCAAGAAAGTCGTATATTGACTATAATGAATAATTGTGAAGCCCGTCCTATGAGACCATCTCAATATCTCGTATACATACGATGTGTTTATACATAGGCTGCGTGTATTCGTATTGAAATGTGGTTGTAAGGTCAGAAATATGGTAGTATTATCACTTGGGGTCATTTCGTAATCAGACGATGTTTGATAAAATCCCATGGTAATACGGCTGTAATACAGTAAGGGCATATTTGGTGCAAAGTTTCATATTTCGTAAATATTAGTCAAGCCATTTGAGAGTAATGTTACGAAACTTATACAATTATTTTCAAAAAACTAGATTCCTTTTTATGTCCTGTTACTATACATGTACAGTAAAGTATCAATAAACAAAACCCCGTGAAACGTCTAAAACTCAATCTTAGGGGATTGGTTCTGCTTTAATCTGAGATCGAATAAATATAAATATTTTACTGTTTTAACATTTATTCAACATTGAGCAACATGAAGATTATATGTTCAGTGCACCATTGGTGGTTGTCTTCTAATGAGGTGGACTCCGTGGGAAGATGTCCGTATGAGGTTTCGCTGTACACGATGTTGCTTCTTTTTCGTAAAGCACTTATGAATTATGACAAACAACATTGTTGATTGTTAGATAAAATCGATTTCAAAACACGACAGACAATCCCCTATTCATGTTTGTATATTGTAGTATTGTTAACAGTAAATGACTCATGCAGTATAACTTCCTGATAGTAATTGTAAAGTTGATTTTATTAAGTTTCATATAAATTGTACGTAGATCACTAACAATTATAAGTGAACAATGAAAACATGAGATAACTACCTTAACATCATCTACAAAACAACAATGTTAAAGAGACATGTGTTTGTTGTTGTTAATCGTGGAAAGTATGCGAGTGTTGCTCCGCAGCCGCGTCGTATACCAGCCCCATGGTACAAATAGTACCAATATATCTATATGATGTGTCTCCGTAGCCCAGAGGTTAGTGTTGAGCCGTCTAATTAGGTGACCGGGTTCAAATCCGGGTGGAGGTTCATTATACAAAATGCATATGTTTGCCATATTTCAGTAGAAATAAAGAAGGAAAATTAGTACAAACAAAGGCGAGGATTTCTCTCTTTTCTCATGGCATTACCTTCTTTCGCAATAGCAGCTTCAGGATTTCATAACTGACCTAAATATATTACTAAGTAGTATTGCCTAAAGAAGAGTAAGTATTATACTTTAACTCGTATTCTGCTAACGAAGGCTGGTCGGTGAAGAGAGGGCACGGGTTGTATTGTAATGTTACAGTAGTCATGTTGTGTTTAATAGTTTCACGTATACATAAAATACATTCAGCAGGCACCACACTATTGATCACACGATTGTTAAGTGGAAACCTTTCCTTGAATACAATGTGTACGAGGAAGACATTATAATCTTACAATGTTCCAACACTTAACTCCATAAATCATTGCTCATTGTTTACATACATGTAGAATTGATTACATACTGTATTTGAAGACAGTCAACTCTTTATTAAGCAGCCCGTCACGAGATGAGCAACTTTATCTGTTTAATGCAGGTCAATATGTAATGCATGGGTGTTTAAGACAATGCATAGTTGGGGTATGATGACTTTTACGACAGCTAACTGGTTTGGAAAATGAAAAGCCTGAAGCCAGTATAACACAGATGTCAAGAAGAAGTATGAAAAAACTTGTTACTAGTATTGAAGCGGTAGTGATCACCAACATACAGTAACATGTATCTGACATAATGACATACTCCACTTCCACATACAGAACAAATTAAACAACTACCAGTGCCAGGCAGATCTAATTAGATGTCATACTTAATTGGCCTCTTAGCACAGGCTTAACTGTACGATATAATGGTTCTCCATGTATTGCACTATGAGTGCATGTTTAGAAATGCACACACAACATACAAGCAGTCCATACACCATTATAATTATTAGTGTACCTATGCATGCCTGTCATGTATGATAAATAAATCATTACACCTGTCGATGTATGTCACGTGTTATCGAATTATAGAATCAATACATAATTACATATCGATCAGAGGCGATATTATAATGACCTTTGACCCACTAACCCCAAACACTTGACTGGGAAGGTTCGCACTTGAACTTTGATTCAATGTGTCTGTTAGACAGATTGGCATTATTTTCCTGTGTAATATACTCACGCCGTATTGTGTCCTACCTATTTTTTTGTTTTAAACGTTTTAGCAATAATAAAAATATGAAGATATAGCATTCTGATTTTTGCGAATGCATATTACAATTGAAGATAGCAGCACCATATTGCAATAAGAGAAATCGGGATAGACACTGTTGGTAACGATATCTCCAAATTGAAACCGAATAAGATCAGCGTGATGTTAGAATATGTCATTGAAATATGATGCAATTATAACGATATTATGTTTACATGTCACACCGTCATGTTATTACGTAATAAGATGTTTCAGTAATTATCTGCACGTACTTTGTCTCCCCATTATTACACCGTTGTTTGTTTCAAAGTTAAGTTTGCTGTCCATGTATTGCGTCTGTCAAAGTATAAATTATGATTCGCTATACGTACGTTCACAAATGTTGTACATTTACAAGAGAGTAATTATTGAAACCTTTCGGTCAAGCGTCACCTATAAAAGTGCACGCACTTGTTTCCAATATGGTCCTGTGTTTTTGCTAAAGGGGAAGCAGCAAGTCGAAGAGACAGTGATGTGATACAAGAAATCAGGGTGTCCCGACCCCGTCCTTACCGAATAGACGCCTTGGTTCTTTAACATGCCCAGCACCACTGATACATGCGGTTGCCAACCAGTTCATCTCTAGTTGGGTTGGAAACACTCTTCAAAAAGCTTTGACTAGAAATGACCAAGTACCCAGTCCTCTCGGTCAAAAGCCAAGATGGTTATCCGCGCGACGACCTTGCCACCGTGTACGCCATGTCCTTGTTTGACACACAACAGCCTTCGACAAACAAACGGGAGGAGCGATCTCTGCTCTGGTGTAATGTAAATTATGACTGAGTTACTGTTTTCTGCTGCAAACTTATACAAACCATGTCCGACTTATGAAGAAGGACGGTAGGTATACCATACAATTATCACTCAGGTCATATTTGTTGGGCAGTGATACTCTTAGCTGGTGTTGATAAATAATGCTCATGAACTTATTAGGTTAACCCATTTTTGTCCAGCGTAAATCACCGAAAACTGGTTGAAAAATATGAAAACATACATGGACTGTGTTCAAGTTTGTTATGCATGGTAAGCATAAACATGTAATTAATTAGTACTAATGGTCACTTGGTATAGCTTAACGGTGTTTTTGTTGTAAGTAAATCACAAGTTATGCACACATGTTGTTTTAAAGACAGTGGCACTGAAGACAGTAGCACTGTTTCTATCAGGCATGTCTCTGGTCAAACACTGTGCAGAAGAGGAAATCGAAACCAAAATTCTGACAGAAAGTAAAGAGCATAACCCATACAGTCAATATACTGCCTTCTAAATCAAGGCAAGGCACACAACAATTGGACTGAGCTCACAAAAATGAACAACACACTGGACAGTAAATCGTTAAGTTTTCCGCCCTAAATGAGTCACATTCACATACTTATATATGTAGGGTTCATATTTATATGCTAACATTTGACAGTTACGAGTTAATATTCATGAACAGTGATATGATTGTCTATAATTGAACGTGATTGTCGCCAATTACTCGACTGACACACTGAATGCCTGCCTATAACGTGATTACACCAAATATGTAAACCTTTATAATACACAATCTTCATACATTTATACATATATCATTATGTTATAATGAGAAGGTCGGAACTGCAAAATAAATATTTTCAGAAAACAAAAACAACTATCGTACAATCGCTCTTTACATATGGTAAAACAAGCTCTTTGAACTTCGTTTTGGTCAACATGACAAGTTCCAATTTTCATACAAATAGGCTCATTAAAAGCGCCTGGTACTGGATATTTCAAATATGTATGAGTCTTATAAGGTCGTAAGTGGTAGTTACGACCTTCTCATTCTTAGCCAGTGATGTATATTATGTTATGCTAGTTTACGAACACGAGGTACAGTTTGTGCGACCAGCCTGTCTGTCAGCCTGGACAACATACAACTAGGAGTATAGATGACATATGAACCTGGCTGTACAGACATATAGACCTAATTAACTCTCTAACACCAGACGCTGTTAAATTAATCATCACAACAACAGTAAAGTTCTCTTTATAACGTTGTAATTTAGTTATAAGGAGAGTGCAGGGGACGAAAGTCTTTGGACCGAATCCCTTAGAACTTGTGGTCAAACTCATAAACTTCATAACGTAAGTCGCTATTGGTTCGAACAGGAGTTTTTGCTATTGGTTCGAACAGGAGTTATTGGTTCGAACATGAGTTTTTGCTATTGGTTCGAACAGGAGTTTTTCTATTGGTTCGAATAAGGTCCAAGTCGGGTTTAACTGTAAATGTATGCAAGTACACATGTACTCATGGAGTTACTAAATTAATGCAAATTGACATTGCACAGATCACAACGAGTTTTGTGGAATGTATGTAAGATGAACACCATCTAACACACTGTTAACTATGATCCTGTGATAATCCTGTAGACATATCAGATATAGTGACACAGATAATTGGTAGATAATTGATACAAATTGCTAGAAAATGAACAGGTAACCGGAACTATAATAATAGGTCGGTAGTAAGAGCTAGATACACGGTAGATATACCCGGTCAACGTGAACTGTACCTGGTGTATGTGTCAGTGTGAACTGTGCACAGGTCACTATAACGTAAAAGTCTGTAATATACATTCCTACAATACTATACGTTTCGTATAGTGTGGGCTATTATATTAGTCAACGACTGCTTTATAAAAGCGAGAAACATATGGAAATATAGTCATACAATTATACAGCACACAGGTACCAAGTATACCGACTAGGGATCCACCCCAAGTATACAGAAAAGTAAGCTTATTAATAAGTTTGTTTATAGCCCTACGTGTTCATTTTAGATTAGGGTTAGTCGATTGCGTAATACGTTTTTTCCAACTTGCATGATATACGCCACAATCACCAGACACCTCATTTCTGAGGTTATTAATCTCTAGAAGGATATGAGCGTATTCAGATGTACATAATTTGTATATTAGTGGTCAAAATTGATATTTGATGACACTAACTGCTTAAGACAGGTGGTTGTTTAATTAGAGTCACCACGTGACCAATTTTACTGTTTTGAGTGCATTTTTTATTACATGCATAATTTGACAGAAACTTAACACATAATCTATACGAGGATTGAACAAACTGGGTTCATGTTTAAAATGTCGTAAAGTTCTTATAGCAATCGTAAACGTACAGTTAAGTTTAACATACCGATCGTCAAAACGACATAAAATACAGAAAATTACAATGTTGTGTATGTGTTGTGTCTCTTATTTTTATTTTTAGTCGATTAAACAAACAACTCCTACACGCCGCGTCAACAAGATAAGAATTAGATTATTCAACAATTGATAATAAAGTAAATCAATAATGTTTTCTTTTCAAGGGTCAGCCGTCATTGTCCTACATGTACAAAAGACGAGAAATGATACATGTCCCTTACTGTACACATATGAGCGAGGGCAATCGGTGTACCATATAATGCGACAATGTATTGTCTTGAATAACATTGAAACTTGGTCATGCTTTTAACTAAAATTTCTAGTGATCCTGAACACGGCTGTAACTTGAATTGACATTCACAATGTCTCATTTAGCTGTTAAAAGTTGTCAGATCGGTAAGACATCGAACAGATTTCCACATTTTCACTATAGGACAAAATAGCTGATTAATTTGTAATAAGAAACAGCTACTGCTTGATATCATAAGTGAATGGGGACGGTCAACATAAGAACATATCTCAGTCAGAGGTCGTCCACTACAAATATGACTTTCGGTTTTGTGTTTTAACATCAAACCTTGGATATTGCCGGTCTCTAAAGTAGCCCAGTATACTTTACGTTAAGATTCTGGACTAAGTCAGACGCAAATAATCGTGTGTATTAACTGGATATAATTTAAACTCATAAGTTCAGAATGGGAATAGTTTGTCAAAATAATATACATGTATTATACATATGTATGTATAGTTTACGATCTACTCATGAATCATAACCCAGTTATAATCCAATTTACCTTTGTTTTGATAATAACTTATCCGACCACGAGATCAATATCTAGTATCGGGCATACAATCAACAGATCAACCACAGGTAAGGTATTGAATTATGAATTTCGAAGTAAAAAATATCTAATACAATTTATGAGTCATTTCAAGGAGCGTTTGCCATTGACTGTGTGGACGTTAAAACTTCAAAATCAGACGACAAAACTTGCTCGCTTACCTGCATAATTGTCAAACACCGTCGGAACATATTCCGTCGGGAATCTGTTGGTTGCATAGCTCATTAACATGCACGTCTTACCGACGGCGCCATCTCCGACGACGACACATTTTATAAACCGATTATCCTCGTCCTCCGCACTCATAGTGTTTTATAAGTTAAAAGTCACCCACAAAATATATATTCACTTGTAACAATTTTATCACAAATTCATTTATCCAATTTTTTGTGTAAATAGCACACTATCCTATACAATCCACTTGTAAAGTTATGTGTAGTTCAGACGACGAGATATGAATGGTATTCGTCGATGCGTGCACTATATCGCTTCGGGCTGTTCTAAATAAAGAATATTACGGTTGACCAATCGCCAATTGTTTAAAATAGGCATTGGGAAAATCCCAGTAAACAGGATTTACAGCAGCATTATTGTACGTAACTGATCGTACATGATGAAACAACGCATTTGTAAATCACATAAGCTCATTTCAAAATGTTTACCCTATGTTCGCGTAAGATGTAAAGTAATCTTCACGCATACACTATTTTACCGCTACACCGGTTGCACATGTCATAACTGTCAACGACGGCGGTAAACAAACACATCACGACGGTTATGGCCGAGGGCGATTCTCACGTCGGTAGAGAAGGACTCGAGGAATGTCTGAAAGAATGGGGAATAATGTTTGATTGTATCGAACATCCACAGGTACTTTTATATTGTTGTATTGTTAGCACGTGTTTAACCAGACTCTGACTGTAGTATGTTTGCACGTGTTAGGAACAATGTTTATGTTGTGTGGGTTATCTACAGAAGATGTTAGATGCTGCGTCTGCTCTATATATAATACATGTACATGTATACTAATTATTTGATTCCTAGATATCACAATGTACACTGAAACAACGCGATTTCAGTGTACCGTACGATTACATAGACTGGCTTGTACATAGGGACTGGTTTGTAGGGACTGGCTTGTAGGGACTGGTTTGTTGGGACTGGCTTGTAGGGACTGGCTTGTAGGGACTGGTTTGTAGGGAATGACTTGTAGGGACTGGTTTGTAGGGACTGGTTTGTAGGGACTGGTTTGTTGGGACTGGTTTGTAGGGACTGGCTTGTAGGGACTGGCTTGTAGGGACTGGTTTGTAGGGACTGGTTTGTAGGGACTGGTTTGTAGGGACTGGCTTGTAGGGAATGACTTGTAGGGACTGGTTTGTAGGGACTGGTTTGTAGGGACTGGCTTGTAGGGACTGGTTTGTAGGGACTGGTTTGTAGGGACTGGTTTGTAGGGACTGGCTTGTAGGGACTGGCTTGTAGGGACTGGCTTGTAGGGACTGGTTTGTAGGGACTGGTTTGTAGGGACTGGTTTGTAGGGACTGGCTTGTAGGGAATGACTTGTAGGGACTGGTTTGTAGGGACTGGTTTGTAGGGACTGGCTTGTAGGGACTGGTTTGTTGGGACTGGCTTGTAGGGACTGGTTTGTAGGGAATGACTTGTAGGGACTGGTTTGTTGGGACTGGCTTGTAGGGACTGGTTTGTAGGGACTGGTTTGTAGGGACTGGTTTGTAGGGAATGACTTGTAGGGACTGGTTTGTTGGGACTGGCTTGTAGGGACTGGTTTGTAGGGACTGGCTTGTAGGGAATGACTTGTAGGGACTGGTTTGTAGGGACTGGTTTGTAGGGACTGGTTTGTAGGGACTGGTTTGTAGGGACTGGCTTGTAGGGACTGGTTTGTTGGGACTGGCTTGTAGGGACTGGTTTGTAGGGACTGGTTTGTAGGGAATGACTTGTAGGGACTGGTTTGTAGGGACTGGTTTGTAGGGACTGGTTTGTAGGGACTGACTTGTAGGGACTGGTTTGTAGGGACTGGCTTGTAGGGACTGGTTTGTTGGGACTGGCTTGTAGGGACTGGTTTGTAGGGACTGGTTTGTAGGGACTGACTTGTAGGGACTGGTTTGTTGGGACTGGCTTGTAGGGACTGGTTTGTAGGGACTGGTTTGTTGGGACTGGCTTGTAGGGACTGGTTTGTAGGGAATGACTTGTAGGGACTGGTTTGTAGGGACTGACTTGTAGGGACTGGTTTGTCAGGACTGGTTTGTAGGGACTGGTTTGTAGGGACTGGTTTGTAGGGACTGGTTTGTAGGGACTGGCTTGTAGGGACTGGTTTGTCGGGACTGGTTTGTACGGACTGGCTTGTAGGGACTGGTTTGTACGGACTGGTTTGTAGGGACTGGCTTGTAGGGACTGGTTTGTAGGGACTGGCTTGTAGGGACTGGTTTGTAGGGACCGACTTGTCGGGACTGGTTTGTAGGAACTGACTTGTAGGGATTGACTTGTAGGGACTGGTTTGTAGGGACTGACTTGTAGGGACTGGTTTGTCGGGACTGGTTTGTAGGGACTGGCTTGTAGGGACTGGCTTGTAGGGACTGGTTTGTAGGGACTGGTTTGTAGGGACTGGCTTGTAGGGACTGGTTTGTAAGGACTGGTTTGTCGGGACTGGCTTGTAGGAACTGGTTTGTAGGGACTGACTTGTAGGGACTGGTTTGTAGGGACTGGTTTGTAGGGACTGGTTTGTAGGGACTGGCTTGTAGGGACTGGTTTGTAGGGACTGACTTGTAGGGACTGGTTTGTAGGGACTGGTTTGTAGGGACTAGTTTGTAGGGACTGACTTGTAGGGACTGGTTTGTAGGGACTGGCTTGTAGGGACTGGTTTGTAGGGACTGGTTTGTAGGGACTGACTTGTCGGGACTGGCTTGTAGGGACTGGTTTGTAGGGACTGGTTTGTAGGGACTGGTTTGTAGGGACTGGTTTGTAGGGACTGACTTGTAGGGACTGGCTTGTAAGGACTGGTTTGTAGGGACTGGTTTGTAGGAACTGACTTGTAGGGAGTGGCTTGTAGGGACTGGCTTGTAGGGACTGACTTGTAGGGACTGACTTGTAGGGACTGGTTTGTAGGGACTGGTTTGTAGGGACTGGTTTGTAGGGACTGACTTGTAGGGACTGGTTTGTAGGGACTGGCTTGTAGGGACTGACTTGTCGGGACTGGTTTGTAGGGACTGGTTTGTAGGGACCGACTTGTCGGGACTGGTTTGTAGGAACTGACTTGTAGGGACTGGTTTGTAGGGACTGACTTGTAGGGACTGGTTTGTAGGGACTGGTTTGTAGGGACTGGTTTGTAGGGACTGGTTTGTAGGGACTGGTTTGTAGGGAAATGACTTGTAGGATCTGGTTTGTATGGAATGACTTGTAGGATCTGGTTTGTAGGGAATGACTTGTCGGGACTGGCTTGTAGGGACTGGTTTGTAGGGACTGACTTGTAGGGACTGGTTTGTAGGGACTGGTTTTTAGGGACTGACTTGTAGGGACTGACTTGTAGGGACTGGTTTGTAGGGACTGACTTGTAGGGACTGGTTTGTAGGGACTGGTTTGTAGGGACTGACTTGTAGGGACTGACTTGTAGGGACTGGTTTGTAGGGACTGACTTGTAGTGACTGGTTTGTAGGGACTGACTTGTAGGGACTGGTTTGTAGGGACTGACTTGTAGGGACTGGTTTGTAGGGAGTGGTTTGTAGGGACTGACTTGTAGGGACTGGTTTGTAGGGACTGGTTTGTAGGGACTGACTTGTAGGGACTGGCTTGTAGGGACTGACTTGTAGGGACTGACTTGTAGGGACTGGTTTGTAGGGACTGACTTGTAGGGACTGGTTTGAAGGGACTGACTTGTAGGGACTGGTTATATGTGATGCGCATGCGTGAAAATGGCGGCAGAAAAAATTGAGCTCCAGTTAATTTGTTGAAAAATAATTATAAATGGACTTTATTGACAATAATGACTAGTTGGATTTATAAATAGCGGACTTGTAATGTGAATGTGCTTTGTACTGAAGTTTTCAAATGTGTAAATTCCATGGGGAAACGAAAAAACACGTCTTTCTCTCCCCCAGAGAAGGCGCCAATTGTCAAAACAAAGAAGACAAAGAAACCAACGACCGCAAATAAAGGTAAACTGAACGAGACTGTATCTGTGCAAAGTTCGACAATGTCTGAATGTAGTACTCCTGTATCGGGAAAGCCTGATGTCAGTGCTGCGGCCGCCACTACGAGTACTCCAGTTGTACAACAAGTGCAAACCCCCCACCCATATATGGTGCCGGCAACATTTCAATATCCACAATTTGTTGGTAACATCAATCCGATGTTAAATTCTAGTTCACCGACGTTAATTCAGGCTACACCTACTGTGACACATAGTGATCCCGTTATGCAAACATTGCTGCAAAAAATGGATCATATTGATACAAAATTAGGCCAGTTGAGTGAAATCCGTGTATCACTGAGAGATTTAACTGTACGGCTTCAAAACATGGAATTACGCATTTCTGATGTTGAAAAGGGTCAACAATTCGTCAGTGATCAATATGAATCGGTGTCGTCACGAACCGATGTCAATAACAAGGACATAAAACAAGTTAAATCGGACGTCAGTAAAATTATTGCCGAGAATGAGTCACTAAAGCAGGCTAACGATTCGCTGGCGGAAAGTGTCATAGACTTGAAGAGTAGATCGATGCGGGATAACTTGGTGTTTTTCGGAATACCAGAACATCCCATAAAGTTCGATCCCAAACCTTTTAGGCCAGATAACAATATAGAGTATCGGTCCTCTTCTTCAACTACCCCAGCGGACGTCCCTATGGAGACCCAAAGCAATACTACGGAGTCACAGCCCTCTGCTACAGCTTCCTCAGCAAATGCTCCCATAAATACAACTTCCGGTGAAAACTGCTATGAGAAAATTCACTGTTTTGTACAAAATATTCTTGGAATCACTGATTCAAAAACAAAGATTCGCATTGACCGAGCACATCGTAATACGAGTGAATACGATGCCAGGAAAACTCGACCGATTGTTGTTAAATTCCAGGACACTGACTCTAAGTTGATGATAAAAAATGCTCTTAGGAGCATTAATCTTCGCAATACCCCATATAATGTAACGGATCAGCTTCCACCAGAGGTACAGCAACGACGCAAAGCGCTTATTCCAATAATGGTACAAGCGCGTAAGGATGGCAAGCGCGCCTCGTTAGTGAGAGACAAACTCTATATTGATCACAAGTTATATAAACCAACGGGTGCTTCCACACCTAGTGAGTGAGGGTGGCAAGAAAAGTGTGAACTCTCAGTGGTTTCTTGGAACATTGAAGGGTTAGATACATGCATAAATGATAGTGATTTTCAAAATTTTGTATCATTATTTGAAATTGTATTCATATGTGAAACATGGCAAACTAATCGAAATAATTACGTATTAGATGGCTATGAATGTCATTGTGTACCTAGGCCAGAATCATTACGCAAAACGTCCAGGCGCGGTCACGGGGGCGTATGTTTGTTTTACAGCAATTTAATCTCCAAAGGCTTAACAGTACTTGAGTCCGATGACTACGGTATCATATGGATTAAGTTATGCAAAGATTTCTTTAAAATGGAAAATGACTTGTACGTTTGTTTTGCATATATCCCACCACAGAATTCGCCGTATTTTAATCAGCACCCGACCGGATTTCACGAGTTGATAGAATTAGGGATTAGAAAATACTCCGATTGCGGTCATATCTCTGTTATTGGGGATCTCAATGGTCGAGTTGGCCATAGACATGATATAATGACACACACGGACCCGTCTAATTTACCGTACACTATGTCGAACGATGATAATGACCAATTGCAACTTCCGGATAGGCAATCAATGGACAATGTGGTAAATGCTTCTGGCCAAAGGATCATTGACTTATGTATTAGCTCAAACCTTTGTATTTTAAATGGTCGATTTAATGGTGACCCCGATGGACAATACACGTATATGTCTAGCACAGGGAATAGTGTTATTGATTATGTATTGGTATCACATGAGTTATTTCCCTGCGTCAAAAACTTTTCTATTCATGAAATGCATTCATTTTCACCGCATGTTCCTATAAATGTGGATTTTGTCATACATTTTACAAATACTAATAGCGTGCCAGAACCGAAATATGTAGATAAAGTAATATGGAATTCTGATAATGATACATTATACAAAGATTGTATTAATTCAAAATTGCACGTATTTGAAAATGTAATAAGTGATATTACTAATGAGGTTACGGATTTGAATAGTGGGCTAGAGGAGTTTTCTGATTTGTTATATAAATGCGCATACGATGTCTGTGGTAAAACAGTAAAGACTAACACTGGCACATCCAGTAAACCAAGAAAGTATAAAAATGACTGGTTTAATCGTGAATGTGAGTTAGCACGTCGTGCACTTAGACAATCGAATAAAGCATTTTCTCGTAATAAATGTCCAGAAAATCTGAATATGCTAAAAGAAAACCGACGTATGTATAGGCTTGCGAAGAGAAAAGCAAGATCTCAATACAATAACAGAAACAAGCGAAAATTACACTATTTAGCTAAAAATCAACAGACAAACTTTTGGAAAGAAATAAAAAATATACGCAAAAAATCCAAAAATGGTGCAGGCAATGTGTCAGCAGATGAGTTTCACGATCATTTTAAAAATCTGTATTCCGATACTGATATTTTTACTAATGAGGATGTAGAAAATAATTTGTCTGATGTCAATTTTACAGATAGCAATTTTGTTGAAGACTTGGATTCTGTTATAACGGTTGAAGAAGTTATTAAAGCGGTGTCTACCCTGAAAAATGGTAAGGGTGGCTCCATTGATATGTTAACACCTGAAATGTTTAAAGTATGTAAAAATGAGTTGTCCCCAAGCATATGTCGACTATTCAATTACATCTTTGACAAAGGTGTTTACCCAGAACTATGGACCAAAGGTATAATAGTTCCTATACCAAAAAAGGGTGATATTAATGATGTTAATAACTATCGTGGAATTACATTAACAAGCATATTTTCTAAAATATTCTCCATTATTTTAGATACTAGGTTGAGAAAATGGGCAGCTGATAATAGTATACTATCCGACAATCAATATGGCTTTGTTAAAGGTAGAAGTACAGTTGATTGTATTTTTGTGTTAACGTCTATAATTGATAAAGTTCTTAAACACGAGAAGAAAAAGTTGTACTGTTCATTTGTAGATTTTCGCAAATGTTTTGACTATGTGTACAGAAATGGTATTTGGTTTAAGTTGATTGAGTATGGTGTATCTACTAAGGTTGTAACAATATTGCAAAGTATGTATCATAGTGTTAAGTCATGTGTTCGGGTAAATAATGACCTATCATCATTTATAGACAGTTATATGGGTGTGAAACAGGGTGAGCCTTTATCTCCACTTCTTTTTGTCTTCTTCGTAAATGATATGCAAAAGTACATGGAGAGTGATGATTTTGAGTCCTTTACAATTGACCAGTTACAAATATTCTTACTGCTTTTTGCAGACGACACTGTCCTGTTTTCATATAGCAAGGAAGGGTTACAATTTCTATTAGATAGACTACATGAGTATTGTTTGAAATGGGGTATAGCCGTGAACATAGACAAGACCGTATGTATGGTTTTTAAAAGGGGATATGTCATTGAAAATGTAGATGTTTTTTACAATGGTGTTAAATTAGCAGTTGTAAAGGAATTCACCTACCTCGGTGTAACACTTAGTGCGAATGGTAATTTTTACCATACCCAAAAGAACCTTGCTAACCAAGCAGGGAGAGCATTATTTTCATTAAATTCATTGTTTGATGCTGTGCCTTTGGCTATTTCTGAAAAGCTGAAACTTTTCGATAGTATGATAGCACCTATATTAAGCTATGGCTGTCCGGTTTGGGGATTCCATAATGCCCCAGACATAGAAAAAATACATATGCGATTTCTAAAACAATTGTTGCGACTGAAACAGAATACAGCAAACGCATCTGTTTATGGTGAACTTTCCAGATATCCTATGTTATATGTAAGACAAATAAGAATAGTCAAATATTGGTACAGAATTACCAAACAACCTGAATCTTTGATGTATAAATTAATGTATATGCAGGATAGAAATGGGAATTATATTAATACTTGGTCTAAAAACTTCATTAAATTATTATCAAACATGGGATTTGCATATGTTTGGACACAGAACGTGTATACCAACGATTCTACTATTGCTAGTATTTGTCAAAGAATAATTGACAATTTCTTGCAAAAATGGTTCAGTGATTTAGATAATTCATCTAGACTTGAAACTTATAGAACTTTTAAATTGAATTTTGAATGCGAAGCATACATTTCTATTGTTTCAAATGATAAATATAGAGAAGCGTTAAGTCGTTTTAGGTGTTCTGCACATAAACTGTCGATAGAAGAAGGACGACATAGAAACATTGAGAGAAATCTAAGGATATGCAAATTATGTAATATGAAAATGATAGAAAATGAATTTCATTTCCTACTTGTGTGTCCTCATTATCATAATCTGAGAACTAAATATATTAACCGATATTACAGTACCTGGCCAACAATGAATAAATTTTGCAGTATAATGAAAAACACTTCGAAAAAAAGTACAGTAAATCTGGCTGCATATTTGTATCACGCAAATAAATTGAGAACACAATCCATGTCTACATTGTAACATTTTATCTTTTAACATCATATTATATTACCATGCTACATTATTTTTCTGTAAATGTCTTTATATTAAGATACAAGGCTCCTTCTAATTACTTGTAAATAATGAAACTATAACATATTGTAAAATTTACTAATGCAATTGTCATATTATATTGTAAAGAATTATGTTTAGTATAATTCATGTGCATGTATGTGATTGAACATAACTATTTGTTTCCAATTAATATTATTCATACTTTTCTTTTCTTTTGTTCGTATAAATGTATTTCTCTGTAATTGTATATTTCAAACGCCAAATATTGGTGGCGACAAACATGTATATATGTTTATGCCAATAAAATTTCTTGAACTTGAACTGAACTGTAAGTACAAGTAAATGTTCTATATGAAAGTTTCAACACTAGCGAAACCGTAGATCTATGATATTACCACGGTAATAAGGACATCCTGAACAACAATGGAGAACTCCTTCTTGCATTCATGTCAATATTTATAGCTATATGCAAAGGTACAAAGCGACAGGGCAGCTTTATTGACCACTCTTCGTTCGTCATCCATGCGTCCGCCCGTCCACAATAGCTTCTGTAGTTACTACAGGTCACATGTTTTTCCTAATCATTATGAAACTTGGTCACACTGATCATCTCTACAACATATAGGATCACAGGCCCGGATCCAGAAATTTCTGAGTGGGGGGGGGCACGAGGTATGTACGGGATTCCGGGGGGGGGGGGGGGCAATTGCTTAATATGTGTGTGAAAATGCACAGGAAGGGGTACATTTGTAGATGTGGGGGAATCCATAGTACTATTTATGTCATAAGCGTCAACAGGTACATCGTGTATGTTCGTGCATATTAGTAAGTGTTCACATACAGTATTTGTATACACCAGCTTTCATCCTTTTGACCATTGGAATATTATAACATAAGTAGGGGGGTCCGGGGGCATACTCTCCTGGGAAAATTTTCAAAGCAATGGTTGAATCTAGTGCATTCTAAGCCTATCTGCGAGCCCTGAAATACCTTTTTTTCTTTATTCTGAGAGTTAACCTGAATGGTTTAGTTATGATTATTTAACAGTCAAAAGGTAATATAATGAACTAGGACAAACTTTCTCTTGTAATTGCTTTCTGTGATGCAACAGGTACGTATAAATATATACATGTATATTAAAAAATATTCTGCGAGCGAAGCGAGTACGAAAAATGCCCATCTTACAAATACTTTTTCATCTAGAACATAAGAAAAAATACCCATATTATTTAGAGATGTCTGTTCAATACCTGTTTTACTATTTAGTATTAAATTGTTAAAAAAAAATCTCAGCCAACGGGGGGCACGGGCCCTCGTGCCCACTGCCTGGATCCGTGCCTGGGATCAAGTAAAATTAGTTCGATATTGAGTCATAGAAAAACTCGACGCCATGTATAGATATAACATGACCCCTTTAGAGATAGAATACAAAGTTTTTATGTAGATCTATTATTTTCTATAGTCACTAATACTTTTACTAGTGAAACTGTTTACCTTGTGCACTGTTGCTTTACCTTTACCCGTGCACTGTTGCTTTACCTTGACACGTGCTCTATTATCTTACCGCTGTTCTTACAGGCTTTCACAGTAGAAGAAGCTCTTCCTCATTTAGGAGACATCGATGGAGCGTTTGCCAAGAATTTATTCCTCCGCGACAAGAAGAAGAAACGCTTGTTTTTATTCTGTGCGCCTCATGACGCTGATGTCAAACTCAATGATCTGACGAAGATTGTCGGAGCGTCTGGATGCCTCAGATTTGCTGATGAAAGTGTTTTGAAGGAAAAGCTTGGTTTAACTCAGGGTTCAGTAACGGTGTTTGGTATAATTAATGATAAAAATAAAGACGTAGAACTTGTTCTTGATAAACGTTTGACGGATGGAACGTACAATAAACTATACTTCCATCCGATGATCAACTCTGCTACACTAGGCATCACAACTGAGGGTTTAAATAACTTCATCACAAAATGTGGACATGAGCGTATATTGGTTGATATATGAGTAGATGTGGAGTGACATATACAACATGCGTACATATGTTAAATGTTTTAATATCAGATTATCATTGTATCAGGTATCCAGATATGCAGCCCCCCCCCCCCTGAGGTATACCGCGGTATTTGTCTCAAAGAAAATTGAGATCACACCCTCAAAAACATGTTGTTGGGGGAAAACATCAAGGATATACTCTATACATTTTTAGCTCACCTGTCACAAAGTGACAAGGTGAGCTTTTGTGATCGCTCTTCGTCCGTCGTCCGTCCGTCCGTCCGTCGTCCGTCCGTCCGTCGTCCGTTCACAATTGCTTGTGAACACACTAGAGGTCACAAATTTAGCCTGATCATTATGAAACTTGATCACAATGATTATCTCCATAAAATCTAGGTCAAGTTCGATATTGGGTCATCTGGGGTCAAAAACTAGGTCACTAGGTCAAATCAAAGGAAAACCTTGTGAACACATTAGAGGTCACAATTTGAGCCTAATCTTTATGAAACTTGATCACAATGATCATCTCTGTAAAATCTAGGTCAAGTTTGATATTGGGTCATCTGGGGTCAAAAACTAGGTCACTAGGCCAAATCATTGAAAAACCTTGTGAACACATTAGAGGTCACAATTTGAGCCTAATCTTTATGAAACTTGATTACAATGATCATCTCTGTAAAATCTAGGTCAAGTTCGATATTGGGTCATCTGGGGTCAAAAACTAGGTCACTAGGCCAAATCATTGAAAAACCTTGTGAACACATTAGAGGTCACAATTTGTGACTTATCTTTATGAAAATTGATCACAATGATCATCTCTATAAAATCTATGTCAAGTTCGATATTGGGTCATCTGGGGTCAAAAACTAGGTCACTAGGTCAAATCAAAGGAAAACCTTGTGAACACATTAGAGGTCACAATTTGAGCCCAATCTTTATGAAACTTGATCACAATGATCATCTCTGTAAAATCTAGGTCAAGTTCGATATTGGGTCATCTGGGGTCAAAAACTAGGTCACTAGGTCAAATCAAAGGAAAACCTTGTGAACACATTAGAGGTCACAATTTGAGCCTAATCTTTATGAAACTTGATCACAATGATCATCTCTGTAAAATCTAGGTCAAGTTCAATATTGGGTCATCTGGGGTCAAAAACTAGGTCACTAGGCCAAATCATTGAAAAACCTTGTGAACACATTAGAGGTCACAATTTGTGACTTATCTTTATGAAAATTGATCACAATGATCATCTCTATAAAATCTAGGTCAAGTTCGATATTGGGTCATCTGGGGTCAAATCTAGGTCACAAGGCCAAATCATTGAAAAAGCTTGTGAACACACTAGAGGTCACAATTTGAGACTAATCTTTATGAAAATTGATCACAATGATCATCTCTATAAAATCTAGGTCAAGTTCGATATTGGGTCATCCGGAGTAAAAAACTAGGTCACGAGGCCAAATCATTGAAAAAGCTTGTGAACACACTAGAGGTCACAATTTTGACCTTATCTTCATGAAACTTGATCACAATGATCATCATTATAAAATTTAGGTCAAGTTCGATATTGGGTCATCTGGGGTCAAAAACTAGGTCACGAGGCCAAATCATTGAAAAATCTTGTGAACACACTAGAGGTCACAATTTTGACTCTATCTTTATGAAACTTGGTCACAATGTTTATCTCTATAAAATCTAGGCCAAGTTAGATACTGGGTCATTTGGGCTAAAATCTAGATCACTAGGCCAAACAGGTGAGCGACCCAGGGCCCTTTGGACCCTCTTGTTATATGGTGCTATGTTTTGTTTCTGGATACTGGATCTTTTTTATTTTGCCATGACTTTGTATGTACTATCATTGGAAAGGGCTTTAATAATGCTGTTATGACGTTGAGTCCAATCATTTTTTACATGTTTTAAATGTAATTTTATATTAATAAACTAACGTTTTATATGCAGATACATTTAATGACGTCATTTTCACTTTATTTGTACACTCATGCTAAAACAATACCAATTTTCTGAGTTTATGTTAAACATAAGTTTACCTATGCTTAGGTCGGAATCATCGTAGGTTGGTGTATCCGATGTATAGGCATTGTGCACTAAGACATCACCAGTGAGTAGCAATACATAAATTATCCGGCAAGAATATACCAAAGTACTACACCATTCGATGGTTGGATAGGTAGGTACACTGTATTTCAAAATATTGGTTTTGAACAGGTTCTGTTCAACCTACATGTATGTATACAACAAACTGTGGTCAACAATAATTAGAAAAAGACTGAGCCGTAAGCACAATTTTCTCACTTGCATGGGATCCCACATTTGTAGCCGTTTTTGCAGGTAACATATCGAATGTACAATTATTGTGTGATCGGTCGTGATCGTCGCGATATAATATACATGTTTGGTATCACCATCACTTTTGAGACCTAATGTCAACACATCTGAAGTTTTATATATTTATTAGTGACAAGTTTTACAACATTTAAACATCATAAACAAAGACATTCCATTAGAAAATAGTTCTGTACAAGTAGGATTCCTGATCTCACACACTGTCACAGGCGATGTACACTGGTTTATGTGCGTTAGGAATTAATGTTTGTTTTGTGATATTGTAATCTGGTTCTAAGTGTCGGTTATAGACAGCCCTGACACAAGTGTCCTTTTTAATTTATTTGAAATATTGGGATAAATGGCTTAATATGTTGCTTACGACTATGTTTGTGTGCATGCACATACGATTGTCAATACATGTGTACATAAGGGAGGTAAGTGTGATAAGCTATTATATTCATTGTGGTACAAGAGTTATCCTTCTTATAACTCATGTAGACCAACATTGAAGTAAAAATTTCAAGAAACTCCGGTTTCGTTCATCAGCGAACTTTTTAACTATTTTGTGTGGAGCGGTGGTCTAGAGGTAGGCCCGCGCGTCGGGATCGAGAGGTCCCGGGTTCAACCCTCCCTTTGGACCACTGGTTAGTTTCTCTGAGTAAGACCCACTCCACCATAGTGTAAAATGGTACCTGTGATGGCAGTGTCTATTCTGGGCGCCGCAGATCGATGTCGGCTGCCACACCCACAGGAGAGAAATAATTTCCGCAGGGAGACACGAGTGTAGATTTCCATAGGTAGCCCAATGCCCTGGGAAAGTTAATATGTCAAAGGGTGCTTGAGCGACCTAACAGCTGAAAAGAGCCCTAGAAAATTGGTAACATAACATAACTAAAACACATTGAGAGAGATAGATTGTTACAAATAAGTGTAAATAGTTACTAGTACTTGAATATGAAGTAACTATATTCAATAAAGAGACTGGTTGTTGTGCGAGTTCGATACTTTGACAGAAGTCGCTTACTAAAATAAGTAGCGACTATCGTGTTTCAACTAGATTTTGTCGTCATTTTTAGCAAACTCTCGGATACAAGGATTAGACATTATCAAGCAACGTTTAACACTATATTAAGCAATAACATTTATAAACTTTATAAATTATCCAGCGAATGCGGAAGTTTGTTTAATAGGAAGTTATGATATTTTAAATTATTCGCAACTTGATAGTCACGAGCAGCTGAATTTTGAATATACTCGTAGGTTTTATGTAGCTTATTTCTAACATGTAAAAAGCGATTTTATTGAGAATACGATCTTACAACAAACTTTCAAAGATAAGTTAGCTCAGTATTTCAATTATTATTTTGACACTTTCAATACGTCTATTTGCCTTGGACATTCCATTGAACCGTATTATAGAATAGAATAGAATATGTAGTTTATTTGCATAGGTAGTCTTGAAAAGAACTTTTTACAAAGCAACAATGATACCAACCCGGAAGTTTGGTTGAAATCATGTAGACGTAATAACAAGTTTTATTTTTTGAATCGCGGAATTTATTTTAAAGTGAGCATTATATGGTGGAATTAATTTACTTACTAGGGGATTTAAATAGCCCCGCGCAGCGGGGCTATTGAAAATACCCAGACCGTTAACAGGCGAACGTGCATATCTTCTTTGAGTTTCTGCCGGTACTAATGCTTTCAAAAAAAGTTAGTTCCGGTCAAAAATTTCAGGCAGTTTTCCGAGGTGAATAGTCCTTGGATTATAAAAAAAATAGTAAGCTGTAAACGGTTGAGCCTATCGTTCTCTTTCGATTAAATATAATTTTTAAAAAATGTGTAATAAATAAAAAAATTATTTTTAAAAAAAACAAAGGGAAGTAAGAAATACGCTACTGTACAGTACTGTAGATACTCCGCTTTACGTGTCACTAGCCAAAGCGTTTTTGCGAGATTTTCATGCGCCCATTGCACACGGAAGATGTTTTAGAATCGTCAAAAAATAAAGGTGAAATTTTCATTTAAATAGCCGATTTATCATGACAGTACTCGATCTCCGAGGAAATTGGTCTTTAATAGACATTTTTACGTAGTTTTACAATGATATCAACACTCAGATCATACCAGATGCTTGAACGTAAGTAGGCTACAATTCGTTCCATGTCAACAATGCAAATCAACAATTCTATGTCTCAATGTATAGCTTGTCAAAGCAATGTTTATGAGATTATTTTGTTACTGTCAGTGTGTATAATACTTATGTACCAGTTAGTTTCATCCACAGCACCCCAGCCCCGGGTGAAGGGGCGCTCCGGGATTTTGAGTTGTCAAAATCAACAGCCCTTCAGCCTTCTACGGCCTACAGGGGAAGCTGATGGTAAAATCTCCCGCATTTCCCCTGACATCTACCGGTAAATATTGTCTCTAGGCTATTGGTATTCGCAGAAAAAATCCTAAATTTCCCCTGCCTTGGGGGGTAGCTGGATGGTAAAAACATGGCCTATCTGCCATGGATCCCTGTGGTCGGGAGGAACTGTGGATGCAACTGACTGGTGCATTTATGATTAATTATTTGTGGTGGACAAACTTGTGTACTAGCAGGGTCCATACGTTGTCGCTTATGTAATATCTTCATTAAATTTACTTAAGCCTACATCAGACGTTAATTATCAAAAACAAATAACTATCGCATATCTATTTCAATGGATTGATACCGGATTGATCACCATCGGTAGCTGGAGTTCGGTTCGTGGGAGTATGAATCTGCGGAGCACAATTGTGTGATGTTTGTTGTGGTCTTGTATGATTGACTAGGCCCCCAATTAACGTCATACGGTGTCGCTTTTGCTATATCTTCAATTTTCCAAGGCTTGAAGCTGATCCGATACTATGGACTGGACGAAATATGGTTACAGTACATGTAGGTTTAGAAATTTCCCCTGGACTAATTGAAACTGCTCTCAAGAATACAGTTAGGCCTACAAAGTACATAATAAAGGTATGCCATTGATTTTACTCATTTTGAATCAAATTATGACAGTTTCATTTTGAATGTGTTGTGTACAAAAAGATATTTACATTGTACTGCTAGGCAAGCGCTACCAAGTGATTTCATTAGAAACGGGGTGATTTGGTTGCCCTTTTCAGCGCTATGTACTCGTAACAGTCAGCTAGCCACAAGCGCATGCCGAAATAATAATATATTTTTCACTTTTTCCGATATACAGTAGCGCTTATTTTAAGAAGCTGTTTCTAAGCATAGCGCTCGATAGCGTGACTACTGTGCATCTCACGCAATGTTTGCCTAAAATCGTACATATCTGCGGTCAGGGTCAAACAAAAATTTCACATGCATCTCTGCAGCCGCAAAACCTAAACTTAGCTAAAGTAAAATAATTTAACTCTATTCGCTTGGGTAAGTAGGTCAAATGCCTTATGTGGTCACTAGGTCACAAATTTGGCCTTATATTCCAAAGCCTTTAATCAGAAGGATATTCTTGTAAAAATCAAGTTCAATATTGTGACATCCGGGGTCAAAAAATGTGTCACTAGGTCAAGTCCTAGAAATTTCTTGTCACGGTAGACAATAGAGATAAAAATGTTGGTCTTTTCTTGATGAAATTTCTACAGAATAAATTATTTCATTATAATCTAGGTCAAGTTCAATTATAGGTCTTCCGGACCGGGGTCCCTGATTTTTTGGCTACCCGACTTCCCGATAATCGCTGATAACCTGTTGGACTGACGATCTGGCGGACTAAAAAAGTCGGTCTGACTGTCAGATGGACTTTTGTCTGCTAAAATCAACAAATGCAGTTATTCCCTTTTAAGGCGGCGTTTACACATTAAAAGGTTTTCCTTGTTTCCAAGTCCTTTTATCATGATCTCAGTGTAAGACTTTGTTTTCCGGTTGTCATTTACCAATAATTCAATCGTTTTAATGCACAAAGTTTCCCCTTTTCCCTCGCGAAATCATCGAGACTTCAGAAAAAGAGTACAAAAAACACCAAGTTAGAAAAATGTTTCAGCTTTGCGATTGGCCTAAGAATTTATTATCGAGTCGACCAATCAAAATATGTCTTACACAAGACACCGCATTGTCGCAAAACCAGTCTTTCTGTACGGGTGTCCGCCTAATGATGGTTGAAAATTCTTGAGAAACATAGGAGTTGAGCACATAATTAATTGCTTACGCTGCCTGCCCACACATTTGTGGCTATACCCAAATATAATAACGAATGATTCTGAAGCCTGGTTAATAAGTGTAGAAAGCATGAATATGCCAGCACAAAACATAGAATTTCATGAAAAATGCCCAATGCAAACTGAACTTATTGACCGGAAACCTTTTTTATGTATTTTTAGTAAATGTGACCATGACCCCAAATACAATCCCAAGCTAGGTATCCATGCAAGCTTGCTATATACAAAGTATCATTAAGATCAGCCTATCCAAACTTCAAGTTATTGACCGGAAACCCCTAGTTAAAAATTGTTTGACATCGCTGCCTCGCTGCCCGTCATCTAGTCCGGGACCAATTGTCCCAATCTTATAAAGCAGGATTTTTCGTTGGAAAACCTGAAAAAAATACATGCGATAATGTACCCAGGAAAAAACGTACCCAGGACAGAAACTGAAATTGTTGAATTCATTGGAAGGCTAATTGAAAATATTCTCTCTGACAAATGTGTAACATGTATGCGGTTAACATGTATCAAATATGAAATGAATATTCTGCGAATGCATTCTTAAAGGGACTGCGTCACATTTTAGCGTATGGCAAAAATCAAATAAAATTGTTAAATATTTACTATATTTGGTATAGATGCCTGTATATCCCATAAATAAGCACACTGGTATAAATATAACTTGTGAAACATTATTTAAGTATTTTACCTAAAACAATTCTATACCATATATCTGAAATATAGCTTAGCAATTACCCAACATCTATTTAATCCCCGTTTAGGCGGTGCCTTAGTTCATATTACACCTTGTTCACGAGTATATACCAAACAATTTTATGAAATATGATAACTTCCTTGTCCGAATAAAATATTCGTTTTCATCTTAAATCGACGTCAGCGGAATTGTGTTGAGTTTACAAAGCTATAATGTGATTCTATAACTAGTCAATTTTATTTGTTTGCAGTTTTGAAACTAAATGGAATGTACCAAGTTGATGCAGGACTGTTAGTATACTGTTATTCTATTGTAAAATGTAAGCTATAATTATAATTTATCAGCCTGAGTGCAGAGTGTGGTACTCGGATTCAACAATTGCATTTTTATCTCATAAAAGTTAAAACGTTTGTAATTGAATAGATACTGTATAAAGTGCTATTTTCAACATTCAAATAATAATTCTATACATTTTCTTTATTTATATTTGCAATCTAGAACAAATAACATCTCATTATATAACATTTTCAATATTTGAGTGCTGAGTGCATCTAGTGTAAGTATTGGTTGTAATTTCGGGCCCTATTATTCTTCATGGGATGTCGTTTTACGCTTTCAGATGCTTATAATGATATGATTCTTCCATTAAATTATATTTTCTGACGTGAAGTTTAATTTGTGACTTCAATGTATTTGCATTTGGTATCTCATTGTAGGTTGAAGATATGAAGCTTGTTGCAGCCATTATGTTGAAGCATATTTGTATCGTAGTTTACATGTGTGGAGTGTTTGGACAAGACACTAATAACTGGAAGGAAGCATGTACGACAATCGATCAGGACACAATACAGTGCACATCAATACCAGCAAACATACCGCTAAATATATCCAGGGTATTGGTGGTAGAATATGATGTTATACTACAAGGTGATGATAGTGACATACATGTATATTCAAACATCTTCTCAGACGTTACGTGGAAGAACATAAAGTTCCTTGCATTGATTAGAACTCCGGAAAGTGAAACACGACCTGTTAAATTAACAGATAAATGTTTTATACATTTGACGAATTTGAAGGAACTGCGTATTTCACTCAAGAATCCTGCGTTTTACGCTAAAACATTTTATGGCCTTCCAGCACTAACTGTACTTAACCTGTCCGGATGTATAACAACCTCACAACTGGAACTTGAAACTAGTTTGCAAAGCACAAAATCAGTGCCAAACTTAGAGTACTTAGACGTTTCCAATATCTGGAGTTCCAACACGTATATTACATTGGATACTTAGTTCTTTTCTATAATATTTTCAAAACCTCTAAAAGGGATCAATCTCAGTTCTAACTCTATCAAGTCAATGGATGCTTCTGCATTATCGACACATTGTGGCGAACTAGAATATATCAATGTGTCGGGGGCTGCTCTAGGGGATTATAAAGGTAGCAATGTTCCACTCTGTAAATCTATAGATATATTAGACATCAGTCATGCCTTCCTAAAGGTACCACAGTTAATGTCCTTGACCTTTTATGTTAATAAATATGCTACCTTCAACACTAACCCCGACGATGGACTTCAGTACTCAACTATAAATGAAATCAGAGCTGATGGTATGATGAACGGTCTTAATGTTTCCGGTGGAGGTATGATACGTTCAGAACGTCCTCAATATATGACAGAACTGACTAGTGTGTCATTTAGAGACAATCAAATAACTCGTCTTGATGTTAAACTGAATATTCCGCCATTCAACATAACGCGTTTAGATTTGTCCAGAAATAAGATGGAATTTTTTAACCCATTGTTTCTCAATTCAAGTTGGCAAATACTGGACTACTTAGAACTTTCAGACAACAAACTGTACCTAATGATACTTGAAGATGAGACTTCATTTTCACGAATTTCTAGTTCGTACCCAAATCTTCGACATATTGGTCTGGCTTCCAATCACTTATCTACCATTCCAGAAAATATGTTTGTCAACAATCATCGACTAGAAGTAGTTGATCTATCACACAATGCTATGACAAGTTTCAATCTACGTTTCAGCAGTAAAGGTCACCTGAGAGAACTGTATTTACATAACAATAACATTCATAACCTAGATGCTTATTCAAGGCAATGTTTGAATTCCTTGCATGTTATCAACACAGATCAGAGAGGTATTGGTCCAAACGTAACTTTGGATTCAAATCCTATTTCTTGTTCAATTTGTGGAGATCATGAACTGGTTGACTGGACTCTACGATCTATGGTGATAGTACACTCTGGACCACATGCTATCAGTTGTATCAATAGTAAAAATAAAACTGAAAATATCAACAAGGACACTGCCGAACGACTTCTGGATGTCTGTACACAAGATGTACACCGTAGAAATATGATAATATTCATAGCAACATTCACCTCCTCGATGATTGTGCTGACTGCTTCGGTTGCATGTTTTATTAGTCGACATCTTAAAACAAAGAGACACAAACAGGAGATGGCTGCTGTCGTTGAGCTGATCCGTAGAGGTGCCAGGGAATACGCTGTGTTTTTATCCTTCTGTAGCGAAGACAAGGAGTTTGTCAACGGACAAGTGTTCGATCAACTTCAAAACATTCTTCAAGAACTCACAAACACTCGACGAACTATTGTTAGTACTGGTGATAGAAACTTCCGAGTTGGTCGATGGATTGCTGACGAAACAGTCAACGTAATTAAGCAATCATCTGTCGTGGTTATAGTTGTTTCCAATGCGTATTGCCATAGCAACCACTGTCGAATGGAATTTGAACAAGCTTATGATCTACGGAAACCGATTATGTTGATGTATAAAGGCAATGTTGACCAAGATGTAATGTTTCCAGTCATGAGGAATCTGTATAATAGATATACGAGAATTGTTTGGGAGTGTGTTGATGGTGAATATAAACTGAAAACTACATGGCATAATATCGGAACTTCAATCTTAGAAATGTTGGACAATCATTAAATTAAATTGGAAACAAATTAAGGGTGTGTTTGTTAAGTTTGTGATCATTTTGGACAGTCGTCCATTTGCACAGTTCTTCCCGGACAGAATGTCAATGACCGTCGCTACGAGTGTGAAGGATTGTGTTAACTTTTCATATTGCACGTGCCTTAACATAAGGTATTTTAACATTAGTTGAATCAAAGGTCGGGCATAAATATTATTAATTTCACTAATTGTTAGACAGAATATTAACTGTCTATTAAAACAAGATTTTTAAAAATTCTAAGGTAGAATTCTAATCAAAATTTACTATTTTTTTAAATTGTTATTTGTATTGGACATGTGGGGACTTTAGTCTTTAGAAACTCGGTCGGATCTACTCGTAAGGTGCGTTTCATTCGGTCTCTTCGGATCATCGCTATTTGTAATTTCTTAATATTACATTGTATTCGGTCATCCTGCATTTTTGCGGCGGGGACTTCGACTTTTATTTTAATAATTTTTGGCTTATGGGCACTGCTGAATGTACGTAGTTGTGGTGTTACTGATTTCCTCATATCTTGTTTGTGTTTATGTATCATTTTTTATATTAACATGCAATGTGCAATTTACTGTAAATGTGTACCAACATATTAACGGTATCATTGTTCAGCTCTTACTTTCTTCGCAATCATTGTCATTGCACCGTAGATGATGTCTGAACGTTTAAAATAACAAGTTATGATCATTGTATTTCATATCTGAACAATTCGCCGTATTACAGTGAGCTGTTTGAGGCCCATATGAAATATTGGGTAACCAAATGTGTAGCCTCTTTAAATAAAGTATTTACTTATTAACTTACTTACTTAATTACTTACTTACTTGCTGTAAATTGCGCTGTGTGACAGTGAATTAAGGGCATTTGTAAATAATACTGATAAAACAATATTATACTTCAATATTATACATTGTTAGTTTTATATTATGAGCCATTTGTCACCGAAAAATAGTCTAGTGTAAACACTATATAATATATAACGTAGATCGTACTTTGTTTCTAAAATATATAATTGCTAAATGTGTCAACAGATCGAACTCTCTCCTCGCATTTGGTGCAAATAGAAAATCAGGAAAAAGAAAGTGATATAGTTCGTCCTGTATTGGAACTCACTGGCTTCCTCTCGGAAATAGTCTCGTTCCTGATGAAGCGATCACAGGGTACACGTTGTGTATATTTAGAATCAGTATTTTTTAATTACAAATGTTTTATCTAAATACATGTATCAAGAAATTGCACATTTGAAAGATAATTAATTCATTTTTTTATTCATCATAATTGATGTATTTTTTGTTTTATTTAGAGCACACAACACAAGTTAGTTCTCGTCCGTTCACGTAAGGTGGACATTTTAGTGATCCACAAATACCTTCAGCCAAATAAAATAATCGACCATTTTGATCAGGGTGCCCGCCTGCAAGCACTTCAGCTTGTTTATCAACACAAACAAATTCTGTAGCTGACGCCTGGGCGTAGTAGCCAGACATTAGATATCCGCTGTATTCTTTGGTCCATCCAGGATAACATTCACGTCTTGCAGGAATCATCACAGTCTCTGATCGTAGTGTAGAACACACAGCACAAGGCGGGTCGTCATCTCGTACATTCTGTCCCAGGAACCGTGACCCACCATCGCTGTGATGATCGCCTAACTCGTACTCACCACCATATATTTTACCCCCAGAACCTACATGGTCCTCATAGTAATCCCATTGTGGATCAGTGGGTAGACACAGATAGTTAGCTGCTCCACCGGAGTGTGTGTAGTGGGAACCAGCAGCGTATCCTGTATATACAGAAAACCAATATCACCAACCTTAATTACAATAAATTCTAACCCAATAGTGAGTTATCTAAATCGGTTAGACCCATCGTCTGTTAGTTATTAAAATTCTCCGTACAGCCTGTTGTCGTACACTGCTGTGTCAATTTTAATGCAACTTTAATAAAAGTATGATTTGATAGTCGCCTAACACATAATGTGCTAAATAGACAATACAATATGCCTAGTTTGTTAGCAAAATCCAGGCGACCAAAAGAGAACCTTTTCGACTGTTATGTCATTTTTTGTTATTACGAATAATTAAGCACATACCTGCATACACCAAAGATGTTCCATTACCGGGACACGTGGTCCGTCCCCATCTCACATAATTACTCCCACTACTAGAAGACCCTATAATATAGAAGCATAAAATTAGAAATATTCCTGCAATTAGCAATTTTATGCAATTACATAAATGAAACTACATAAGTATTAGAGATATGGATATGACTGCTGAATAATTTGTTGTTTCCAAAGCCTCAAATTTAGATTCTGACAAAACTATTCTTTTGTGGTGAAACCGTTCAAAAATACAATAACACTTTACAACAGTTTTCTCATTTTTCAGTTCTTGAACTTAGTTTGTTGCTATAAGAATAATCGTAATGATGCATTCCATAGTTAGTATAAAAGACTATCAATAACTAGTAGTAGTAGCATGTACCTTGGTTAGTCTGTAGCTTCGTTATAGCCGATTCCATTGTCTGAACCTGTAAATTACATGCGAAATGCTTAAATTCTACCGGTAACAACACTGAAAAGGTAGCAAATTGTTGACAAAATGTTTTCGTATAAGTTGAATCTCAACCGTCAACTCTGTCACTGAGCAGAGACAGAAGAACGCAGGTAGGCAATGGCTATGATTGAAGACTCGACAGAAACTGTCAACTCGAGAGTTTTCCTGACAGATACAAATCAGCACATACCTAAGCGTGACACTTTAGTGGATCCCAGCACATTGTGAAGTGGCCCGAAATGAAGAAGCTGACAAACTAGCTAAGCGAGAAAGTTGCCATCATCATGTCACTTACAAGACAAGAGACAGATGCATATCATCTCCTAAGCAGGACAGAACAAGTGGTATTGGTGAGACTTCGATCCGGACTAGCCCAATCCCCAACATGTCCGTGTGACACAGATGACTAAACAGCTGAACATGTCCTTCAGTGGCGTAAACCTCACAACCAGAAGTTAAATACGAAGTGGACCCATGGTACAACGCTCCACCAGAAACTTTATGAAGTTGTCGATGGACTGAGACGGACTACATCATTCCACGCAGATACTGGCGTGGTCGTATAGAGCGAACACCAGTAGGTAAACGTTTGAATACTAAACAAAACAAAGTATCATGAAATAAATACAAATATGATCTTGCCTGTTGAGAGAGAGTTTGGAAAGCTGTTACCAAGTCATCATCACTGTGAAGCAACAAACCATCGGTCCATGAGAACGTGAATACCACCAGTATCCATATGCTCAAAGTTTTAGACACAGAAGCCATGTTTGAAGTGAATCCTTTATAGAATAACGATGTTATGAAAACTAGCAAACTTGTCTCCTGTGGGTATATCTAGCACAGAGATTAAATTCTTACTTCTTCTAGTAAAGGAAATATGTCAGGTTTAAACTATATACTTTATGTTCAATTGAACATCAATTAAGAGATAAGTTGTGAACTATATATCCAACTGGATTAGCTGTTGAAAACATATTAAAACGTATACATGTATTTGTATGAGCAGTAACCCTAAACTCCCATGTACGTGATCTCCCTTGTGTAACACCAACATGTAGATCTGTACGAAGGAAAGAATTAGCACTGAGAATATTTGTGCCAGAAATATGACCCTTTGTTTTTTTATCTACTATGCTGTACAATGTTAATGTATATGAGCGTCCTAGTAACTCCTCATACAGTATTTACAGAGGACTTTCTTCAAACTTAAACACATAACCCACCTAGACATGTACATCTATGTCTTGAAGGATAAACTTTGCCCTGCAACATCTATTACAGGTTTTGCAGGATTGTCTTCAAATACAATGTATAACGAAGGAACTAACTTATCACATGTTTTACGAATTCAATGAATAAAACAATTGACAATCTGACACAATATTGGCAACTACACAATATATATTTACAATGTACATCGTTGGAATTTGACTCGATGCTTAGAAATAATTCGGTTCAAAACAGAGTTCCTACCTATCCTCTTCATGCCCACTGGCACATAAGGCTGCAAACATGTATTTCCATTTCTGTCTGTCCTTCGCAATCTTCTCTATTTCTCCAAGTGTTTTCCCATCGAAATTCGCACGACTGTTCATCTTTTTCCGACTCATTGTTTTTAATGAGTCGGAAAAATATGAACAGTCGCTTGAATTTCGTCTAGGAGATAGTGTCATCCAGGAGAGTGACGATTATACACACTTAGGTCTATTGTGCGACCCTTATATGTCCAACAAACCAATGGTTGAAAGCGCGTGTTCAAAACTTCGAGGTACATTCTTGAGTATTTGCAACAGTGGTGTTCATCCTATAGATATCAACCCATTAACATCCAAGACTATTTACAACTCGATTGTAATCCCTAAAGCCGTATACGGTTGTGAGCTGTGGAATTCTCTGTCTAAAACAGATATATTGACACTTGAATATTCGCATCGTTTTTGCATTAAATTCTTTCAAGGGTTTAGGCAAAATACGAGCACTGAGTTTGCGCTGTCTGTGTTGGATATGGATCCAGTAGAAGTTATGATAGATTATAAAAAGTTACAATTCTTAGGTCAATTGTGCAGGCTTCCTATTAAATACATTGCAAAACAAATATTTAACCACAGACTCATCAGATATTGTATTATCGACACACAAACTACTGGATTTATACCCGATGCATTCAGGCTTTTACATAAATATAATTTACAAGATGCTTTAGATAGCTATTTGTCGAATGGTACATTTCTAGCTAAACATGCTTGGAAGAATCTTCTGTATAAACATGTACTTTTACCTGGCCGGCAGTCTAGAGCAACGTCTATTTGTTGTATGAAACCTATGATGGACATTGGCAATATGATAAAGGCAGGTAATCCGTGTGTGATATGGCAATTATCTCGTAATAGTATACACTTATCTCCCCTTTGTCATAAAATAATGAGGGTAATAGGCAGATACTTGTCACGTGTATATCCAGAAAAATGTTCACTATGCAATAATATTGTTGAGGATATTGTGATCCATCAAATTATTCTTTGCAGTGCCAATAGCATATATAGGTATAGCATATGGGATACGTTGATTAATGAAGGGGAATTCCAGACCTTTATCCTACATGATGTATATGAACAGTGTTCGACATTATTGTCCATGGCAATTGGACAAAATGAGACAGACACTAATATTACCGTCCTGAAAGCCCTTTGTCGTATGTGTGATCTTTGATAGGTTTGACAGACGTTGTGTCAATTCATCATAACATCAACGACTGTTCATTAATGCAGTTTGAACCAGCTTTGTCTACCTTCTATGTTACAAGCAGAATTGATAATTATTATTGTTTATATGTAATGTCTTATATATGTCTTTATCATCATAACTACAATTCATTCTTCCTTGTATTTCGATTTCGGACAAGGCTGAATACCCAGTGGTACAGTAAGTTACTAATGCGTTTGACGGTACCTGATATGTGATGCTTGCCTTACTTGATACATACACATATGATATGGCGGTAAGGTGACATCTCTACATAACTTAAAATAGTGTAAATATTTTGTGGTTGATTTTTCATATTTGTCAAACATGTATATACATTTAGTTAAATCATAAATATGTTGATTTTGTAATTTATATTGTATTATTGTACATACATGTATATGTTTATATATAAAATTTAATGTAAAATGCTCTTCAGAATTGGAGGAATAAAAGTTAAAAGTCTTTCCTTGTGGCATATCCTAGCTATCGAAATCTTCTTCGTTTTATTTGTGTTGTTATGTTTGTTTGTCCAGTTCTTTTGTACAAATCGATGTTGTAAATTATTGTTGTCCAGAAAATTTAACAGATTTTGCGGAGGCATTTTGAGTGATATCCTGATAGATTTTTGTGTTACCCTCCAAGATTCTGCCCCAGACATCAACACGGAGAGGCTGTTGCTTTGGTAGAGTTTAATTTTTGTTTTTTTCACTGATTTTGGAATGATTTTCTTGCTTTTTGGAGTCTATTTCTTATGTCTTTTTCAGTAGCTTTTTTTTGGCTGAGGATGCTGCTTTAATATGTGAAATCGTCTACTACTGAGTACTTCTATTGGTTGGTTGTCTAATGTTATTATTGATGGAGTGTTGGTAAGTTGCATTGCCTTTGACTTTTTCTTGCTGATGTTAAGTCCTATTTGGTGAGCGTATTTTGCCAGATCGTCGGTTTTCTTTTGTAGGTGCTCAGCATTGCTTGAAAGTACGGCAATGTCGTCTGCAAACTCCAGATCTTCCAATATTGATGTCAGTGTCCATCTAATTCCTCTGTTCTTGTTTCTGACAGCATTCCTCATCACCAAGTCAATGAATGGCAACAAGGAAAAGCATGGGTGACATGATGCATCTTTGTCGTACCCCACTGGAGATGTTGAACCAGTTGCTATGTTTGTTGTTATGGATGACGCCGCATGTGAAGTTTTCATAAAAGCTCTTTATTATGTTGATAAATTTTTCTGGGCATCCATATGCCTTAAGGATTTTCTAAAGACTTTCTCAGTGAATGCTATCGAACGCTTTTTCAAAATCGATGTAGTTTATGTGAACTTTGCTATGCACTGTTCCATGATGTTTCTTAAGGTAAATATATGGTCTGCGCATCAAGTTCCAGGTCTGAATCCTGTTTCGTCTTTCCTTAAGGTTCCATCAATTGAGCTGCTGAGTCTCATGCAGCTGATTATGCAGAGAACTTTGCTCGGTATGGGCAGTAGTGTAATCCCACGCCAGTTTGAGGAGTCCATCTTGTCGCCCTTTTTTGGAAGTTTCACAATGAGGCCTTTACACCAATCATTTGGTAGTGTTTCTGATTTCCATATCTGATAGAAAAGTTTTTGGAGTTGTTCAGAGGCTAGTTTCGTGTCTGCTTCAAGTATTTCACTCTCAATGTTATCAATTCCTGGTGATTTATCATTTTTAGTTGGTTAATGGCTTTTATTATTTTGTCTTTGGATGGTGGATCTAAATTTATGTAGAATGATTCTCCAAAAGGTTCTTCTATGGTGGCTGTTTCTACAGGGCCTGGTCTATGCAATACCTCATTAAAGTGTTCAGCCCATCGTTTTAGTTGTTCATATTCTACAGTAATCTTGTCTCCTGCTTTATTCTTCACTAGTCCAGTACCAGAATCAAATTTTCCAGTCAGTTCTCGTGTAATTCTATGTACTTCACCCATTGCCTCTCTGTTGGTTGCTGTTTCTGCCTCGTTAACTTTGCTGTCGTAATAGTCCATGTTGTTACAAGCGAAGAATAAGACAATATTGAAGTTCATGGAAAGTGATACATTGAAACAGAAAACATCGTCTTGAATAAGGAAAATAACCTTTCTGTTGAACCGATATACATGACTGTACAAAATGTAGTTGCAAATTTGGTATAAAGTAATTAAGAATGACAACGACAAAACAAACAGTAAAATGTATGAAAATCATGGATGAATAGATTCAAAGGCAAATATTTGAAGACGTTCTTAATAATGTAACCGACCACAACCTTCAAATCCACTCGATATCGGAAGGTACAAAATGATACTCCTATATTTCTAGCGTCCTCATTTTGCCGGTTTTAGTATCAAGATAAGACAAGGCATATGGTAGTGTCAACTTTAAGAGTACCAGTTTTCGATAACACTACTATACAAAAATGCTGGTGGTGCCTCGCGGAGAATTTTCTTATTTGATAGAAATCGTTTAATAAAAACAATATAACAAGGCACGGATGAAAACTGTGTGGGCGGTATTGGTGGGATAACAAACATACATTATATCAAGTACCATATTTACTACAATCATGGCTGTATTCTAAAGTAAATCATATGTTAAAGGTATTTTAATTTAATTTGCATTTAGTTCACAAATTATCTCTATAAAAAGGTTTAATGTACACAGCTGAAACGTGAACATATTTCCTTTGCTAGAATGAATAAGAATGTAATATCCGTGCTAAATAACATCTGTAAAAATCTTGTCCGTTGTGATGCTTTAAAATAAACGTGGTCATATTTTGAAGGATTCATTTCAAACATGGCTACTGTGTCTAAAACTTTGAGCATATGGATACTAGTGGTATTCACATTCTCATGGACCGATGGTTTGTTGCTTCACAGTGATGATGACTTGGTTACAGCTTTCCAAACTCTCTCCCTACAGGTAAGATTGTGACATTGATTGAGGTAATATCAATTACTGTGATGTTCATTGGTGTTTTTAAACACGACTACAATGACTGTTCGAGTCTATTTTGTAAATGTCGTTTCAAATGTTTACAATATGTTTGTAAAACCAGCTTTTCTAAGAAGTTTTTAAATAAAATCATGAGTTCGATATGAAGAAGATTCACGTTCAAAATAGTTACTTGTAGGGCATTGTACTACTAGTAGTAATTTATAATAAAAGAAGTATATTAATTGTGACATGTAATGCTTTATGACCACAGGAACAAACCCTGTTTTTTAGTGCTATCGGCGCTTTGGTTTTTAAGGGTGGCTATACTTAGCATACGGTACTATAAATGTATAATGTTAACATAATGCATCGTGTGTGTGCAGCTGTATCCACATGACTTAAGCTCCAAAAGTTTTGTTCTTACCTAATTGGGATCATGTTTCATTTTAAGCAGAAGAGATACTGTGAATGTCTTAGTCTTGATTACGCCAATGTATCAAACAGGTCTATGTGTACCAACAAGGTTTGTGTAATCACACAAGTCTTAATGTTCTCGCTGTAAGTTTTACCAAGGTCAGCCTGGTAGTAAGCTTATGTTTATAGTCCATGTGACAGACCGAAATCCATTACCAAATTGGTGAACAGATCCAACAATGATTTTCGGTTAGCTTGATATCTAAGCTGTCCGAAATCAGTTGATGGACTTGCGGGACATTTTGCCAAATGACCTTTTGGCGGCCATCTTTAAAGATGGCCGCCGTTATTTTAAGCAAGCAGAGGGTTTAGGAAAACTTCGATTATTCCTCACTCACATGGGCTATCGGCTTGAAATATGTCTTAAAATGTTTGCAATTGAACCCCCATGTGGTCATATAAAAATATAAATATTATGATATGGTTATTAATTAATAATTATTGATTTTTTAAGGAAATTAAGATATTTTTTTATTTTTGTCGTTAATTTTTCTCTTTCAAATCGGATCTGAGTGTGTAATTGACCATTTGTTGATTGTTATATGCAGAGGTTGATTCTAGGAGTCCATAATAAACATTACGTTGACATATTTTCATTTAAAAATCCTTTATGAGCCAGGAATATTGGATACTTAAAAGTTAATTAGCAGTCCTGTCTATTACTGGGATATTTAGGTTAGACCCAACATTGGATTGTATTGTAATTATTTTTTGATTTTCTGTTAGGGAATATGTTGCAATTGAAGAATACGAATGATGACCAGCTGTCATCATTGAGCATTTTGTGAAAATCAAGATGGCGTCCAAAATGGCCGCCAAAATCAGAAAAACAATCAGAGATGCCAGAAATTAATTACATATTTCTTTTTTGCCGATTGGTTGTAGTTAAAGTGTTTTTAACACATGTATTTATATTTTATCTATCGTTATTCGTCAAGTAAATATTGTGGGAAGGCATCCATGTCGGCTGAAATCAAATTGGCGGTTACAACGGCCGTAATAATTGACATATTGATATATCCTATTAAAACATTTATTTAAATGATTTTTGTTGATATCGGAATTAAAATAGTTAACTTACATTCAAATAAAAGTACGATTCGGCTCAATTGACCCGTTGCCTTATTCAAAATGGCTGCCAAGATGGCCGCCAAAATCAGGAAATATGTCGGTGGTGCAAGAGATTAGTTACACAAATTACTATTGTTGCTAATTGGCAGTTGTTTAGATGTTAAACATAGTATCTATTCAATCATAGAATTATTAATTGTTTGCAATTATTCAAGATAACATACTAAGAAATCCACTACCGGTTGTAATGGCCATCAAAATTGCTGAATAAGCATATTTTATTAAAATCGTATAGTGTGTTCGAATAGTTTTTACTTGTATTGAACATTATATTTATCAGACATGCATTATGGTTTAACTTCAAAATGGTGGTCAATTAAGATTACAAGTGGGGAATAAATTGTAGATTCTTCTTCTTTCTATATAGTATATATGGTCGTCCTCTTGGGCATTATCGTACCATTGATATTTAATCACAAGGTCGTGTGAGCGGCGAGTTATTTTTATCAAAAACAAATAATCATGATTATCCACTATAAAAAGGAACCCCCGAGAAGGCAGAATGGCTGTCGACAATGCTCATGGATCTTGTTCTAGAGTTTCCAACCAAAGTCACCAATGATCTGCCTGATGTTGCTTGTTTTGCTAAAGTACCGTTTGACGAATTGCGTCCAATATGCTGAACTGCCTCCAGATGACAAATATTTGCCTTGGTTGATCGTTTGCCGAATTTGCGCATTCAAGGATTGATTTGACATGTGTCTGGTAGCCTCGTACCCTTATCTGTTTCGATAGTTTGTCCAGAAGAAGGCGATGCTGTTGTTGGCTTTCCTCACAATGGTAGCAACACTGGTACTTAAGGAGACCTCATCTATGTATACCCCGATGTACTTATCTCTGCCACAACTTGTAACGTGTCATGCGGTTGTGGATGAAAAACGGCGTCTTAACACGAGTTCTCTTTTTAGTGATGCGGGTGACCATATACTTGTAAGGATTAAATGTCACCAACGATGGACCATCCCATTCATTGCTGTAGTCTGTCCATGTCATCTTGTTAGGCTTAAGCATTTTCTTTAGTAATTACCCTGTTCAAGAGGTTGTTGTCAGCAAGCAGATGGTGAGTAGATGTTGCATGAATTAGAAGGTGGTAGATATACAACAGAAAAAGTGGTCCAATGGCTGATCCCTGAGGTACGCCTTGTGTGACTGGTGCTGTGTTGGTGGACGGTTCTCCGACCAGTACATGTTGGGTTTTGATTGCACGAATTATGCTTGTACTATTCCTGTCCAGCAGGTTCCACTGATACTGTAATAATTCAGTTTGCTGGCTTGCCTCTCCATAGACCGAAGGCTTTGTTGAAGTCCCGAATGACGGACCAATCTGATCTCCGCCATCTAGGTAACAGTTGTTGTTGGTTATGAAGTGCAACCATGTTGTTAGTCAGCTAGTATCTAAAACGTCTCAAGAAGGGCCATGATCTGGCTTTGAAGTAACGGTGTGTGCTCGACCAGTCCACTTTACGCAGACCTGATTGAGATGGACCAGTAGTTGCTAGGTCGCTATAAATTGGTCTCCCGTTTTGATGATGGGTGTGACGCTCTAGTCTGATGGGAGTATAGTATTCCAAAAACTTGTGTGGATGTTTTTTGGAATCGTTGCTTCATGCGGACCGTGACCAGTTATATTCTTTCTCACATCCAGTTTGTCCTCACCTCAGTCGTTCGTCCTACACTATCATCCCAGTGTCTGCGATGAACTTTCTGGTCTTCCGCAGATCATCATCGTCTCCATAGAGCTTCTCTCGAAGAGTTGTGTCTGTGTGCCACGTTACAGTTCGATCCTGGTTCTACATCTTTGGAAGACATGCTCGACAGTTTGTTCTTCTTCCCCGCATGGACAGATCGGAGACGGCACCAATTTGTACTTCCGATACATGTGATGGTTCAGCTTGTTTTGCCTTGAGCGTAGTCGTACCATAATCACTTGTTCTGACCTGTTAAGGCGATGGTAGGATCAGCATCTTGTCTTGGTCTTGTGAAGTTCTTGATAATGGTAACTTTCTCTTTATATCTCTCATGTACTGGTGGTTGTGCTGAATGTGCGAAATGCCCACTTCTTCATCATAGACGTTTGACCTTTCTGATTACTACTAACATTGATTGGAAATACCTAGGATGGTATATGGGATTATAATTTTATATGGTCCGTTGGCATAGTCTCTGAAATAACATTCATAATGTGTCAATATCAGTGGTATGAGAAAAGTGCTAGGCAAGGTCGATGCTGACGCCCTGGACCATGCTCATGATGGTAATATCAGTCTTCTTTCACAAAAGTGTCGTTCTTGCCAGGGTATTCCATCTTGCCGATGTGGTCTTCACCACTATGAAAACAGCGCTACGGTCGCTAACCCAAGATAGTGCTGTACTGGTTATAAAGGGGATACGTTTGTTGTTTACCCCTATCGTGAAGTTGACAAATTGTTCTGAGCTTGTTCCTGTGCCCTTGTCAATATATATTGGGCAAGTATGGCGATGTTAGGTGTTGTCTGTAATCATGCCAGTTTTCAAGTCGATATCTGGTAAGTTTATGTCGCCTGTTAGCCATTTGTCGATGTTGGGTAGGCAGTGTGGAGGTGGTTGACTTCATAAAAGCTGGGTTGCTGATGGTGGTGGGTCACTGCTGGGTGATCGGTAAATTAGTGTAATGGTGAGCGGATCGCTTCCGTGGCATATTGATGGTGCTGCTGTGAATTCGGTGTATGCGTCGAGTTTGATGAATGTGCACATTAGCTACTACTATTCTTTGACGACAATGTGTAAATAAAACACGAATAACTATGTATGAAGAATAGCTTATACATATACCGTACCACGGTACCAACCCAACATACATTGGACAATCAGTACCGGTGGTACACAATATTGATCGTACTTGACTTAAGGATAAGGACAGCCAACCAGATACCACCATAGTAAGCACTTGGTCAGTTACAGGCGATGTGACTATGTAGCTATCCTTATTTTCCAATTAGATAAGAGTAGTATTGAATACCACTCCCATTTGAACATACACGGTTGGCAACATCTTAGCAGTCACATCAAATATACTGCACATAAAGTGTTCTAATGTTACAGTAGATCTATATTTGTAACCTATAACAGTATTCACATTAACACATTCCATTACAATACATGTTTTAATGCAAATTTTCAGTTTGGCATACCTGTATGCGGCGGCCATTTTGTCACAATTAAGAAATCAGCCTACATTGGTACTATTTAAACGGAATAAGTCGATCACCAAATATATATAATGTTGTATTTTATACAGTGTATTTAAGTTGTAATTATGTTTGCATATTACACTGCTATCGATCACAAAAGTATCAATTTGTAACTTCCTTGGACCTCTAACACACTATTTAATTGATTTTGGAAGCCATTTCCTCCGCCATTTTGAATCTGCTAATGGTTCAGTGCTTAAACTCAAAGATTTCTTGGAGCATTTATTACATATTACAGTTGAACAATTGATTTTACACCACTTCAACTAAAATTGTGATAAAAAACAAATTATTTTCCTAACAGCTTGTCATTTTAGCCACCATGTTGATTCCAGCCATCACGAATGCCTTTTTACATTCACTAACTCAATTAATAATATTAAATATAAATAAATAAATATGTTTTAAACATTTAAACTACAACCAATCTGCTAAAAAGCGATTTGATCCTAATTTCTGGCACCTAAGATTGTTTTTCTGAATTTTGGCGGCCATCTTGGACGCCATCTTGGTTTTCACAAAATGCTCAATGATGCAAGCTGGGCATTATTCGTATTCTTTAATAAAAACAAATTCCCTAATAGAAAACAATAAAATATTTACTATACAATCCAATGCCGGGTATAACCTAAATATCCCATTTATAGACTTGACTATTAATCAACTTTCAGTTATCCAATATTCCTGGCTAATGAAGGATTTTCAAATGAAAATCTTTCAATGTAATGTTTAAATTGGACGCCTAGAACCAACCTCTGCATATAACAATCAACAAATGGTCAAATACACACTCAGATCCGATTTGAAAGAGAAAAATTAACGACAAAAATCGAAAAATATCATAATTTCCTTAAAAAATCAATAATTATTAATTAATAACCATATCATAATATTTATATTTTCATATGACCAAATGCGGGGTTCAATTGCAAACATTTTAAGACATATTACAAGCCGATAGCCCATGTGAGTGAGGAATAATCGAAGTTTTCCTAAACCCTCTGCTTGCTTAAAATAACGGCGGCCATCTTTAAAGATGGCCGCCAAAAGGTCATTTGGCAAAATGTCCCGCAAGTCCATCAACTGATTTCGGACAGCTTAGATATCAAGCTAACCGAAAATCATTGTTGGATGTGTTCACCTTTTTGGTAATGGATCTCCAATTTTCAAGACCTGGGACATGGACTATTATGACACACAGTATGTATGTTTATCCTATGAAAGTGCAAGTTCCGGCAATGTTAGTGATAATTTCACATCCAATATTTGTAGGTTCAGACAATGTCAACAAAGATGTCATCAATGGAATCTGCTATATCCAAGTTACAGATTGCTCAAGGTAACGTCAATGTTCTACCCATTTACTGACTACATAAAACGTGACAATAACAGAAGTTATTAACAATTTAGTTTGATTCGATAAGATGTTATGAACATATTTTGTATCATGGCACACGAAAGTGCAATCTATATAACCAAGAGGGCAATTACGATTTTAACGCTCACTGATTACTTGCAGTTTATGCAGAATCCTTAATATGTTCTGACCTTCACTTTTAACCCCTTGGTAACCCAATGAGTCACAGATCGTGACCAGTTTCATAAAGGTTTGGCCAATTATGTGACTTCCATAGTGCTTCGTCTTTGGTGAACCTTGTGACCTAGTCCTTGACCCCTGATGACATTATTGCATACTAGTTATATATTAACAGAGACACAGTGTAGCCGTCAGGTTCAATAAATATTAGGTAAAACATGTAACCTCTAGAATGTACACACATGCTCAAGCACCCTTTGACATTTTAACTTCCCCGGGTAATTGGGCTACATATGGAAACCTACACTAGTAGTGGTACGGTGGTCGAGCGGATAGCCTGCTTGACTGCTGATCGAGAGGTCCCGGGTTCGATCCTCGGCCGGGGCACTTGATCATTTCTGAAACGCTTTTCTGTGTTTCCCACCTAACTAGAGATGAACTGGTTAGCAACCCAGAGGTAGTCTCGCGTGTATCGGTGCTATACACCGGGCACGTGTCTCTTCGGAAAGAGCTAGGGCATCTCGCCCGGATATCTTGTATCACACGACTATCTCTTCCACCTGCTGTCCCTTCAGCAAAAACACAGGACTCCATTGGAAATAAGTGCTTGCACTTTCATGGGTTATCCTTGACCGAGAGGTTTAAATAATTACACGCCTACAGGGTTAAGTAGAGCCACGCCCACTGTGATGAATCGATCCTTACTACTAGGTTAAGTAGGTCCCCGTCTACTGGGTTAAATAGACGCACGTCTACATGGTTAAGTAGGGCCCCGTTCAAAGTGTGGTAAGGTCTTGAAGAAAGTACGCTATTTCTTCGATCTTTGTAACTCATATGATGATAGTATTTATGTCATTTGTAAGTCACCCCCCCCCCTTTTTAAAGGAGGATGTATCATTATTCCGTTAAGGGTTAAGGACACGTGGTAATGGTAACTTGACGTTATCCTTGTCCTTGTTGAGGTTCACATTCAGTTAATACCCCTAGCTAGTATGCGATCGCTCAACACTTTTTACCGTGCACCGGGACCAGACGGTTTGTGTATTGAAATGTTCAAAGCAACTAGTGACACTATAGCACCATATCTAACCTTACTCTTTAACAGAATTTATGAATCGAGCGAATTTCCGGAGAGTTGGAGCATGAGTGCAATTACACCCGTACACAAACGCGGCCCCAAAACAGACCCTAATAACTTCCGAGCTATTTCGCTAATAAATAGTGTGAGCAAAATATTCATGTATATATTGAGCAATAGACTTAGATTATGGTGTGAAGAAAACAACATAATTGATGGTAGCCAAGCAGGCTTTCGTAGGAAGTATTCCACTGTAGACAATATCTTCAATTTACAATCTGTAATCCAGAAATATGTATCCAAAAGTAAAGGTCGAGTATATGTGTTTTATATTGACTTCTTTAAAGCATTCGACTCATGTACGCATACCAATCTATGGAACAGTCTAATACGCAAAGGGGTGCCATCTGATAGCAAGATTCTGGGGATATTCAAATCAATGTATTCACAACTAAAGTCATGTGTGAAGGTCGGTAACTGCTTGACAAGATACTTCGAGTGTAATATTGGTACAAGACAAGGGTGTGTGACTTCACCGATCATATTTTCATTGTTCATTAATGATTTGATTGCATACTTAAAAGCTGAATGTGCGCCAGGTATATATGTTACTAACGACATTGATGAAGTGATCGGTTTCATGTTCGCGGATGACGTTGCGGGGGTTACAGAAACTGCCATTAAACTACAAAATCAGATCAGACATATTGAACGCTACTGTGATGCTACAGGAATGAGTTTGAACGTTGATAAATCAAAGATAATGGTTTTTAGAAATGGCGGTCCATTACGCTCGTACGAAAAATGGTTTTACAAAGACTCAAAAATTGAAGTTGTTCCTTGTTACAAGTATCTTGGTGCTTATTTTACGTCTAAATTAAGTTGGACATATATGCTAGATGTTTTGTGTAAACAAGCCACAAAATCCATTGTTTCTATTCTGAAATGTCAAAAGTATTTTGGATATTTTCCACCATCTGAAGCATTCAAACTATTTGATACTATGGTACAACCAATTTTGTGTTACTCTGCTCAGGTCTGGGGTTACCAACCATACACGTGTATAGAACGGGTGCATGTTAGATTTTGCAAACGGCTTTGCGGGCTAAACAAAAATGTTGCTAACTTTTTTGCATTGTCAGAGTGTGGAAGATATCCATTGTATGTGAACTATATGTCACAATGTGTTAAATATTGGTTGACTCTACTGAAGATGGACTCAAAACGCTACCCAAAACAGTGTTATATAATGCTACGTAATCTAGACATGTCAGAACGCAACACGTGGTGTACAAAAGTGAGGGCAGTGCTATTTGAATACGGGTTTGGATATGCTTGGATAGCAAATGACGTTGGTGATGACGTGAAGTTTTTGTCCATGTTTCGTGGTCGATTAAAAGATTGTGCTTTACAAGCTCTGCATTCAAATATAGACAATAGTGCTAAGGCAATCCATTATAAGAATTATAAAACTCTACTTGATGTAGAACGGTATCTGTCGGTGGACATGTGCCACAAGTACAAAAGAACATTAGCTAACTTTCGTTGCTCTGGTCATTCCTTGATGGTTGAGGTAAGGCGGCATCAAAATGTTGATAGAGACTATAGACATTGTACTTTCTGTTTGAAGAACAATATGCAAGTGGTAGAGGACGAAATGCATTTTTTACTTGTATGTACCCTTTATAATAACATCAGACAGTGTTATTTTAAACAACAGTGGCTTAATAGTATTGTTTGTGAGAGGATGTTTTATAACGTAATGTCAGACACTGAATTTAGTAGTATCACTAAAATAGCCAAATATTTATACTTTGCAATGGAATATAGACGGGTCAGGCAATGTAATTAAAATGCAATTCAGTCATAAAATCAGGTCGTTGTCATACATGTTATCTAGAACATAGCACGTGTTTGTCTCTAAATTATAAACATTGGTTGTGTTGAATGTTTTGTTTCTAGCTTGTTTTAATTAGAAATGTTCATTTATATCATATATGTAAATGTATTGCTTAAAATGTTGACTATTATACAACGATGATGCTTTATTTAAAATATTATTTTGTCACTCACATATATCAAATGTAGAACGTGTGTTTTTTGGGCCGGTGGCCTTGTATTACAATAAACTTGAGTTGAGTTGAGATAATCAAATCGTAGTACACCACTACTTTATTGTAGCAAAGTATTTCTTAATACCATGTCTCCAAAGTTTTATCTTGCATTTCGTTTCGGCAATATGATACTGATGGGTGATTTAATAGCTTTGATAAAAAGTGTTGTTATCAAATTATGCATGGTTTGTTTTACATGACTTTTTGTATATATGCATTATCTGTACATTTCCATGTATATTTTTATATTTAATGTATGAGCTCTCCAACTATGGAGGTAATAAAAGTATTATTATTAGTTTTTTACCCGTTTGCATAAATGAGTGGTAGATATGTTTAAAGATGATTTATAAATTTGTCCATAATTGTATGTTGTATGTACATTATATATTGTTTAAACCATGTATAAGTCATGATTGTACAGCATTTTTGAACGTGTGTATACATGAAAAAGGGCTATATAAATATGGTATAATCATAAAACACTCCTTTCTCTCCTGTGTGTGTGTGGCTGCCAACATCGATCTGCGGCGCCCAGGAATAGACACTGCCCTCACAGGTACCATTTTACACCATGGTGGAGTGGAGCATGCGGGTCTTGCTCCGAGAAATTAACCAATGGTCCAGAGGAGGACTGAACTCGGGACCTCTCGATCCCTACCTCTAGGCCCACTGCTCCATCCCCTTAGTATTGTTACTTAGCATACACGTACACGTCGTATGAATATTCTAAACTTGATACTTCTATATTGTAGGATCCTCCAGTAGTGGAAGTAATTACGTGAGATGGGGCAGAACCACGTGTCCTGCTAATGGAACATCTTTGGTGTATGCAGGTATGTGTCCTTATTTGTGGTACCACTACACATCGTGATACATTGATGTTACCATTGATGTTACCATTGTGAGTCATTTCATAGGGTGAACATGTCACCAGTATGTTGCCTTGGAAATAATCTAAAACTATTGTGCCTTCAACAGAATAAAGTGGCGCTAAAAACCAGCACCCAACTGTATAAACATTGGATTAAGTTATACAGGGGTTAACTTTTGGATATGTGGATATGTGAGAGCTCCGCTTTAGTCTGCTAAAGGCATATTAGTGCTAGATTATTTCAACATACAGGGGTCATTCTCGTTTAACCAGCGTGTTTTTCCTCCGTAATACATATAGTCTAGGGACTTGACTATACACTGATTCATGAGAATGACAGGGGTATACAAGCAAGTACACAATTTATGTCTATATGGGCATACTGTGTGAATAATTATTTGTCTAGTAACGCCTCAGTACCTGTGGGAGCACGCAGACACGATGTAGCACATGTAGTCTACGATGCACTATTATTCATGAATAAGATAACCACAATTAATATTGAAATGTTGTTTTGAGTATTAGAAAGGATGTAACACATTTCGTGTATGAGGTTCTCAAACTGGATTCAATCTCTCAGGTATGAATAACGTGCATATAAGATAGATGGCTTATGTGAAGAATAGTGTGTTAAATTGACTGTGTCAGGGATGTTCTCAACTTAAGTCAACATACAGGCCTACATGTGCGAAACTATTTATCCCCTCAGAAATGAAGGCATAATCTTATAAATCGGAGAATTTCTAAGCAAACTATCAGACCCAGCATGAAGCCGTCACAGACTACTTCTTTATTGTATTCTTTATCACACAGGTTACGCTGCTGGCTCATACTACACACACACAGGGGGAGCAGCTAACTATCTGTGCCTACCCACTGATCCACAATGGGATTACTATGAGGACTCTGTGGGTTCTGGGGGTAGAATATATGGCGCCGAGTACGAGTTGGGCGATCATCACAGCAATGGCGGATCACGGTTCCTGGGAAAGAATGTACGAGATGACGACCCGCCTTGTGCTGTGTGTTCTACACTACGATCAGAGACTGTGATGATTCCTGCGAGACGTGAATGTTATCCTGGATGAACCAAAGAATACAGCGGATATTTTATGTCTGGTGACTACGGTCAATCATCTGCTACAGAATTTGTTTGCGTGGATAAACAAGTTGAGGTGGTAGCTGGGGGACATCCAGATCAAAATGATCGATTATTTTATCTGGTTGAGGGTATTTGCGGATCGCTTAAATGTCCACCATACTAACATGTGTTGTATGCTTTAAATAAAACTGACATTATTAGTCGACCAATAGCAGTTAAAAGTTACGGCTTTCTGTTTCTAATAAACTCTGATACAAAGACAATCACCAGCAGCTGTCTAGCAAGGGTAGGATGGAAATTCACAACAAAGACTAGAAAACCTTGACTTTGCTGATAACGTAGCTCTACTTTCATAAAAACATATATCATGCAACAAAGACAAAGAAAAACAACGTTTCAGACTGTAAATATATGGCCACTGAAAACAATACCGTTAATAAGGTTTTAACTTTTACAATGAATCGTAAACTTTGTAGGACTTTTCAACAGATGAAACTATTAATTTCACACACTGGAATTGGGATTTTCGACTCTTTTACAACTTTTAGACTAGTTGTTTAAGCTGAAACGTGGACTTTTAGTTGTTTAAGCTGAAACGTCGACTTTGAGTTGTTTATAGCTGTTACTTAGACAAACAGTGGCTTAGTTTTAATATTTTGTTTTCGGCATATTGTGCCAATAGGTTTTGATTCGTGTGATTTGTGTCATCGCTGTTTTCTGTGCTGCTTTCACGATTCGAGTTTTCATTATCTGTTCTTTCTGATGTGAAGATCTCCTTATTGACCAAACAATGTCCCTTGTGCACTTATCATGATGTTTCCGAGACTGTAATATTCATGGTCGGAATAAAAGTTCAAGTATGCTATGATCTTGGTTTAGCTCTTGTCCAGCATACTCAAAGTATATACTTTGGAAATATTATAAAATCGCATTTTGAAACTGGATAATTCAAGTTGCATATTTCAAGAGGCCAAAAGACATAATTATTATTAACAGACAGCTTCATTGTTAATGGGTTATATGCAATCCAGTTTGAACATACCTCGAACTAAGTCCAGATATTACGAATCATCTCTATTAATAGTAAATGCAACTGTATACAATGTACACGTGTGCCTTTTAATAACTGTCAACAATAAAAAAGATAAAATCAAACAACGGACAGTCTCACAATGTCATTGAGGAGGTATGGGAAAACATACATATGTGCAATTTAAGAGTATTCCAAAAGGGTATATAAATTAATAAATAACCATTTTATAATACATGCATTGTGAAATATAGAGCACTGTACATTATATTTGGCAAATATCTTGGGGAATATTCCACAATAAAGCAATGTATATTGTACGGAATACCGTTAGGGCCATCGTGGTTACACATTAAATTCCAGAGGGCGACAATGCGATAGTGCGATAGTACGATGGCGACAATGCGATAATACGATGGCGACAATGCGACAGTACGATGGCGACAACGCGATAGTACGATGGCGACAATGCGATAGTACGATGGCGACAATGCGACAACGCGATAGTACGATGGCGACAATGCGATAGTCATATCGTACTGTCGCCATCGTACTATCGCATTGTCGCCATCGTACTATCGCGTTATCGTACTGTCGCCATCGTATTATCGCATTGTCGCCATCGTACTATCGCATTGTCGCCATCGTACTATCGCACTGTCGCATTGTCGCCATCGTACTGTCGCATTGTCGCATTGTCGCATCATGGCCCTCTTGTTGAGTATTTGTCCTTTGTTATTTAAAATACTTATTTTTTTGTCCGGAGCATATCTTTTAAAGTATTTGAGATATTGACTTGAAACTTGATACATATATAGATCTCATTGTGTGGAGCTCTAGTTAGCTTGACTATTCAAGGAATAGCGGAGCTCTTCTTACCACGGTGTTGTCGTTGGTTAAAATTTTCGTACCAGTCCAATTTTTAGCACACCCGTTACACTGTGACATTGTGAGCTTTTGAGATTTTGTGGAAACTGTCACCAGACTGTCCATCCATGTGTCCGTTTAAATTTTGCCTCAAATTACAAAATATACATCTCCTAAACCTCTGGGTCAATTGGTACCAAATTTGGTAGTAATGATCCTTTGGTGGTCCCATTTCAAAGTTGTTCAAAAATGGAATTTCATGAGGAACTCTGGTTTCCATGGCAGCCAAATTTTTAAAAAATCTGCAGCAAGGCCCAAAGCTTGAATATTTGGTGTGAAGCATTGTCTAGGGGACAAGTTTGTTAAAATCATGACCACTGGGTAAGATTGGCCCCGCGGCATATATGGTTTTGTATAGGAAAACTCGAAAAAAATTCTCCAGAACCACAAGAGCCAGAGCTTAGATATTTGACATGTAGCATGGTCTAATGGACCTCTACCAATTTTGAAGTTTGATTAAATCATAACCCCAGGGATCAGATAGACCCCTCCTCGGGGCATCTCTGGATTCGGATGGGAAAAACTAAAAATCTTCACCAGAACCACATTTCCTAGACCTTAGATATTTGACATAAATTGTCCTTAAATTCAAGTCCTTCAAGATATTGCCTTGAAACTTTGCATACGTGTTTATGATCACACTCCCCATCAAAAGGCGCGAATAGATAACTCTGTGAATAATAACTGAAAAGAAGTGGGGGTATATTGTTTTGCAAATGTTGATGGGCCGGTCCGTAGACCTTTTTGTTCTGATCAATATCTAGAGATTGCCTTGACCTAGGGTAGTCAAACTTAATAGGATGGTTGCTTGTATTAAGTAGATGAAGCTTAATGTTTTTGGGATCAGTAGATCAAAGGTCAAGGTCCCTGTGACCTTACATTAAAACACAGTTGCAGCTAAATAACTAATGAACAATTTGACCAATGGAAGTGAAACTTCATAGCATTATTGCTTATATTCAGTAGATGATACTTATCAGTCGAAAAGTCAAGGTCACTGTGGCCTTATGATAGAAAAGGATTTTGGCTCAATAACTGGAGATTACTTTGACCTAAGGTATTCAAACTTCATAGGATATATATGATTGCTTGTATTAAGTAGATAAAACCTACACTTTGGGGTTAGTAGGCAAAAGGTCAAGGTCACATGACCTTACATTGAGCAAGGTTAGTCAAACTTCACAGGATTATTCCTTGTATTGAGTCGATGAAACCTAGTTTTTGGACTCAGTAGTCGATTGGCGATAGTCGACAATGCGATAGTACAATGGCGACAATGCGACAATGCGATAGTGCGACAATACGATAGCGACAGTGCGATAACGCGATAGTACGATGGCGACAATGCGATAATACGATGGCGACAACGCGATAGTACGATGGCGACAATGCGACAGTACGATGGCGACAATGCGACAACGCGATAGTACGATGGCGACAATGCGATAGTACGATGGCGACAATGCGACAATGCGATAATGCGATGGCGACAAAGCGACAACGCGATAGTACGATGGCGACAATGCGACAGTACGATGGCGATAGTACGACATGACTATCGCATTGTCGCCATCGTACTATCGCGTTGTCGCATTGTCGCCATCGTACTATCGCATTGTCGCCATCGTACTATCGCGTTGTCGCCATCGTACTATCGCATTGTCGCCATCGTATTATCGCATTGTCGCCATCGTACTATCGCACTATCGCATTGTCGCCCTCTGGAATTTAATGTGTAACCACGATGGCCCTAACGGTATTCCGTAATATTGGGAGTCACTTATTCATGAGCGTAATAACTTCAGATCACTGACAACATTTGAAACAATTTTGTAAGACACATTCAAGACCTTATTATATTGTGGTCTACGGCAGTTCAATAGTTAATATCCGGAACTCTGTGCAAGTAGGGTTTCCCTTAATTTACATGTAGGTACAAACAACTCTGGCCTAGTTAGACTGGTTTTGTATTCATATGCAAATACAACTGACTCAAACTCTTTTGTCCAGACATGAATATTCAAGTAACATACGGATTATAACGGTAAAAATCAATTTTTACCTACAGATTCGTGGAGATCCGGAGTATGTCTATTACCTGAGTGGATTCATTCAAGTGTGTGACTGATGCCACTTTCATGCAGAGCTATCTATTTACCATCTACTGCTCTTTTCTGGATTCCGTGATTTACAGTTTTTGTAGAGTCAGATTTGTAATTATCTTTGTAAACATGTTTTGGTATAACACCAATAGAAATAACAACAACCACACGACACAATGATATACAAGGGGTGTTCCACAATTAATAGGACTTTTTCATAGCAGCACAGCAAATCAGAAATTAAGGAAACTCATTGTATATAATTAAATTTTGATCTTACACTGACAAATATGCCAAATATCAAAGTAATTGGGTGAACAATAAGAAATTTATTAAACATTAAATATGCTATGTATCAAGGAGGCGGGTCGCACAGTGACGTTATTATGACGTCGCATTTCAAGCACAGTATTTTGATATAAATAAACTTTTAATATTTTTGTTTATAGACAAATCTTTTAATCTGACAGATCTAATAATACGGTTCCAAGTGTTTAGATTTGTTTCCGTAACCCTGTTCACAAAAATGTCTTGCAATGATGTTAGAAATTGCTCAAACCTAGGAGCGTCTATCAGGGTACAAACAGTGTTTATTGACGTCAACTTAATTTTCTATTACCTCGCTTGTGCTTACTTGTAAGTTTATAAATCCGCGATCTGTACACAGTTTGAGCCAACAGAATACAAGTGACTGCTTAATGCCACTACATTTTATGAATTTCATCATTTCATTGGTTAGCACTGTTGGTTTTCCCAATGTATACCATTATTTGACAATCGTGCGGTTTCTGTTTTTTGCGTTGACGTCATTTTCACCGATGACGCATTTGGATACATACCCTTGATTACTGACTTGTGATAACAAACACGGACCGATTTCTTCGAAAGTGTGCATGCGCATGTCAAAGTCATCCACGTAATGCCATACAATTAGGCGTTAATATTTATCAAGAGGTTATTGAGATATTTACATTTTTAATAAGGATGGTAATGACAAATAACAGTGTGACCCGCCTTGGTGTACATGGTTTCTATGACAACGCTTTGTATGAGTATCATCAGCGACAACGAAATTCTGGTGCTACCAGTAGGTAGAGCATACATTGCTAAGTATATGAGACAAATTTCATTAAAATGTAAATGTTGAGTAGGAAATTATAAGAAAAGTCCTATTATTTCTGGAACACCCCTCGTACATGTACTTACAATACATAGGTACTTACTTCTTGTAATCAAACAAGAAATGTGTCCATGAGACACGAGTCTCCCCATAATAGCACATATTGAAATAGGGATAAGAAGATTGTTTCTTTTCATTATAGGGTATATAGTAAAAGTAACATAATTATAATTTTTACTCGGCTAAAAATTCCATCCTTTACGGACATCTTCACATTGAGGTGGATTATCTGTGAAATTGTGAAGAAATTCCACCCAACGGTTTATGCGGAGTTCAACACACAAGATTGACGTACGTACGTACGGACAGACAGACGTGCGGATAACCCATTGCTATATAGAAGTTCAGATGAATGCCGAACCACCCAATGGCAACGAGACTAGCTAGATTTACCAAAAATCGGATCGAGTATGACAGTTTTGTATAAGAATAGCAGAAGCTTGGCAAATAGTTTGCAACTGATCTGACCATAGCAAGTACTCCTCTAAGCAGTAATGATATAATCAAACCACTAGCAAATACATGTTAAATGTCTGCTGTAATTAGCGTCTCCAAGTACCAAGCCAGGCAAGCAAGAAGAGGAATGTAATTGAGGTAGCCTGACTCTAGCCATGATAATCCAGGAATGCTCTCCTTAGAAATGTACCAAATGTCAGCCACCAAAGCTATCAAAGTCGGGGGCACTGGTTTCTTCATTCAATACTCATCAGGAAATAAAGAGAGACATCACAAAGCCACAGAGAAGCACTGCAGTAACTACAAAGCGGAGACTGAAGCTCTTATGAAGGCCGTCGCGATGGTAGAATACTCAAACGAACATGTCTTGTCTGTCGTCTTCTTCACGGATGCGAGATCAGTCATGGAAGCACTGCCAAACAATAAAACACCAGAACTAGCCAAAGTTACATAACCTTAGTACTCACTGCAATCGATCCCTACAGTGGATTCCAACCCACTATTAAGTGCCTGGAAATGAACAAACAGACGAATAATGCGTGATCTGTCATGGAAGCACTGACAAACAATAATACAGCAGAACTAGCCAATGTACTATATAACCTAAAACACACAGCAATCGATCCCTACAGTGGATCCTAGCCGACTATAGAGTACCTGGAAATGAACAAACAGACAAATAACCAGCATAACCACTACATGTAGTGATCACTACCAAGAACTTTACAAGATCAAGATCCTTACCACCACCTTAACAGGTCAGAACAAGTGATTATGGTTTGACTACGCTCGGGGCACAACAGACTGAACTCTCACATGCACCGGAAATATGAAATGGTGTCATCTCCCATTTATTTATGCGGGAGAGTAGAATAAACTGTCCAGCATGTCCTCCACAGATGTAGAAGACACAACCAGGAGTGACCTACAACATGGCCCACAGACACAACTCTTCATGAGAATCTCCGTGGAGTTACTTGTGCATGGTGGTCATCCAATATGTCGAACTCGACTTTTTGTTGTACAATTCTGCAAACCTAAAACACATGCACGTTATAGTCTAATGTCATTGGGCTACATGCACGGCTGACAAAGTTACTTAAAAAATATAAGTGTGGACTTATAAATGTTGCTAAGTATACGTGATGCTGGTTTTATATATGCGTCAGTCTTATTCTAAAATAGCTATGCATCTATCTTTCATTTCAGCAAGTAAAATGTTTATTAGAATGATTGTAATTTAGCCTAAATAAATGCGTTAAATACCCTCAACAATGCATCAACGCAGTTCCATCATTGATAATTTTTTTCCATGGGAGCATGTCCCCGGACCCCATAGCCATGGTGCGTAAAGTTAAATCAGACCCAGGCACGCCTCTGGTATACATGTATAGAACGGATCAGCATTTAAGTTCATAGCTTATCAAAGCTGTACGTGGTCTATACGTGACAATTTTAAGCACTTATATCAGAAATAGTGAGTGTGTAATCTCTGTGCTAGATAACATATGTATGAAAGTGTGCCAGCTGTCAAAATCATAAAACCTGTCATTTTATTAATGTGATCATTTTAAACATGGCTATTGTGTCTAAAACTTTGAGCATATGGATACTGGTGGTATTCACGTTCTATTGGACCAATGGTTTGTTGCTTCACAGTGATGATGACTTGGTTACAGCTTTCCAAACTCTCTCTCAACAGGTAAGATTGTGACATTGTTAGAGGTAATATCAAATATTGTGATGCTCAGTGTTGTTTCTAAACCAATTTGTTTGAGTCGAGCATGTAGATGTCGTTTCAAATGGTTATTTATCAAAATAGATTTTCTAAGATTATTTGGTTAATAAAAAGAAAACGATTTCGATATACAGAAGAATATCGTTAAACACTTGTGTTGGACATTGTACTAGACTAGTATAATAATTGTGACATGTGGTGTTTTATGACGCAGGAACAGCTTCTTTTCAGTGTTATCGGCGCTTAGATTTTAACCATGGCAAGACTTAGTTTGTTTAATGTAGCATTTAAGATTCCATAATGTAAATGTAATGCATCGTTTGTTTCTGTTACTGACTCTACATGATCAAAGCTCGATTACGACAGCTACCTTTCAAACACCGAGTTCTTATCTAATTGCGATCATACTTTATTCCAAGCAATGAGATATTGTGAACGACTGGCCCTTGAGTACTCCAATATGTATCTACAGCGTTTTTGTGAAGACACAAGTCTTAATGTTCTCGTTGTAAGTTTTACCAGGGTCAGTCTGGTAGAAAGCTTATGTTTATCACACCCAGTTTGTATGTATGTTTATACTCTCAAAGATGTCCTATGAAAGTACAAGTTCCGGCAATGTTAATGATCATTTCACATTCAATCTGTAGGTTCAGACAATGTCAACAAAGATGGCATCAATGGAATCTACGATATCCAAGTTACAGACAGCTCAAGGTACTGCCAGTCAAAGTTTTCAATAGTAATGAAGATATATTTAATTTGAAGGGACAAAACTAGTCAAATTAATAGTTTGAAACAAGAGGTGTTTGTAAAACACACATGTCCCCCATGACATCACAATACTAGTACATTTGTGTTCGGAAAAAACATAGAGTTGAATTATTTATGTCTGTGGAAAAAGTAACAGTGACCTCAAAATCAATATGGGTCATATATTGTTGCTGGTCAACCCCATGTTAAGTTTAAGTAATTAATTGGAAATATTTTGTCTACCTACCTACCGACCGACATGAGTAATGAAATACCTCCTCATCAAAGATGGGGAACATAACAATATACCATACATGTTAATACGTCAAACGATTTCATGAGAAAACCGGCAGTTCATAATAAATTTTTGTACTTCAGTTCAAAGACCTAAATGGTAATGGTAATTTAGGTCTTAGTTAAGTTTAATTTGGTAATATGTCTTATGAACAAGCAACCTATAAAACATGCATTTATTGCTCATTGCATAAACTTTAAGTATGAATATTCCAAACATGATGTTCATGTATAATTGTAGGCTCCTCCAGTAGTGGAAGTAATTATGTGAGATGGGGTAGAACCACGTGTCCTGCTAATGGAACATCTTTGGTGTATGAAGGTATGTGTCCTTATTTGTGGTACCACTGCACATCGTGATACATTGATGTTACCATTGTGAGTCATTTCATAGGTTGAACATTTTATCAGTATGTTGAAATCATCTAGAACTAAATACCTTTTCAGAAGAATAAAGTGGAGCTCACAAAAAAAGGTATGAGAAAATCCGATATGGAAGGCAACACTCAACCCAACCAGCCGAGCACAGAAATCAGAAACACAACGACACAACTACCCTGAGCAGTTCCCACAGAAACTCATGCCAAAACGGCGACCAAATGAGGCACAACAACCCCGGGGCGTGACCTAAGTTAAAACAATAAGGACAGTGACCTAACCTTACGCGACCTAAAGAGGCACAAGTACAACTTGACCTACTTAAAATATCGGCAATGTAGGAATGGGGTGGGAAATAATATAACATATTCCTAGCAACTACAATGAGCAATGCCCACACATAAGCCGAAGAAACAATTAAAGATCCAAGTCCCCGCCGATAAAATGCAGGATGACCCACATTCACAAAGAAATTATATAATAGCGGTTATTGTCGAATGAAACGCAGCCAATACTTGACCAAGTTCCCCAAGGCCCCACTGCACGGCGAACCAACCACACAAACCCGTGCCAAAACGGCGACTAATGAGGCACATCCACCCCCTGACCTAGTTAAAAACACCAAGGACAGTGACATAACGTTTATAACTGTTAAAGAGGCATTATAGGACTTGACCTAGTTTACAATAATGGGCAAAAAGAGGGCGAAAATATATATGCTAAAAACGTATATTATAATGACCAAACAGCACAGTGACCTAATGAAAAAGTATCTCATCCAGCATCTACGCAAGGTACAAATGATCAAAAGAGTGGGGGGTGTGGGCGTTGGACTTAAAAACAAATGGCAGAGGAAATTAACTTCCAAGGACAAGTAGAAACAAAAATACACCGACACTGCACAGCAACCAATTGTAGAAACGTTGGATAAAGTAAATTTTGGATATGTGTGAGCTCTGCCTTAGTCTGATAAAGACATATTAGTGCTAGATTATTTCAACATACAAGCGTATACAAGCAAGTACACAATGTATGTCTATATGGGCATACTGTTTGAATAAACTATTTGTCTAGTAACGCCTCAGTACCTCTGGGAGCACGCAGACACGATGTAGCACATCTAGGATGCACTATTATTCATGAATAAGTTAACCACAAATAATCTCGAAATGTTATTTTGAGTATTAGAAAGGATGTAACACATTTCGTGTATGAGGTTCTCAAGCTGGATTCAATCTCTCAGGTATGAATAACATGCATATAAGATAGATGGCTTATGTGATGAATAGTGTGTGGAATCGACCGTTTTGGTGATGTTCTCAAATAAGTCACATACAGACCTACATGTACGAAGCTATTAATCCCCTCAAAAATGAAGGCATAATCTTATAAATCAGAGAATTTCTAAGCAAACTATCAGACCCAGCATGAAGCCGTCACAGACTACTTCTTTATTGTATTCTATATCACACAGGTTACGCTGCTGGCTCATACTACACACACTCCGGTGGAGCAGCTAACTATCTGTGTCTACCCACTGATCCACAATGGGATTACTATGAGGACTCTGTGGGTTCTGGGGGTAAAGTATACGGCGCCGAGTACGAGTTGGGAGATGATCACAGCGATGGTGGGTCACGGTTCCTAGGACAGAATGTACGAGATGAGGATGTACCTTGTGCTGTGTGTTCTACACAACGATCAGAGACTGTGATGATTCCTGCAAGACGTGAATGTTATCCTGGATGGACCAAAGAATACAGCGGATATCTCATGTCTGGCCACTACGCCCATGCTTCAGCTACAGAATTTGTGTGTGTGGATAAACAAGCTGAGATGCTTGTAGGCGGACATCCAGATCATGAAGGTCGATTATTTTATTTGGCTGAAGGCGTTGGTGGATCACTCAAATGTCCACCTTACGTGAACGGACGAGAACTAACATGTGTTGTATGCTCTAAATAAAACAGATAGTTGGCCAGTAGTATTTCACAATATTCAAAGACCTAAATGACCTGTAATTTAGGTATTTGCAATATTCTATGTGAAACACACCTCTTATGAATTCTGCATATCAAGAAAATAAATACACGTCAACATATTCATACTTATTATTTTATTTTAAAAAATCATTTCATGAAAATGTCTGTTACAAGGGGTTGTTCACTTTTGTCATTAAATCATTAATAGTAGCAATATTGTCTTAAACATACAGGTAAAAAGTCGCAAAATATTAGGTATTACTACTGTTACAGTAACTGTACTGTTAAAGGCATGTACTTGAAACATTCAACTTGTGTGACAATTAGTGATAATTCTAAAGGTAACATGTACTGGCAAAGAAGTGATGACCGGCCGCTAGTAATGACCGGACAAACGGTCTCCTTGCATTGTTTAGTGTAATAAATCGTCAATTTTTGTATCAAATCACTCAGTGGGATGTTTAAAAGGATTCTGGTATAACAAAATTTATCAAAATCAACAAAGTATTACTTATTTATCAAAAATATCGTCTGCTGCTGCGATGTTGACATTAGCAGCGCCGGGGAAAGAATTTGCTGTGTGCGCATGCGCGAAAGAGCGCGTGCGCCAATGATTTTTCTATTGTCAAATTATTAAACTGGAAATTACATGTTGAGACCGTGGTCGAGTGGTTAACGACGTCGGAAATATTTTCCAAATTTAACTCTTGAATCTCCTCGGCGGTCGTTTTTTTTTATCTAAGACTAATTTTACCACAATTAGTAAAGTGTGTTCTCGGATATCGGATAATTAAACATTTTAATATCCTGTCCATACTTTTTGAAGACTTTCAAGCCGTTTGAAATTATTTTTCTCGATTTTTTGGTCAATTAATACGGTACGGTATATTATTGATTTTAGCCTGTCTCAGAACGCCCCCTAGAAGGAAAACGTTGTGTGTCACGTGTTGTTTTATCGTAAATCATGAATATTTTTGCATGCATGTGAAGTAAGGGCACTGTTCTAAACATTCCTGGTAATATTTTTCAAAATTTTAATCGAGAAATATTCGTAACAGACTGTCCGGTCATTACTTCTGTACATCGTTGAAAAAAGCGCCCAAAGTACACATGTTTCGGCCCCAAATTTGGCATTTCATGTGACGTTATATTTTTGGGTGATCTATTTTTAGCAACGGCCTTGAACACAGGTATGTGTCAACACAAATTTTTTGGCGGAAAAGTTGATTTTTTTAAGTTCATACGACGTATTTTATGCAAATTGTGTCCAGTCATCACTTCTTTGCCAGTATTGATGTTTCAGTGTTTAAAATGAAATAACCTTGAATACAGTTTGATGAATGTTATAAATAACCAAAAATGAGAACATGACCACATTCAACTCTGATACAAACGTATTACATATAGTATGCAGTAACAATCTATCTGGGGCACAGCAAATCAGAATGTCAAGACGGAGGTGACTGAGGGATAGTGGTGACGGCCCTATGACCACCCATGAGCGAAGAGGGACTAAGTAAGTAAGTAATGTAGTAACATAATAATCTGTATCAGCTTTATCAAAATATTTTAAACATGCATGGTATGCCATTGCTCGAGTTTGGATAAATTAACCTGAATCTAGACATTTATTCATAAATATGTATCAGTCTTCTCACATAAGGTTATACATCAGTTTTTAAAAGAAACTAGAACCATGAGACAAATTCACCGCATACATATTTGCAAAACCTTCCATCAATAAAATCTAAAGTTGTAATTGAATATTAGACTAGAAAATCAACTAATAGAACATTCAAGGACCAGATTAATGTATTCACACTTTAGATACTTTCGAGGGTTGCCCACAACACTGTCTTACTGTTGGTAACACTGTGGGTGGCTAGGCGCTTCCTCTTTAGCTGTGTTGCTTTGGTTTATGCCCTACTGTTAACCGTTTGTAATTGAAGAAGGACATACTCAAACATGCGGACACAAAATTATCTCAGCTTGAATTTTTCTAGATAGTTTTTTTCACAGCTTTTCCCTGACTTCGTGAACTCTGATATTAACGGTATCCCCCATCTTGTGGTGTGTTCCAAGTATCCATTGGTAAAAATGGCACTTATCCATCGTACATACATAAAGTTTCTCTCATGATGTCTTTTTGGGTTTTTGTAAAACTTGTAAGAACTTCCCTCTCGTCATTTCGCGAGCTGTGAAAAGAAAATATGACTAGAAGAGTTTTTGAAACAAAAACGTATGCCTCACACGAAGGGCCATAACTCTAAAGTTCCTGACAAGGAGCACAAGTAGGTAAGCTTGGTATAGTGCGTTAGCGACTAAGCTGGACCCCCATAAACCTTAAATATCTTAAAAAGTACAATGCTGATGAGAACAAAAATTGGTATATCTTCGTAAAACACCCTTACCAACTCTCATAAAATAAAACAGAATTTTCAGTCCACAGAAAAGTGTACTTTGCATAGACGCCTAATGCAAAATTTTAAGTCTAAAACAGGGGAAATACGTATGGGTGATAGAAGTGAACGGAACAGCAAAGATCAACCATTTGGTCCAGTATAACTGTACATTAAGTCACACACCAGTTACCGTTGAAAATATATAATGAGGCACATACATGAACGTTATCTTAGTCTGTACAACTGGAGCAACTTTGTACAAATATTTGCAATTAAAACTACGTATATCATGTTTGTACAAATGATCATTACAATCAGAAGATGGGCCTCAACTATATACACATTGATGACCAGACAAATTTTGGTCGAAGTTATACAATAATCCCGTTATAGTTGTTACACAATACAATAGCATTATTTTAACTAGCTGATCGTAATAGCTTATTTTACTCCCTAGCTATTTGTTGATAAAATTACCAAAAATAATACATTATAGCCAATGGGAAAAACATTAATTAGATAGTAAAAAAATCTGCAATTTAAACACAGAGTTGGTAAAGGTAATTTAATGAACTATGCCAAATTTCAATAAAATTGCATACTTATTTTTAAAGATATTTAAGGTTTATGGGGGTCCAGCTTAGTCGCTAACGCACTATACCTAGGAGAACATTCATGGACAGGCTGTAACATCCATCATAGACATCTAGCACAAATGCTCCCCCCACACAATTATAACATGACTAGCGATTTTCACTATATATACAAACAACAAAACATACCATTGTATTTGTCGATATACAATGAAAATGATTTCATACAGGTAAATAAGTAGGATGAACAACATACGCACACAACAGGGATACAGACTAGTAGTAGCCCAGTAGCCCATGGCCCCTAGATTTTGGGCTGGGCCCCTAGATTTTTCAAGAAATTCCCTATATATGTAATATATACACTATACAATAATCAAAGATAGTACTATGTTGGGCTACCAAGTTGAAAATGTCAGTCTTTATCCCTGTGCACAGTAACACTGGTTTTACATATAATAGCGCACTTAAATCATGTTAGAATCGAAATAAAATACTCAAACACCAAAGTATATTGGCTGATACACAAAGGTTTGTCATTCTGACCCTTGTTATCTATCACTCAGACTTACAGCCTTTGTGGTTAATTCCTATGTGTAAGAACTCCAAACCATTGTATATTAGCCTATATACTACAGGTTTTCATAGTTTATTTCTTAGATATTAACATGTCGGGAAATCCAAACACAAACCAACTGATTTCGTCTGATAGAATATTGACGTTTCTTGTGATGATAATCTAGGATGAATTGGATGATTCAATGAAACAGGTGCGTCTCAGGTGTGTATAACAATGCTGATTGAAAAACCTGAAAAGCATGAGACTGACCATTTTTGCCAAACAAGATGCCTTCAATCAAATTGTTGTCATATTTAACTCAAGTTTGTTTTAAATAAAATGAGGCAGAGCAGACTGAATTGTCCATTACTTTATTTCTAGAGATATTTTCTTCCAATAACTTATATTATGGTCAGAAGTGAGTTCCTTCATGCTAGATGAATACAGAATTTCAGAAAAACAAGAAAAATTGGCAGCCCTGATGAAAGTAAACATGTTTTCATAAGAGAAGAGTTGAATGATGAATCTTATTATCGAGAACTGATACCTTCATCCAATCCAAGTTGATAAGCCAGGTTCTGTAATCCACGCACCTTCTCCATCAACTGTGACGTAGTTAAACTTCCAAACTCTGAAATTAAATCACAACTGTCACTTTGTTCATGTACAATTTGCACTCCTACATTTAAGGACTTTTGAAGGCAGAATTTATATTTTCAAGGCCTTTTTCAAAACATTTACCGACTCATGAAACTTCTGGTCATCATGAGTATTGAGGAATTGTATTGTATGAGCCATTCATGTCTCAAACTTGCAACAATATGTTAATAATTACTTTTAATTGCAAAACATAGTGATTCTGTAACATTTGTATGCAAATAATGTGACATTTTAACAACATTAAATTCAAGGACTGTTTTGGCATTTTTCAAGGTGTTACCCAATTCAAGTACTTTTCAAGGCTGAAACCAAATGCAAGGACTTTTCAAGGCCTGAGCAAACCTTGTTAAATACTGTAATCATTAATATTTGAGCTCGATTCAATTTCATATATATATCAAGTTTACAGTGGCTGCCATACTAGCCGTCAAATTCAGTCAAGTATGAAATAGACCATAACTGTGACATTTGTGCTTAAAATATGAATTCAATAATCAATACTGTAAAACCATAAATATTCTTGGGAGATTAAATTTGTGGTTCACATTCTACCGAATTTACGTTCCATCGAAATGGTATGTTTTATCGAAAATAAATGATTTTACAGTATTATATAATAATTTAATACACAAACCTTGTAATAAATTAATGTCATCATTTTCTAAGTCAGCCATCCATTTAGGTGGACTGTTTGTTCTTGATGAAGGCTAAAATATAATACAATATTGGTACTCACCAAGTAGGCATAGTACACATAATTTATTAATATTACAGCATAACAAATATCAAAGCCGTCAATTCTTTGACCAAGAATTTTATGTGGCACAGGGTAGGTAGCTTGTGATTTTATAAAATTGAAATTATGTTTTATTAATAAAAGGGTAAAAAATGAATGTCTAAAAAATGGTAACCATAACTTTTTACAAGTAATCATTCTTATGACCAGAAAGTAGACCACACATGCTAGTAATTATAGTTTTCATTAATTTATCATGATAGTGATGTAGCATAACAGCTAAAAATAAGAAACAATTAAAAATTAGAAACAATTAAAAATTAGAAACAATTAAAACCAAACTCACCAACTTTTCAGCAGCATATTCAGACACACCAGGAACTGAAATGGAATGTTGTCTCATGTTTATATTGAAGATATTAAATGGAATGTTATTAAAGGGCCTAAACTCCATTTTGATGATTAAAACATGTTTTATTAGACGTTTTAAACTTATCATTTTGAATTTATAAAGAATATAGTCTATTACTAAATCAGTGCATTGTGCATATGAATTATGCAAATTTTTGTTATCACACATGTTGTATAACAATGTTATACGATTTGTTATCACATGGAATATCACGTTCTTTATGTGATAAAAAAAGTATTCTTCCAATTTACAATACGATCAGAAGTGCTATTGATGAAAACTACTGAACATTTTCCCGTCCTTTAAGTTTAATTAGGTAATGGCTTTTGTAATTATTGTTCTGTGTTGTTATGGCAACAGTTTGTACGATAAATACTATATAGGTATAACAACTTACTTTGCTCTGGCCACAAATCAGGAGAGGCTCTATCAAGTTTCTCAAAGCTCAATAATTGATCTGAATCACCAGGTACTGTCTGATACCACTTCCCATTGTCTGAAAATTTAAATAGAAGCATACATTATTATCATAATAACTTTCACATGATTAGTAGGTTATTTTGTACTTGAGACAAATTTTGTGCACTTTGACAACACACTGCCCATAGTAGCGGCTACTATGGCTGTAACGGTACGCTCTCCTCACGTTATGATACGTACCGGTATATTTCGGTATATTTCGGTATGATACAATATTCTCTAACAGCAGCTTAAAAACTACAATTTTTAAGTGGCAATGAATTTGTTGATTCTATAACAGCAATTATAATGTTGCTATCAACTATTGTATATGAATTTTGAAAATATGAGGCACATATTAATACAATTAAATGGAGTGAAGAATGGTAATTTTACATAATCAGAGGACTATCGGACAATTTTGATTTTTGAATATTATTTTGCTCATGAAAAAGCTTATACCGAACCGTACCGAAATTCGCAACTCTTGTACCGTGACCCGTGTGGAACTGAAGTCCGCGGTATTTCGTGAACCGCGGTATACCGTTACAGCCCTAGCGGCTACTAGCCTAAAATAGGGATGATTTGTGTGTGATGTAGATACTGGATACTACATTAACTTTGCTTCCAGAAAAACATGAGAACTAAGTGAAGTATCTTCAAGATACCTGTTAAACCTCTTTTACCCTCCCCTAAGGTTACCTGTAACAAACATTTCTCACGTCTGAGTCAATACAGTAGCAGGTTGGCGTCTAAGACTATTCAAACAATCTCGACTTATGTAATCAACTTTAAAACAAAATTGGACAAGTATTGGCATCAAAAACATTTTGATGTGTCAAACGTTTATTAATTGAGTTGTCATAAGTGTAATCACAGACCGGGCCGGCGATCTAAAATATATATAGTTTATACTTATAAAATAAGTTATATACCAAAATGTACTAAAAGGGGAAGACAGCCTGATAAGAGGCTAACAAGTTCCCCAGAAGACAAAAGGTAGACAAAAGGTAGGTTACGGTAGGTAGGGACTATTGTCCCTTGCGTCATGACCCAATGTGTATTTTCCTGGTCAGAATTTGAATTTCATGAATTCTGTCTTTTATGCCAAATTAGAGCAATTTTCGGCTTTGAAAAATACAATAAAAATAGACAAATGGCACAAAATAACTGATAATATTGGTCCTGATTATCAATAAATTGATAAATGAATAAGCATGTGTAGTTTCCAAAAATCCAATGTAAACATAAAACAATGAGTAGGTACACCGCCTTAGTAGTCAAACAATCTCAACTTAGAGTATCCACATCTAAGTCAAGACCCATTATGCGCTTTACTGATCAGTGATTCCAGTTTCATGAATTCTGTCTTTTACGCCAAATTAGAGCCAATTTCAGCATTGAACATATAAAATATAATAAAAATAAACGAATGGCACAGAATACCTGATAATATTGGTCCTTTAGGTCAGAAATTGCCAGCAACAAAAGTTATTGAGTGGCTTATCCAGATTCAGCCGGATCTAAAAACTGTAAAGCCCGCTACAATACGGACAAAGTTTACCCGAGTTGTTGACACTGTTAAGAAAATTTCAAAAAAGAAAAAACTAAGTGCCTACAAAAGCCCAGATGAATTTCTAGCATCCATATTTGTTCAAATAATACCACCGAAAATAGAGACACACCATGATGAAATGGCTGGTCAAAACAACATGGAGACCAAGGAGACAGAGACCCAACAAAATATATCTCCTCAGTGTAACCCTTCTCCCGAGATAGTGAAATGTAAATTACCTTCCAGTGAAACAACTCCCCACAAGCTAACTGTACATCAGAGGATTTCAGAAGAGGAGAAGTTTGTGAATGAGACAAAATATGAAATCATTAAAAAACAAAGAGAATTAAAATCGCTACAAAAGGTGTTGAGTTCTGAGAGGGAAACGCTTGATCGCCTAAAGTCTGCAATAGGTCACTATTCAAAACGAAACATTCAGAAACGTGACGCCAGAGCACAAAAACAGAGACAGGAACTGAGAGACGCAAGAATGACAATCACGAAGCAGGACAGAGTTTTGAATGATTATGCGCGCAAGACAAGAAAACTCAGGAAAGTCAATAAACAATTGAAAAATGATCTGATGAATAGAAATTACAACAGTGATATAGCTAGACGGTCGATATTGAATAGTGAAGAACATGTTCAACAACTATTCTCTGAAAATGAAAGTTTGAAGCAAAAGCTTGAGGATCAGTATTCTAAGACCTCAAAGAAAACCCAGTCAGTGAATTATTTTAAGAGAAATTTGAATAAACTTAAGGTTGGAACAAAGTCAAATGACACTGTGAAAAGGCTAAATAAAACACTTGTTGAAAAAGAAAAGACAATCAATACTCTATTAACAAATGTAGAAGTTCTTCAGGAAAAGCTTGCTGACAACTGCCGAACAAGAAATGTCGACGGATCCTTCAATGACGGTGTACGACTGTGTGTTATTGAACTAGCTGGGCTAGAGGTAGCTGTCGAAAAAATCCCGAAAGTAATTCAGTCTGTTTCGAGGCATATGTTTTCAAGAAGCATAGTGAGCAGTGACCTGCCTTCAAACACCACCACCCAAACAATTGTAGACGAGGGCCACTTCATTGCGAAGAAATTCATAGCCACTAAAATAGACGATTGTGAACATTTTGGCTTTAACCGCGATGGAACGACAAGAAAAAAGCAAAAAATTCTGGAAACTTCAGTGACGTTAGACAGTGGGGAAATAATGAGCCTGGGCTTTACACGAGTAGCACACGAGACAGCAAAAACAATTAATGAAGTGACTTTCTCACTTAGACCCATGTTGAAGAAATGAGTGACATTCAAACAAAAGGAAATGCGTCTAACTGTGAAGAACATATAAAAACAACATTACAAAAGTTGTCTTTCAGTATGTCAGATCGCGCCAGCAATGAAAAGGCTGCCAACAAATTACTGGATGAATGGAGAGACAGCATAATACAAGAAAATCCAGACAGTGAAATAAAGATTAAACATTTCTGCTGTATGGCTCATGTTTTATTGGGCTTTCATAAATATGCTTGTGATGATGTGAAAAAACTTGAAAAAGAACTTGTCGCCGAGAAAGGACCACTTGGACGGGACGCATTAGACCAATTCAAGACATGGGGAAAGGGTGGAACAGTCATCGAGCGAGTTGTAAGAACTGTATCAGACACGTTTGCTCCAGCTGGAGATCACCTTGGCCTTCGAGACAGATGGGAAGCTCATTGTTGTGAAAATGGTAGGTTATTGGCCTAGGCCAAAGAAAATATGCCTGTTATTGGTCGCCCGACCCCCACCTACATTTTGGCCTGACCCTTACAAAGAACATTTGTCTACCTACCTACCCTATTTTTAGGGGGGGGGGGGCAAGAGAACAGACATATATTTTAGCCTTAACACTGTCAATTCTACAGTTGTCTAAACATTTTCTAGGTTTCTAGCAAGTATGTGTCAAGACCAATGTGGCAATCGTTGCTGAGTTGAAAGTCTTACAGTAAAATGTCGAGTCCAAATGGAGAATAATATTAAGAACTCAAACAAGTCTAATTAAAACTATGTGTTTAATAAATCAATACAGCACATTTAATGTTGTCAATTCTAACATGTGGTTTTACTATTCTGTATTTTCAGGAATTAAATCAGTTGTCGGCAACTACAAGGACAACCGCTTCAATGGAATATTCCAAACCTCCGCAGAAGTCCTTCATCACAGAAACGACATGATCCACGTTCTTAACACTGTAAAACAACCAAACAGAAAACTAGTTTCTGTAAAAGCAGACCTGCAGTGTGAGATGATATGTGCTCTTCTCCAGTGTTTCGCACTATTTTATCTCAGAGTGACAGGCCCATATTGGGATTTAGTAATTAGTGATAATGTTCCATATTTACAGTTGTACTCACATATTCAAAGTCTAGTGGCATATCTGAAAAAAGTTTGTGACCGACCAGAAATTCTGCATTCTAAAGAAACAACATGGGAAAATGGCGTGACTGACCTGCAAAATGGAAAACTGATTGAAAGTGACACAAATGAGTTGCAGTGGCATATCAAGATGGTTGGTACCCCGGCATTGTAGAAAAAACATGTGAGGACTGTATATATGTAAATTTCTTAGCAACAACTCGGAAACCTGGACACTTTGCTTGGCCTGCAAGGAAAGATGTCCAACGCGTTGCACTGGAATTTGTCATAAAACATGGGTTTGTGCCTGAGTGCAAAAATTCAGGACGATTATGGTTCATATGTGAACATACTGAAATTGACAAAGCCTTTATGAAGTACAGCAAAATATATTTTAAAATAAGACTTTATGCCAGACCTAGCCTGCTTACTAATTTGCATCTGCTAGCTTCTGTGGTGAGGGGGCATATTGATATTGCTCGGCTAACGTGAGCGGCTCACTACAGGGGTTGGAGGATGTAAATTATAACAGGCTATGGTGGGATTCAGAGAATGTACATACTGTTTATATGATTAATGTTATTTTAATATGATAAATGTGATATTTCATGCTCAATCATGAAGTGTGAAATTCAGAGAAATTCATGTGAATAACTGTGATATGGAGTTGACTCAGAGATTGTATATATTTGTATTTAAACTGTTTCAACTTATTCAATTCATTTAGGTTGAAATAGAAAACTGCTAATATTTAATATTATGAGACTATTTTAATTATTATTCACTTAGATCGATGCTATTTTATTGTTGTACTATAGTATTTATCGACTGATGAGTAGAATAGTAAAATGTGTAATGTTTTTTGTTGAATTCCTTTGTATAAAAAGTAGTTACACAAAAACTGATTGCAGAAATGTGTGTGATTTATAGATTAACAAAATGACAGAAAGCTTATTATACCATATATTATAATGCCATTGTTATTGTCATTGTGTATGATGTTGAAAAGCAAAGCTGTTATTAAATACAAAATAATTTGAAATTTTGTTGTTTTAACATACTTGTTTACACATAAATTGATAATTTACATGGTTAGCCATAGTCCTAGATAACTAAATCACAGAAATAGAAAGAACAGGAAAAGTTACATAAGACTACCAAGTTTCATTAAGATATCTCAACTAATAAAAAAATTATGACAAAATAACTGAAAAAGTAGTCGTTTCCGGTGCCGTCAATTTGGTAAAAAATTCCCGCAAATTTAGAAAATTACGCGTTGGTTGAAAAAACGCAGAAAATTCACGTCTTAAAAATGTAATAACTTTTTTTCTAATTGAGATATCTTAAAAATTCAAACTGTTCTGGGCTTGTTTTGACCAGCTCATTACAACTAATAAGAAACAAATGACAAATACCACACTTTAAAAAATGACCTGGGGTTGCTAGTCCTTATAATCAATAAATCGATAAGTAAATCAGCACTTGTAATTTCCGAAAATCCCATGTAAACATAACTGTGAGTATCCGGTACGCGTATACCGCCCGTATAGATGTGCGCAACACGTGTGTTATTCATATGCTAACGTTGTGGGAATCGCTTAGCGAGCAGTAAAATTCATTTAACTTATCGTATTCTGTTCGTTATAGTCATCAACTATCAGTTTGCAAGAAAAATCAGCTCAATTTGTCAACAAATGTTCGTTAATTTTTTGTTTTTAGTTTCAACCGAGCGAGCCAGTGTACATCACTGTGAAAACAAAAAAGTGCCGAAAATCTCCCAGCATCCTCCATTGTTCTAGAAACTCATTCCATCGAGTATTTTGATTGGTCGATAGGGGAATGCGATTTGCATATCAACAACAAATACAGGGTGTCTCAAAATACATGTCCGCTTGTTGAAGGATCATAACTTAGCCAAATGAGTCAGTACATTGATAATCATAGTCTCATATGAAAGCTAACTTTAAAAATTGTGTGGTGATTTATATCATGTGTCAATACTCGAACATTTGATGACGTCATATACGTTATACTAACGTCATTAGCAACGGACGTTCTAAAATGTCCGAAGAGGCAAATAGCATTGTTTGTACGGTAACATGGGTACAATTTATATTATATGTGGGCATAGTAATAGTCAGTCGTACTCTACTATACACACACTGACTGAGAAACTGACCAAGGATCATTAGAAAGTGAAATTGGAAAATAAGACGTATTTAAGGTAGGAACACATTTTAAAAACAATTAGGCCTGAAAATTTGATATTCACACAATTCTAGGCATATCTTATTCATAAAAGATGCACCAAACGCCTCGAATGAACATACTGGGTTGAATGTATAACAATATGCCTAGCTTATCTCCAACAGTCCAAACATACTCATATATCGTAACTTGAAAGTATAAAATAGTACTTAGTGAAGTATCAATCACCAAAGACTGCCTTGGTAGGAGAATGATTTGGTTATGCTACTTTTATTGAAATAAGAGAAAATTAACCAAAATATCCTAAATAATTATTTCTTCTTATTCTATTTGAACGTTAGATTATACAGTTCAAGATATTAAACTACATTGGAACTCAAAACATCAATTTATGGAGAAAATGGAAACTTCACACCCGACTCAAAGGTATGTGAACGTCATTAAAATCATCAAACGACGTCAAACACATGTTTTTACCGAATTGGGATTAGCTACTCAAAATACATTCTAAAGGTTTCGTATGCATTATTTTGAATAATTGTTTCGTAATTTCTACATTGATTTGAATGCCCTGTAATCATACATATAAATCAGATATGTAAAGCAATACATTACAGAGTGATACGTCCTCAACAAGCGGACATGTATTTTGAGACACCCTGTAGCTGTGTAGTGGAATTTAAAAGTGCGACATTGTCATGTTAAAACTGTCAGACAAACGAACCACTGAGTATTTTATGGATGTTTTTGCTGCAGATAACGAGAAAAAGGGTTGATCTTCGTGGACATGCTATATATTCCATGGTATTTACAACTTTTCAATTGCCGATAAAAATTTGATCGGCGCTACTTCCACATATATGACAACTCAGTCCACATCTGCGATGGAGATAAAGGTCAGAAATTAAAAAATCTCCTAGCAGATTGCCCCACATCTACTGCCTTAGATGAGCATAACACGTGGCATCAGCCTAAAGGTAATTCATAAACTAACCTTGTGCGAATCATTAAGCAAGCAGTAACTGTTAGTTTCATAACTTATTGTATTTTGTTCATAAGTCATCAACTATCAGTTTACAAGAAAATCAACTTAATTTGTCAACAAATGTTTGTAAACTTTTTGGTTTTTTTTTTGTTTCAAGCAAGCGAGCTCAGTGTAATGGTTTCATGTGTACCAGGGTACATTACCGGTACTGTGAAATCCAAAAATCACCAAACGCTGGGAAAGTCCCAGAATCCTCCATTGTTCTGGAAACTCCTTCCATTGATTGGCCAATCGTGATATGGCGATTTAGACATCAACAATAAATAAATTGTAGTCGAATTTAAAATTGCGACATCGTCATGTTAAAATTGTCGGACAAATAAATTGCTGAGTGTTTTATGGATGTTTTTGGTGAGATCAAAGACCTAAATTATCTTTGGTGAGATAAAGCTAATTAGTTTAAAAGTGTTGATCAGTCAGAAATGAAAAAAAATCTCCTAGCAGACAGCCCTTTGTCTAGCGTCAAGACTTGCGTAAAGCGATATCGCTCCGTACCATTGCATTTTTAAGTTTAGAAGTTGTGCATAGATTCTTTGCGCAAAAACTGCATTGAAAACTGACAGTATAATATTAGTTTTTGTCTCCTTAGACTGCATAGTGCAGTGGAACAGCCCCTTGTGTAGCGGTGCACATGTGTTCTGCACAAGCGAGTAGGTATACGATGGTGCAACCTAGCCTGGTAGATGTAGCAGAATTCAAGAAATTGAATATATTTACTTCTGCATCTCACAATATGTACACCGCTATTATGGGTACCACGGAAATAAGAGACACCTTCACACAGTTACCATTTTGTTCTGTACGGGTCGTTTCCATACCTCTCGACGACCATTTAAATAGAAACATTTAATACAAATAGTAAGCAACCGAAAAAAAGTAAACTAGATGTAAATGAATGGATAAACATTCCGAAATGATCATTTACCCGAATTCACGTCCTTATTCGAATTGTCCGCCATTGTCGGGTTGTTTAAACGTCGACGAAGCAATATATAATATACGGACCCTTATAGTTAACTTGTCGGCTAGACATACAAATATACGGTTCCGATTTAAACATTAAAAATTACAGTATATATATTATATCTGTGGTATAGCATAATTGCTGAAAATTTTCATACTAAGAAAAACGTTTATGTATAAATAAAATAGATACCACACCAATCATATACATGACTATATCATAAATCAGGCCAAAAGTCTTTGTTGAGGCCCACATATATTGTAGATAAGAAAAAAATCAAGGGATGTACGTGTATCTGTGGGTGTGTTCGTAACGCCGTGTTCTGTGATCCAGAACACAGAACAGCGTTACGAACACTCCGGAACAGTGTGCAGGACATGTTCCGTCTGTTCCTGTGAACGAGGTGGTGCAGGCAGAACAGGTCACATGATTACAACAGCAAGACAACCGGAAACTTCATGAAATGTGTTATTCTGATCACCTTGGCAATAGTATGTCAACTGGATAAAACGGAAAAATGTTCAAAGCGTTTAACCTTAATAGTACACTTAGGTCTTAGTGGCTTTAAATGGTGTTCTAGAATACCATGGTTACCTACTGAATATGACACTCTTCATTGTTCATGTGGATGTTATTACGCATTAATGGCTTTCTTCGTGATAGAATTCATTAAATTATATATTGAGAGATTGTCAATATCATATAATACATGCATCCTATTTTTACTATTTATTTATGTTAAAAGGATATTTTTATGAAGGCTGGATGAAGAATAAGTGTATGTATGTACATACTCAATGTGTTCTTAATACCTTTGTTCAACTAAGTTTTTTTACTATTTTTGTTTCCATTGTTAGTATTTCTCAATATTGTTCCACTTGCAAAATAAATATTTCAGTCCTATACAGTACGGAGACTCATCCGACACATCATCCTTGGCAATTCTCTGCAACTTCCATCAAATAATGAACGCAAGGCAAAGGACTTTTGCCATGTTTAACACCTTACTAGGTATGTCCCCATCTGACATGAAACCAACATCTCTCCATACTAGCTACAGTAGGTTATCAAGGTGGACACTAAACAAACAACTTGACCGCCGAGGGAGGTACAGGCAGAGGAGATATAGCTGAACAGACAAACATGGATATCCAACGCCAACAACCAACAAAACAGTAATAATCTCAGTGCAAACTAAATTTCAATACACTGGCTTAGAATGAGAAGGTTGTAAGTACAAAATCGTTATTTTGAGAAAACAAGAAGAAACTGTCCGAAAATTACTCTTTACCTATGGTAAAATAAGCTGTTTCAAGATCAATTTGTTCACCATGACAATTAAGTTCCGATTCTCATGAGTAGGCTCATAAGAAGCGCCTAGTAATGGTGATTTTAAATATGTATTAGACTTATAAGGTCGTAAGTGGTGCTTCAGTCCTTCTCATTCTAAGCCAGGCAATAAATTATAGTTCTACAAGTTAAACTTCTTTCTGAATCATGAACTACAAATGATGCAGTAACCTCCCCTGCTACTGTACTCAGTGAAAGAAGCAACCACTGTGAGGAATTCATGTGACAGAGACCTTACTTTGTCATAAGATAAAATAACAAATTACACATAATTTATTTTATTTATTAGTAAGTAAGTAAGTAAGTAAGTAAGTAACGTCTTTATTAAACGAGGCTGACACATTCAGTTTCCCGATCTTCCATGTGGGCCTCAACTTTTTTATTACAAGATTTAGAATACATTTGTTCGTAACAGGACGGATAATAAATATACATATAGTTACACAGATTATAATCAGGCAAATTCATATGTAAGAAGTAATTTTTGCCAGTTTATTACAGCAGCCTGTATACTATAGTAACAGTTGAGTTCATATTAAAACTTAATTTCAATTTTGCATGAATGTCGTGTTAAGCTCTATAGTGAATTCAAAGTTTGAAATGATTATCAAATTGTTACAGAATTTTCTATCCAGATCATATCTGCCAAGTACTCCTATTAAAGCGGAGTTTCTCTTATTTTTGTTGTTAATTTCTGGTTTTTCTAAGTTCCCCTAACTTTGAAATAAGGTACATTTGATTCATCCCATATTTATAACCACTAGATTGAATACTTTCCTTGTTTATATGCATCTAAATCCCTTTTAAATCACATTCAAGTACATCTTGTGACATGTTTTGCTTTATCACTGAGTCTCCTATTTTGGATTTAACTAACTTAGCAGGTATGACACAGATACTCAAAATAATATATCACAGTTCATTTGTATGTTGAACTAACTGTGTGGAAAAGAGCACTGACATTTGATATTTCACCAAAATAACAAGAAGCAGTCATAGACAGCAATATCCCCTGATAATTGTACTAGTAACTACATGTAAAAGTCAATAAAGGGCCATAATTATAACATCACAATATGACAATAATAGCTCTATAATGATGTTAAGCATAATTTGAAGCCCAACATTTATTTAACTTAGGTTGGAAACTCTTTGAGTTATGGCAGGATCCAGATTGACTGACTGACTGATGAACAAACGGAGGGCAAACCTACAGCCTAATAACAACATTGACTATATGTACAGACCTTGATGTATAAATGCATGCTAAATGCTCTGTTAATTGTTAATAAAATAACATTGTTTTATCAAACCTCACATTTTTGTTATGACATTCTGCAACAATATACTCTTTATACTAAAACATCCTTCACAGTCATGTCAAATTTGTAAACTCAAAAATACAAGTACATAATCACAACTACATTTCACAATCTTATAAAAAGTCTGACAGGAATGTTGTACATTTTTGTATATGAATCACAGTCTTGTTTTATCTCATGGTACCGGTATGTATGTGTAACATCACCGCACATTGTCACACCAAGGCAAAATGTATCACATTCGCTGAACTGTCGTCCTGAAATACCGAACATCAACATTTTACTGAGGAAACATGAGCAAATAGCAACCTGTATTGGCCTGTACTCTTTTTTTAAATTCCGAGCATAGCCTTTATTTGCCAGTCAGCTTTCTGCTGAAATATTGCAGGCATATTGCCTCCTCACGGATTTGAATCAGCGTTGTCAGATAAGACAGCAAGCACACTTACCACTGAGCAACTGACACTTCTCCACATGTGGAGCTAAGCTAATATCACAGAGAAGAATAGAACCTGCTCCACTCAGGAATCATACATAGATATACTTGGCAACAGCCTAATACTTTTAATTACTAACTGAGCTACCTAGATGAGATTTTACACACAAAAAGTATGTAGCACACAAGGGACCATAACCCCAGCAAAGGTCATCTTGCCTAAAATTCCTCACAATATACAAAATTACACTTGGTACCAAGCATTCAAGTGAAGCTTCTTTGAACTCCAACTAATGGAGAACACCTGCAAACAAACATTGTGGTATCCAGACAAAAACCCATCTAAAAACATCAAGTACAAAAGCAATGTGTTTCCCCCTTTTTATACAGGAGACACAACTTTATAACATGTTATTACCCAAACAACATCAAAGTGAGACAATAGAAGATGAATACCTTATCACCGTTACGTTGTTGAGAATTCCATACACTACCACCATCATTTAACGCTGATGTATAATCACTGATCAGATCAGAATTCAGGTCAAGGTCACTTATATCTTGATTTCTTAAAACATAAAATACATCAAAATAATGATCTAAATGGAGCTATTCTTATTGTGTAGAGGGGTGACCTAAAGGTAGGGCGTGCACTTCGGAAACTAGAGGTCCCGGGTTTAATCGTCGTTTGTACAACTGGTTAATTTCAATGAGGCGAATAACCCACATGCTCCACTCCCTCAAACTTTTATTGGTACCTGTGAGAGCAGTATCTATTTATGGGCACCATAGATGGATGTTGGCTGCCACAGGAGAGAAATAGTCTCCCCAGGGAGATTCAGATGCAGGTTTCCAAAGCCCAATGACCAGGGGAGGTTAAAATATCAAAGGGTGGTTGAGCGGCTGATCTGCTGAAAACCGCCAACGAAAATTAGTAACTCTTTAACTTAACTTATTTCAAAGGTGACAGCATACCTTGTATTGATTCTGATCCCCAATAACTAGTAATTTATATGTTAACAATTATAAAAATATCTATGTAAAACATTCAAAAGGGAACAATGTCAATATATGCATATGCCACTAAGGGGAAACATTTGGAGCCCATTGCCTAACCAAGCCACTGCCCAAAGGTTGATAGCGCTATGCTAGGAAACAGTTTACTTCAGAAAAGTGTTAAATAGTGGACAAAGCAAAATCAATCATATGCTATGGGTGAGGGCTTGCAGCTAGCAGACCGCTGCACAAACCACTGCCCAACATGCTCTTGGCCTTGTTTAAAAGTAGAACTTTTATTTTTGTTTATCAAAATTAATTAAGTTTCATGCTCACATAAGATGAAATAAGGGGTTTAAAAAGAAGGAAAGTATTATACTATACCTAATTGACAAACAAAGTTACTTACAACTGTTGATCAGAATATTGCACTCTTCTTCCTGACCTTTGACCTTGATGTGATGACTGTGATGCATTCTGGGAAGAATGATGTGATGCATTCTGGGAAGAATGATGTGATGCATTCTGGGAAGATTGCTGTGATGCATTCTGGGAAGAATGATGTGATGCATTCTGGGACGATTGTTGAAATGTTAATGGAGCTCTGGAGACTTGAGGAGAGACTTGCTGTTCATGATGCCAGGGATGTTGTCGAGAAGCAGGAATCTGTTGTATAATATTAATGTATCATAACAATTATTATTCCCCGATACGCCCTGTGACTCCATTGATAAAGTGTCCATTATTTTCGTAAGTGTACACTTTTTGAGTTGTAAGAAAGTACTTTGAACAAAACATTTACTCAGAGGATAATTGGTCAATCATGACAAATCCGCTTATAACTACATGAACAGTTAAATAAATGTCATACTGTAAAATCAATAATATTCGAGGGGGATTCAATTTTGTGAATTTTGTGGATGATTTTAACCATGAAAATCCTTTAAATTACGTTGAACTTTCCACGAAATGGTCTTTTTCATCATATCCATAAATTTTGTCACATTGAAATTAAATTATTTTTACTCGTCAAAACGTGTAGCTAGAAAATTGTAAATCCCCCCAATGATAGTGCAATATTAGCCTGTACTACTGTAAAACAATCTAATTTGTGGCGTTTTACTCTTATCAATAGTGTAGATAACTAAACCATGAATTCCAATATTCTTGATTAATTTAGGCCAGAACAAATTTTAGAGAAATTGCTTATTGTTTTGTAAACCGCAAAATGGGGAGCAAAATTTATATTCTTGTAATGACCACGAAAAGTAGAAATTAATTACAGCAATTGAAGTTAAGTTACAGAATATTCATACCAAGAAAAAATTATTTTCCAATTATTCCCAAGAAAAGCAGTGCATTTACAGTATTTTTTTAAGTATTTGTAACTATTTAAGCGAATTAAAGATTTAGCTGTAAAATTCATTGTGCAATTAATTACATGTACAAGAAACCTGAATTCTATATATTAATACGACTGTGAGCGTCAACATGGGTAGTATGAATATAACCTTGTTATGTCTATTAGAAATATAACAATACAAATATTTTAATAGAAATATGACAATTGTGAAAATAAGATGCATAAATTTCTACCTTTGTGCACTAAGTCCTTTATCAATGAATGAAGAAAACTAGATGCAAGTGTATTATAAGCACTTAGACCACAGCTTACTGTAACTGACCAATCAACGAGCAGAAAAAGTGTTGAATAAATCCCATAGATTTTTTTATACAACACTTTTCTGTGGTATATAGAAAAAGTGTTGTATATAAACTTACATTGATTTATTCAATACTACTGTAAACCTAGAAATTATTTCGCGTGATTTAAGTTCGCGGTGTTCGCGGTCAGTAAAAATCCGCGAAAGTAAATAGCCGCGAACATGTCCAGGACAAGAAAAACGCGAAAGTTTCTCGTTTTTGAAGGAAATTCATCATTTTGGTACGACGTTTATAAGACCGTATTATAAGTGCTATTTTTTCAAAAGATGGAATGTTAAGTGTATGTAAAGCCTTTTATGATCACGGTACAATAATGAAAACACTTTTTAAAAAATTCTTGAAAACGTGTTTAACAATACATCCAATATATGAACATGCGTGTAAATAGCGCTGTTTATTACCAGGTATGTCATAATACAAAATGATTGATAGTGTCAATAAAACTGTGAAAACATTACCAGCGTAGTTTGCAATTTGTGTAAACAATACAATAGGTAACTATATACATCAAACGAGTTTCAGAAGGTATAACGAGGGTGAGAACTATAATTAAGAAACAATTATGTACAACCCGAGCAATGTATGTGACAGGTTATAATATCAATAATTTTGTCACTATGCGACTTAGTGTTCGCGGAGTTCGCGGGAGACTTAAAAACGCGAAAGTTTGTAGCCGCGAATATGCCGACAATCCTCAAAACGCGAAAGTTTGTAGCCGCAAAAGTTTCTAGGTTTACAGTATTAAGGCCAAGCAAAATAATCCATCAAGTCAGGAATTTATAGCTTTATTGTAAACACAATCCATCGACAAGTGTGATTGTAACAGTGAAGTTAAGCATTAACAATCACTATACATGCATATATCTGATTTAGAGTTTAAAGAGGATGAAGCGGCGTTTTCAATGACTTAAAATCGTTATGTTACTTTACATCTATATTTTGTGTAACTAGAGTAAAGTATCATTAAAATACAGAATACTTTATTGCTGAAGCAGTAAGAATTACAATAGTATCGATTATAAAACATATACATGCACTTAAATACTATTTAAGCAGTTAAGTATATCTAAAAAAATATTAAATCATTGTTAATTAATGAACATTTCAGTTACAACATAAGAGTTTTCTGCTCTTTTACAAGATTGGTATGCCAAAAATGAAAAAAAAACTTGCAGTGAAATAACAATTTTACATTTTACTGCTGCTTACACAAATGTTTCGACTGGTGATTTTACAGTGTAATCGACATCTTTTTGCCGCCTTTGAAAACCAATAATAGCAGATATACAGTCAGGTACTTCTATCACAATAGCAATTGGGTCTGGCAAGCCAGCAGACTCGGCCTTGATAACCGTTGCCGAGACGACTAGTCCAGCTGTAGACTGGGGCGATGGAGGCGACTTCGATGGCGTTTGTAGTTTGGATGATAAGTTACACTCCAGTGCCTCTAACGGTTGTTTATAATAATGCACAGCAGTGCTTCTATGCCCACTGTGTGCCATTATTGCTTGTTCGTCAAAATTGATTTCATATAGACGGAGACCCTGTATATTTAAATGATGAAAAAGTAGCCCTGATAATCTCTCAGAATTGAGTCATTGTGCATATTGCTCGTATGCTGAACATGTCCAAGAATGTTGCTTTCTGGTAACTTCCGATTTTAATTCAGATCTTTTACTAAAAGGTTTCTGGATGGACGATGCTTGATCTGCGTAACCGCGGTTACGTCCTCAAACTCCAAAAACATACTACATGTCGATGGCTTAGAATGAGAAGGTCGTAACTACAAAATCGATATATTGAGAAAACATCATGCATGCAAGAGAAAACTGTCTGTAATTTACTCTTTAACTATAGGAAAACAAGTTTTTCAAACTTCATTTTGATCAACATGACAATTTTAGATTTTCATGAAAAAGGCTCATAAGAAGCGCCTTGTGAAGCATATTTCAAATATGCATGAGTCTTATAAGGTCGTAAGTAGTAGTTACGACCTTCTTATTCTAAGCCATCGATGTAGTAGTTTCATCAAGTAAATCAAATTCCACTACTTGTTTTTAAAAGCACATGCATGTACACTTGCAGATAAAAAAAATTAAAAGATATGTAAAATATGTACGATACAGAAACAAAGTTGACCAATGGAATGTTACCAACGAAAACACAAAATAACCGTGCACCAAACATTCCTTGATTTTATTTTATGAATGGCTAATGTAAACGATTTGCGGATATTGTGTTTACTAAGTATTAATCATAGTATTAAGTAGTTGATTGTTGTGCAAATTGTATCTGAGAAACTAACATTTTTAGCTGTGGTCTAAGACAGATAGATCTCTCGTAAGTGTTGGGTATGAAAACATAAAATCTCGCAAACTCGATTTAGTTTTCATACCCAACACTTACTCGTGTTCTATCCTATACTTATAAGGTGTATAAACACATTGACAGTTGTGAATTTTAATCACAAGCTAATTAAACCTATGAATGGACATTTTTGGACAGTTAACTTAATCCCTTTGGTACATTATAGGCCAAGCATATTTTTACATTAGAAATATATTTTCTATGCTGCCAAAGATGCTCTGTTCATGGATTGTGCAAGGAACTTTTGGATAACCATTGTCTTTCTGGAGATCATTTTGCTTTTTGTCGGAGTATAAGTCAGATACAGAACTTGTTATCGCTCAAAAGTGTCTTCTTACAAGTGTTATTGTACAGTTTCGGAAGGACGAACAACAAATTATCCTCGGCTTCGCCTCGGACAATTATGTTGTTTGTCCTTCCGAAACTGTACAATAACGCTTGTAAGAAGACACTTTTGAACGAAAACTAGTACTGTATCTAATACTAATACTGCATTTTTTTAAATGAAATGAAAATGTAACCAAACGCTTGCAATCAGGTCTGAATTAAACAACCCAAAATACAATTGATATCAATATTAGTATTTATAAAGCACTTATGTAGTATAAGACTATTTAGATGCTACTTATTCACAGCATGGAATGAAGAAACTTCAATAGTTCTTTACATTAAATGTTCACTGCATCAATAGATGTCATTGAGTAGTTTTCACTTGATCAATGGAAAACTTGAAGGGTTTGTAACACAAAAATTAATATGATTTTCACAAGCAGCTTAACTCAACCACAAATAACCAGAACTACTTGTTGATTTGACCCCTGATTATGTTCATACAAACCCCTGATAATGTACAAACAAACCCTTGATAATGTACAAACAAACCCCTAACAAACCCCTGATAATGTACAAACAAACCCCTAACAAACCCCTGATAATGTACAAACAAACCCCTAACAAACCCCTGATAATGTACAAACAAACCCCTAACAAACCCCTGATAATGTACAAACAAACCCCTGATAATGAACAAACAAACTCGTGAAAAACCCCTGATAATGGATAATGGACAGATAAACATACCGTCTCTCTAACATGTCCATTAGATGTGGTTCTATTGTTTGATGTTCCATTCTGTTGTTGATAAAAGTTACCTTCCAATCCAGGCAATATTATATCATCATCGTAACTATCTGTAGTATACAACAAAACAACAAGGGTGTAAGATAGGATTAATGCTATCTGGTAATAGTAAAAGGTATCAAATTAAAATTTGCCCGAATTTTGGACAATCTTTTTTTCCGAATATATCTTGTGTTGTGAAATGATATTTACACGAAATTATTAATTTGCGATGGAGCCAATCGCAAAAAAATAGCGAAAATTAAACCACTGCAAATAATACAGGATTTACAGTAAGTAAGTTCATTTACACATTTTCCCAATCCTGACTGTATTTGTAATACAAGTTATTATTACTGTTACAGTTCTCGTAGGAACTTACAAACGGACAGACAGGACAGAGCAATCACTCCAACCCTGTACATATCCAATCTCATGTACACACCAAAGGAAGTGTAAAGATTTACCTAAAGAATCTGACTCAACTTGATCAGCTTTTCTACGTGAAACTTCAGCTAGCGCTGTCTCTCCTTTATCTAATGCCATATAATGTATATCCTGTAATACATTAGAACAATAATAATAATAACTTTATTTTCTGTGGATGACATAATTGGCTGACCAATTTACAATATGGTCCACAATGATAAACATATAAAATGTCAAATATAAACTAAAGCATGTGCTCAACCCCTGCAGCTAGGGTATATACAAGCATAATTTGATTGTCATAATATGCTATGATGAAACATGAAACACAGGAACAATAATATCACTCACCATAAATAAATCTCTAGCACCTATATCAACTGCTAACAGATAAGCCTTGTCAAATCTGGCATATCTGAAATCATCATTATACATGTATGTGTTTATTGTATGTTGTAATTACACGATATCAATGTATCATCAAGATGTTTAAGAAAAATAACATGAAAATTACGAAGTTACAGTAGCTGGTTTCAGTGACAGCAAGGGTGCAGGGCGTCAAATTATGTAGTACTTCGTTATTGCGCCATTATTAAAACATCATGACTTTTAAATTTCAACATAATGTTTTCCAATTCATCCAATTACTGAAATGAACACTTATAAGACAAAGATGAAGCAAATAATAAACAGAAAATTTGTTGATTTTTGGTAAAAGATCAGATTTTATTTCACTGAAGTCAAAATAATTTGCAATACATCGTATATCAACATACACAATGCAACTGATGATATCAATCCTAAATCAGTGAAATTGACCGGAAAAGACGATAAAATTCTTACCAGATCTTCACAAACGGAAGTAGGAACAACAAGTGCTCGTGAATGCCCAACCGATCTCAGGTAAGACCGAACTAAATTCTTTTAGACAAAAAAAAATTTAACAGAGAGAAGCATTGTATTATGAAAGTTCTAGATACATCATGCGGTATTAGTACCTCAATAAATGATGGAAGAATCTTCTAGCCAGACGACTAATTGGATCTCGGTAGTCAAGTATAGTCATCTCAGATAGAGGGCGCTTTGGTGCATAAAATGTTCCCAGTGCTGTCTCCAATTGTACTGAAAATATTCACATTGTAACTGATAATACCAAATATCAGTTTATGACAATGTTATATGTCAATACATGGGTGATTTGATATTAACCCTGTTATTTGTTCGAGGGCAGTCATATTGGCCTGAGGCCGTAGGTCGATTGACAATACATCTGTCCTGAGAACATATAACAGGGTTAATATCAATCACCCATTTATAGCCAATCTTATTAAATAATTATCAATTATTTAGCACACAATTAAGTAACAATCGTACAAGACCGATATAAAAGATTGCGAAAAAATGTGAAAAACATTTTTTTCCCAGATTTTTGCATCCACACATACTGTAAAATCATTAATTTTCGTGGGAGATTTAATTTCGTGGATTTCGTGGTTCACCTCAACCACGAACTTTAATCCCAAAGAACATTGATTTTGACCCTTGATTTATTACCTGAAATGCAAATCCACGAATTCAAGTCCCAACGAAATTGTCTTTTTTACCAAAACCATGAAATTTCGTCCCAACGAAATTAAATGATTTTACAGTAGATCAAATTTTAGAAAATGAATAACCATACGACATGTTTCCATTTGGTAATAAAAAGTTAGATAAATTTTAGAGAATAAAAAGCAATTCTTCATAATTTCAGCTGAAAATCTAGATCACTTTTTGGCCCTGCCTATTAGCCAATCAGATTGCATAAAAGGCGGGCTAATATTAATACCACTTTTCGGCCCTGTTTATTCACCAATCAGATTTTATAACACTTTTCGGCCTGGGGGCCCATAACTGATATAGATTTTGGCCCTGGTATAGTGGATATTCATGATTTCTTCATTCAATGTTTACCTTCTCTCTCCGCATTGAGTGGCATCTTGAGTAGATGTGTAACAATAGACGTCAAACAGATGTACGAGTTAGAACCATCAATATCCCAGTTCATAGTACATAATAACGCTACAGCCTAAATATACAGAAAACAGTCAATAACGCTACAGCCTAAATATACAGAAAACAGTCAATAACGCTACAGCCTGAATAAACAGAAAACAGTCAATAACGCTACAGCCTGAATATACAGAAAACAGTCAATAACGCTACAGCCTGAATATACAGAAAACAGACAATAACGCTACAGCCTGAATATACAGAAAACAAGACAATAACGCTAAGGCCTGAATATACAGAAAACAGACAATAACGCTACAGCCTGAATATACAGAAAACAGACAATAACGCTACAGCCTGAATATACAGAAAACAGACAATAACGCTACAGCCTAAATATACAGAAAACAAGACAATAACGCTACAGCCTGAATATACAGAAAACAGACAATAACGCTACAGCCTGAATATACAGAAAACAGACAATAACGCTAGAGCCTGAATATACAGAAAACAAGACAATAACGCTACAGCCTGAATATACAGAAAACAGACAATAACGCTACAGCCTGAATATACAGAAAACAGACAATAACGCTACAGCCTGAATATACAGAAAACAGACAATAACGCTACAGCCTGAATATACAGAAAACAGACAATAACGCTACAGCCTGAATATACAGAAAACAGACAATAACGCTACAGCCTGAATATACAGAAAACAGACAATAACGCTACAGCCTGAATATACAGAAAACAGACAATAACGCTACAGCCTGAATATACAGAAAACAGTCAATAACGCTACAGCCTGAATATACAGAAAACAGTCAATAACGCTACAGCCTGAATATACAGAAAACAGTCAATAACGCTACAGCCTGAATATACAGAAAACAGTCAATAACGCTACAGCCTGAATATACAGAAAACAGTCAATAACGCTACAGCCTGAATATACAGAAAACAGACAATAACGCTACAGCCTGAATATACAGAAAACAGTCAATAACGCTACAGCCTGAATATACAGAAAACAGACAATAACGCTACAGCCTGAATATACAGAAAACAGACAATAACGCTACAGCCTGAATACACAGAAAACAGACAATAACGCTACAGCCTGAATATACAGAAAACAGTCAATAACGCTACAGCCTGAATACACAGAAAACAGACAATAACGCTACAGCCTGAATATACAGAAAACAGTCAATAACGCTACAGCCTGAATATACAGAAAACAGACAATAACGCTACAGCCTGAATATACAGAAAACAAGACAATAACGCTAAGGCCTGAATATACAGAAAACAGTCAATAACGCTACAGCCTGAATATACAGAAAACAGACAATAACGCTACAGCCTAAATACACAGAAAACAGACAATAACGCTACAGCCTGAATACACAGAAAACAGACAATAACGCTACAGCCTGAATATACAGAAAACAGACAATAACGCTACAGCCTGAATACACAGAAAACAGACAATAACGCTACAGCCTGAATATACAGAAAACATTCAAAATACAAATATCAAAATCACACATACACTTAAACACTTCCAAATAAAAGAGCTTTATCCTTAATATGTTATTGTAAAACTTCTTCATTTGAGAAAATACCAGATTTCAACTTTACAGAAGCATTTCCAGTAAATCTGCATTCAATTGAAAGATTAATGAATAATGAAAATAAACAGTGTTGGCAAAAATACTTGTATTCTCAAAATTTTGAGAAATGCGAGTTGCACAAAATTTAACTGAAGTCACAATATGCCTTGTGAATACCAGTCTTAGTTATAATTTTAATACATGTAGTGTGGAATGTACAGACATATACTGTAACACCATTTATATTCGTGGGAATTTAATTCCATGGATTTTTTTGATGATCTAAACCATAAAATTAAATTCCAACTAATAATAATGATTTATATAAAATATGACTTAGTTGATAAGTCATTCCTGAAATTACGTCACTGGGAAATCGTCTTTTTCACCCACACAACAAAATTTTGTTCGATTGAAATTAAATGATTTTACAGAAGCAGGAACATATCATATGTTGATACATACAGTTTTCACTTACCTCGTCTATTTAATATTCATTTTATTTCCAAAGACAAGAGCTGCCTCCATAGGACGACACATGCCCCCGTGCATGCTTTGATAGTAACGTAACGTTAAGATATCAGCACCGTCACAGATGTGTCATAATATATTGGGCAAATGTGATATTGACATATTTTTCTTTGTGTAAAGGGCCATAACTCTTAAGCGTGTAGGTCAATTTGAAATCTTGTTATCTAACATGACCTAGATCTTATGGCCGTACACCTTTTCATGTTTCAAAAGGTTTGACGAAGATCCGATGACAAATGCTTGAGTTATTGAGCGGAAACGGGAAGAAACACCATTTTTCTATGTGTGAAGGCCCGCAACTCTGAAGTGTCTTGGTAAATTTGAACGGTTACCGAACCTGACCGAGATCTTATGGCCTTACACCTTTTCATGAGGTTTGGTGAAGATCAGATGATAAATGCTTGAGTTATTGAGCGGAAACCAAAAAAAAACGCCATTTTCCTACGTGTCAAGGGCCGTAACTCTAAAGTGGCTACGTCAATTTGACTGGTTATCAAACCTGACCTAGATCTCATAGCCTTTCACATTTTCATGAGGTTTGGTGAAGATCCAATGACAAATGCTTAAGTTATTGAGCGGAAACCAAAAAAAACGCCATTTTCTATGTGTCAAGGGCCGTAACTCTAAAACGGCTAGGTCAATTTGACTGGTTATCGAACTTGACCTAGATCTCGTAGCCTTACACATTTTCATGAGGTTTGGTGAAGATCCGATGACAAATGCTTGAGTTATTGAGCGGAAACCAAAAAAAACGCCATTTTTCTATGTGTCAAGGGCCGTAACTCTAAAGTGGCTACGTCAATTTGACTGGTTATCAAACCTGACCTAGATCTCGTAGCCTTTCACATTTTCATGAGGTTTGGTGAAGATCCAATGACAAATGCTTGAGTTATTGAGCGGAAACCAAAAAAAACCGCCATTTTTCTATGTGTCAAGGGCCGTAACTCTGAAGCGGCTAGGTCAATTTGACTGTTTATCGAACTTGACCTAGATCTCATGGCCTTACACATTTTCATGAAGTTTGGTGAAGATCGGATAAACACTGCTTGAATTATTGAGCGGAAACGAATCCGGACGGACGGACGGACTGACGGACGGTGCGATTTTAATATGCCCCCGAACCATCGGTTCCGGGGGCATAAAAAAGGATTGGGCAACAGACATAGCCTATATTAGCCCTCTTACCTCGTCTATCTGTTTAGCTCTTATATATTCCTTAACCAGTTCAACACACGACATTCTCTCCCGACTTACAACACCCAGTGACATCAACAACACACCAACTGGACCCCTGTAACAGTCCAAGCACCAGCATACATATACATAACACCTCCACAGCAAGATGCAGTCATAGACAGCAATTTCCCCCTCCGAAGAGAAGATAATTGTACTATATGTAAACAAAGGGCCATACCTCAGGCAAAATGGTCAAATCACAAACTACTGACAATATGCGCTGTAGCTCTCCATAGAATTTGTTCTGTGAAAGTTTCGTCAAAATCGGATAAGGAATGTAGAAGGAGTTGCAAACAGAAGCTTGGTGAAACGAACAGACTGATGGAATGATGCATACCATTGCCATATCTCCTTCGTCTTCATTGGGGGATAATATACCATAAGGGAACCTTGTAAACTGTCCACATTACTGAGGTGGTCGGAATAGTGGGGTAAAATTAAGAGCACAGTAAACGATGAAAACGGACCTAATAATTGTCACAAAATGATGATAAGTATTTCGACATGAAGAATTTTCAATCGAGATTTAATGTATATCATGCAAGTTTATAATGTGAGTATATATACCTGTCATAGACTACAGCTAGAATATCTGTATAATCACCGCTCCAGTCAGCAGCCTCGGGATCAAATGGACACCATTGTATCTCCTTCAGGGGAGGTGGTGCTCTGTAATGTACGATGTATGTTTGTTTATATATCATTATGATAAAGGCATCATTGTTATTATAATGTTTATAATTAAGTGTTTTCATAATGGCCTTGTTATTGGGCTGAAGACTTACATATTAGCCTGAGGTCGAAGACCGAAGGCTAATATGAGTCTGAAGCCCAATAACAAGGCCATTATGAAAACACTTAATTATTGACCATTTTATTAATTTACTATACACTTCGTGTGATATCACACTAAATAGATAATAAATAACGAATAAAAACAAACAAAGGTTTAGAAAACCAGCGAACACAAGCTTTTAATTTTATTATAGCTTTACCGCATTCGAAACTTTGCGTATCCGAATTCTCAGCAGTTTTCATTGGTCACTAAATTATTCATCATCAAATACATTTAAAACACAGTAGGTCGGATTGATTGATGATAATGTTGTCTAAATGCAATAAAGGGGCCAATTGTCCCCCGACTCCTTCGGCAAATGCTCCAATTTGTTCATTTTATATTATTGTGATTCGAGTCGTCCGTTGATGGCTCTTGTCCGCTGTTGTCGGATAGCGCAGAATTACTGTACAGTATATAAGCCGTCAAACCCGTATTACATTTGGCGTTTACTTCCCTTTGTATAACTGGGGGCCAATAATCGCTAAATCGGTCCTTGACTTCGAAAATCATTTATAACCGAAATTCAAGATGGCTGCGATTTTTTTCCCCATCAGAACTACCGGTTTCATAATTGCCGAGCTAGACAGCCAATCAGAATGCTCGAATCTCATAATGGCCGTGTTTTTTTCATAATGGCCGCGATTTTCTCATAATGGCCGCGATTTTCTCATAATGGACGCGATTTTCCCATAATGGCCCAGTTTTGTCTCTATAATGTCGAGGTATCGTTCATATTGGCCCTGGATTTAGAGGGAAAACTCGGCCAATATTGTATAGTCAATTAATAAACCAATGTAAAGAAATTAATTCCAGTCTTAACAAGACTGCATTCAGGAAACATTATGCCCCGATGGAAGCCATGCCCATCAAAACTAGCTTAGTCAATCAAGGGCCATAATTCTGTAGAAATGTTGGATAGTGATACATAGCATTGACAATGTAAGTTATTTATAATGGTTAACAAGAATGCAAAGTTTGGAAACAATGTCTAAATTCACTTTGAAAATATTTGAGTTCCAACAACTTGAAAGTTTTTATTAAGTTTTTCATAAAACTAGCTTAGTCAATCACGAGACATAATTCTGTTAAAATCTTAGATAGTGTTTCTTGGCTTTACAATGTAAATTCATTCATAATGGTTAACAAGTATGCCAAGTTTGATAGCAATGCCTTCATGGACGTAAAAAATATCAGTTTTAAAGGACGAAACAACAGACAGGCAGACAGGACAATCACTATATGCTAGTATCTATAAGAACATACTTGAAGAATTTACTTGTAGGTAACATTCTGTGAGGGTTAGGTTCCTCGGCCAGTAACTGTATCCTCAGTGCTGATAGAGCCATGTCAAATATCTGAAATAGATGTATAAATCTATTATGTGTTTATACTCATTTATTGTAGTATCAAACAAGACTGCATTCAATAAACGCTTATGCCACGTCAAAGCCATTTCAATAAGTGTAGTAAAAAAATAGGTCAAGGTGAAGGTAAAAATGAAGTCAGGTGATACAGGTGTGTGGAGAGTGGTCATATACAACATCCATTCAAGTTTGAAAGCTTTGTAGCAAGCCATATTAATGCTAAAAGAAACTGTCAATTTGGGTTAACCAGGCTGGACGGACGAACGGACAGGTGAATCACTATATGCCTCCCGATCTATCAATACATGGGGCATAAAAAGACAATAAAGTGTACATGTAGCTACATGATCAAAGCAGGTTAAGATTATCATAATTTGATTAAGACTGACATTTTAGCTTTTACTAAGTTACTAATTCAGATATTTTGATTTTTAACAAATTCTTACAACTAAGATTAATCTACTTCAACACCTCATTCCTGATTATGAAGATTGCCAAAAGTGTATGTGAGAGAAGTTGACTTTCCCTTCTTAAATCAGCAAGACCAATCCAGTCTCCAAGAACTTGAACATACAATTCAACTGTCAAACTTGGATATATGGACCATAGACTTTTCAAACCATCAAGTAACTCGTCCCATCTGTAGTTTCCCGCAGGAAAGCTGGCACTGACTTTCTGAATTTTTATCCTGTAAAGTGGACTATTGTAGGTCTTGGACCTAGGTACTAAATGACTTCAGCATATTCTCATAGTTTATTTTTTGAATACAAAAATGTTATGTGTAGAGTGTGAGGTATTATACTACATACAATCATGTACCTGTATATCCCCTCTGTTACTGGCTGCATAGAATATAGTGCCTGTAGGATGCCACTCTACAACATGGGGTATCTGTTAGATAGAATCAATCATATATATGTATGTAATATATACAGTACATGGGCTCAAAGCAATAAGTCATCAACAGATTTTGAAGTCTAAGGGGAGCAACTCTTGTAAAATGAGTATTTTGTTCACCAAACAATTTGCTAAATACGATATTTGGTCTACTATTTAGACAGGTATAGTTAACATTCTATCGTCGAGCATTGGTCATTTGTTAAGAAACAGCCTAATGGTTCCATAATACATTGTATGTAATAGATGATTGGAAAAAAATTGTGAGAGCAATAATGTGACTTTAAGTATGTCACATTAGTTTGAATCAGTATCAACAGAATAATAATGAATCATAAAGATGGTTAATACATCCAACAAACAAACAAACAACAAACATTATTATTATTGCATAAATAACTGCAATCTTTCATGTGAGAAAAATGTTTCCAACGTTGAAGTTGTGTGAGAATATGTGTGCAATATTTTTCCTTTTCACACAGATGTCAGCTAAATTTGTACTTTCTCATGTTGTTTTGACTGGGTCACTATAGTAATGCGATGAATACAATCTGTCACTAGTCTTTAGGATCAACATTTCACTCCTGTGGAAAACAAATTATTCAGCTTGCCAAAGGCTTGCTTAATAACCTGTGTTTTCTAGACTTGTTTAAGAAATATTGATCTCCAATGACAACTCATGACCAATCCTATATTCATTCTTATAATTACTTATCATTAGGAACATTAGTTCTATAGTTAAAAGAACAAGAGGGCCATGATGGCCCTATATCGCTCACCTGATTATAAATGAAGCCCTGCACAATTTAGACTAACAAAGGTAGAGCGTAAATATAGAAACTGGTGACCCCCGGGGCGGGGTCAATTTTGACCTCAGGGGCATAATTTGAACAATCTTGGTAGGGGACCACTAGATGGTGCTACATACCATATATCAAAGCTCTAGGCATTGTAGTTATAGAGAAGAAGATTTTTATATGTTTTCCCTATATAAGTCTATGTAAAACGGTGACCCCCGGGGCGGGGCCATTTTGACCTCAGGGGCATAATATGAACAATCTTTGTAGGGGACCACTAGATGATGCTACATACCAAATATCAAAGCTCTAGGCATTGTAGTTTTAGAGAAGAAGATTTTTATATGTTTTCCCTATATAAGTCTATGTAAAACGGTAACCCCCGGGGCGGGGCCAATTTTGACCTCAGGGGCATAATATTAACAATCTTGGTAGGGGACCACTAGATGATGCTACATACCAAATATCAAAGCTCAAGGCATTGTAGTTTTAGAGTAGAAGATTTTTATATGTTTTCCCTATATAAGTCTATGTAAAACGGTGACCCCCCGGGGCGGGGCCAATTTTGACCCCAGGGGCATAATATGAACAATCTTGGTAGGGGACCACTAGATGATGCTACATACCAAATATCAAAGCTGTAGGCATTGTAGTTTTAGAGAAGAAGATTTTTATATGTTTACCCTATATAAGTCTATGTAAAACGGTGACCCCCGGGCCGGGGCCAATTTTGACCCCAGGGCCATAATTTGAGCAATCTTGGTAGGGGACCACTAGATGATGCTACATACCAAATATCAAAGCTGTAGGCATTGTAGTTTTAGAGGAGAAGATTTTTATATGTTTTCCCTATATAAGTCTATGTAAAACGGTGACCCCCGGGGCGGGGCCAATTTTGACCCCAGAGCCATAATTTGAACAATCTTGGTAGGGGACCACTAGATGATGCTACATACCAAATATCAAAGCTCTAGGCATTGTAGTTTTAGAGAAGAAGATTTTTATATGTTTTCCCTATATAAGTCTATGTAAAACGATTAGTAAGGTTGCATAAGACTATAATTACAGCTTAATAATTGTTTAATAGTTTGTAAACATACAATCACTGTAAACGATGATAACCCTAATATCCAAATTCTGCATTTAATTTAAATTAAAGCCTCAAAGCTGCTAACAAGTACACATTTCGTAGTTCTACAACTAAAATATAGTAAGAGAGACAACTCTTACATGATCACAACCAGTATAATTACAGAGTACACTCCCTTTGATAGAATGAAAAACAAGGTTTTTCTGTTACTTGACCTAGTAGCCTAATTTTTGACCTCAGATGACCCAATATCGAACTTGACCTAGATTTTGTTAAGATGATCATTGTGACCAAGTTTCATAAAGATTAGGCCAAAATTGTGACCGCTAGAGAGGACACAACCCAATTGTTGACGGACGGACGGACGACGGACGAAGAGTGATCACAAAAGCTCACTCTGTCACTTTGTGACAGGTGAGCTAATAAAAACAGACACAATTCATTTAGGTCATATTGTACAAGTATTATTTCATCCTCCGAGTTATACATTTTCCAGTCAACTATCAACTTACCAGTCCAGCTCTTGTCATCTGAGTAACTTTTTTATTTTCATCATAAATCACCTACAATAAGATCAAAGTTAATCTATCTACCACAACTTATATATACAACAATGTTATGGTGCACATACTTTATGTGTTTAAATAAGTACATATCCATTCCATTTTTCTCTGCCAGATTGACTAATACTCAAGTACTTTCTGAACAGACTTCTTGCATGCTTGTTGTGCAGCACAATATATGAAGACTAACTTTCCAACCCGTTTATCTCTAGTGCGGGTGAAATCTTGAACAGCCTTTCAGAAATGACCAACTGTCTTGGTTTTGAGTCTGTGAAATGAGTTTGTTATTGACATGAAATTAATTTGAATATAAAGTATAATATAAAATCATGTTACTATAGTAACATACCAAAGTTCCATCAGCACATCCCAGTAAGATCCGATCTTCACCCGGGTTTCTTCTCTCACATGTCACCATACCTGATATATATACATGTTATGACATTAACTTGTTCTATGTTTTCAACATTTTCATTAATTAATTTGTTGTGTAACACAAATATATGTAGGTGAAATAATGAACAGCCTTTCAGAAATGTCCAACTGCCTTGGTTTTGAATCTGTGAAATGTAGTTACATGTACATGCAGCCATTGTCTCGCCTAAGCAATTTTCGTGGACTTTAGTACCAGTGTACTCAGACATGAGTAACAGGCACATTCTGCACATGTTCACGGTAGAGTATGATCTGCTGGGACTGGGATTTGAAAACGGATTGCTTTTGTGCAAGTCGAGCACACTAAAGAGTGCAAGTTGAGGACACTAAACACGACCTCTTTTAATGTACATGTTAACATCAGGGCCTGTATTCATAAAGCTCCTAAGGGGAAAATATTCCTTAGGTTGATAGATTTATCCTCCAGTGACCGTAAAGCGCCTACTTAAGCGTTTAAAACGCAATAAACAATGGCAAACTTCATGTTTACATTAAATAAGGTCACTTACTTGTAATATAATTCCTTCCATTTAATCTAACTCAAATGTACACCAATAAAATGATAAAATACTCCAAGAATTGAATAAAACAAACGTCATAGTAAATAAAAGTCGGCCATTTTGACCGTGACCTGATTACGTCACATGGCGCGCGCGATCAATTGGGCCAAAACTATTCACTTTAGCTAAACGTCCCAAGTATGAAATTAAGCCTGAGCATTGTTAAATCATATTAAGAGAAAAATCTAGTGCAAAAACAGCATATTTGTCACTGTTAAGTGATATTTACTCTTCATGTATTAATTCTGATTGGTCTTGCCACACGCCCCTCTCTAATAAGTAATAAATAGACTTAGGCTGCATTATAAACAAACTTTTTTTACATCGCCATTACAGGCGTGGATCACTTAATGAATTTTGAGATAATCGCCGATAGTGATGTGTGATCTGCCGATGTATGGTCTAAAGAAATACAGAATTCAATTTTTTTTTGCTATTCTGACCGTAAGGTCGGAAGCAACTTTGACCGAAGATATTTTTGGTTTGACCTTAAAAATAATTAATCCGACCACGTGACTTTCATTCATGAAACTGTAAACAATGCAGACGTGTGAAAAAATATTCGATTACGTTGCACATAGCGTTTACTGGGGTATTTCAACTACACGACTTTTTGGGAATAGTGAAAATGGTATAGTTTTATGATTTTTTTGTGAAAGTAATCGAAAATTACATGTTATGACCTCGTATTTTCAGAAAAAAATATTCCCGCTAAAAAAATACCATTTTGTAAACATTTTCTCAAGATATGCGCGTGCATGGTCCAAATCTCGCGAGACTAGAGCCAAAACAAAATGGCGGGCAATCGAAGGTCAGAGGCGATATTAGGGCTCTCTACGATACCTAAGGTTTTATAGGAATTCCCTTAGTTTTATATGATTTCATCTTAGATATCTGAAACATCCTTAAGGGAATTCCTATAATTCCTTAGGTAAATCTATCAACCTAAGGAATATTTTCCCCTTAGGAGCTTTATGAATACGGGCCCAGATCTGTAGATGTCATTAAGTAAGCAACATTGAAATATAAAGATAAACATTCAATCGTAACTTACTTTTCAATGGTATGTTGACTACAGACACACGTTGGATCTGAAATATGACAACAACATTTTCAATATTTTAAAATGGTGAGTATAGCCTTTATTTGCCAGTCATCTTTCTGTTGAAATATGGCAGACATGTGATTGTTTCCACCATTTCGAACCCAGGTAACGGGATTAGACCGTAAACACACTAATCACTGAGCTATGGAGGTTACATTTTGCTGGATTTATAAGTAACTAATGTATTTACTTTGCTACTGTATCAGTTCACTACAGTTCACTACAAAGTATATCTCTCTAGCATTTATTAATTATTCTATACTTCTGGAGGGTAAAAGTTGCTAGCATGTATAGGTCATTGGCATTCATTATAAAGATTACAGTGTTTATTAATAATTATTAAAAGTAATCAGTCACATTTGAAATTTCATTGAAATATGACCCATAGTCAAGGAAGATAATTGCAGACAAACTGACAGACATTGAGACATGACTTCCAACACAAAATCAACATGTATCCCAACTGCATTTAAATGCAAGACAGCTTTCAGCTGAAATATGGCAGGCATATAAAGCTTCCAAATTATTTGAACCCACATCCAGACAGTAGACGGCAAGCACCCTAACCACTGAGCTAAAGAGGCACACATATATCGCTGGCTTAGAATGAGAAGGTCGTAACTACTACTTACGACCTAATAAGACTTACACATATTTGAAATTTGCATCATAAGGCGCTTCTTATGAGCCTATTTTCAAGAAAATCGAACTTGTCATGTGACCAAAATTTAGAAATAAAAGCTTGTTTCTCCATAAACAAAGAGTAAATTTCAGTCAGTTTTTTCTTGTTTTCTCAAAATATTGATTTTGTACTTACGACCTCTCAATCTAAGCCAGGGATATGTGGGATTAATAATCAGTAATGACCTTTCCTTGTACCACTTCGTATGTACAACATTTAGCCAGAGTTTCTCCCCCTGATCCCATCCCTTGTTCTACTGTATATAACTTATGTGGCTGTAACTTGCTGTAATATAAACTACAAATTGTTAGTAAAACAGGAATGCCACAAATCGCAGCTGACTTATCACTTTATAGTAATATTAACCTTTAACCAACTGACCTCAAAATCAATACAATGTCATCTGCAGGTCAAGGTCAAACCCTCACTTGATGTTTGAAGATGCTCAGCCAATGTTAGAGTTCAAGTGTTTATTCATTGGAAATGGGTTTTTATTTCAATCTTATTGTGATCTTGACCTTGAACACAGTGATGTCAAAACGATAAGGGGTCATCTATGTTGATTCCCGATTTGAAGTTTGGAGAGCTTCTGCCAAAGTATTATTGATCAGGAACTGTAAGATCTGAAGACTAACTAACATTAATAGCAAAACAATATGCACAAAGTAAAAATGCTACCACTACCTATATAAGGTTTTGTAAAAATCACAGGTACAAAGATGAGTTTTAACAAACATTACCAGAGACCAGTGTCAAAGTTCAAAGTGCTGAAAACCAAGCAAGGGCAATATTTCTGTATTTCATTTTGGTATAAAATGCCTAGAATATAGAGTGCTACCTAACCCCAGCACTCAAAATAAGCACTCTATCACTATAAGGTATTGAAAATGATACATGAACTATGTAAAAAGATGAGTTATAACAAACATTACCTGAACACTGACAATAGAGGATCACATTCTGTCCTGTTATATGTAAGTACGTCCACATTGGGTCTGTAATATAAGTCATATAAATTCTATACATTAAAAACATGTTGAAAGACTTACTTAGTGTAGTTACAATCAAATGGTGGTAAAACATTTTGCCATTTATCCTCAACCAATGAGTATATTTTATAATTATCATCTTTAATGCATAAAACATATCATATGTTAAAATGAAATTTGGGTAGACTTCAATGATGTTTACCGTACATACTCCTTCATTTGACTACCGGTAATTTGCCTGTTAGACGGGTCCCCAACAATGAGCAGACAAACCGAGATTTTTACTTAAACTCTCGTATAAGATGAGTTGACTTTTTGGCTCAAAATCGGAGAATGTAAGAAGACATTTTTTCATAAAATTTTCTGTGATACGACACAAACACTTACCCATGTACTGATAGAATGATAAGATTAGCTCTATCTCTATCTGTTGCCATAGGTAACCACGGCATAGCTTCTTTACTAGACACTTACCCATGTATTGATAGAATGATAAGATTAGCTCTATCTCTACCTGTTGCCATAGGTGACCACGGCATAGCTTCCTTACTAGACACTTACTCATGTACTGATAGAATGATAAGATTAGCTCTATCTCTATCTGTTGGGTGACCACGGCATAGCTTCTTTACTAGACACTTACCCATGTACTGATAGATTTATAAGATTAGCTCTATCTCTACCTGTTGCCATAGGTGACCACAGCATAGCTTCCTTACTAGACACTTACCCGTGTACTGATAGAATGATAAGATTAGCTCTATCTCTATCTGCCGCCATAGGTGACCACGGCATGGCTTCCTTACTAGACACTTACCCATGTACTGATAGAATGATAAGATTAGCTCTATCTCTATCTGTTGCCATAGGTGACCACAGCATGGCTTCCTTACTAGACACTTACCCATGTACTGATAGAATGATAAGATTAGCTCTATCTCTATCTGTTGGGTGACCACGGCATAGCTTCTTTACTAGACACTTACCCATGCACTGATAGAATTATAAGATTAGCTCTATCTCTATCTGTTGCCATAGGTGACCACGGCATGGCTTCCTTACTAGACACTTACCCATGTACTGATAGAATGATAAGATTAGCTCAATCTCTATCTGTTGCCATAGGTGACCACGGCATAGCTTCCTTACTAGACACTTACCCGTGTACTGATAGAATGATAAGATTAGCTCTATCTCTATCTGTTGGGTGACCACGGCATAGCTTCCTTACTAGAAACTTACCCGTGTACTGATAGAATGATAAGATTAGCTCTATCTCTATCTGTTGGGTGACCACGGCATAGCTTCCTTACTTGACACTTACCCGTGTACTGATAGAATGATAAGATTAGCTCTATCTCTATCTGTTGGGTGACCACGGCATAGCTTCCTTACTAGAAACTTACCCATGTACTGATAGAATGATAAGATTAGCTCTATCTCTACCTGTTGCCATAGGTGACCACGGCATAGCTTCCTTACTAGACACTTACTCATGTACTGATAGAATGATAAGATTACCTCTATCTCTATCTGTTGGGTGACCACGGCATAGCTTCTTTACTAGACACTTACCCATGCACTGATAGAATTATAAGATTAGCTCAATCTCTACCTGTTGCCATAGGTGACCACGGCATAGCTTCCTTACTAGACACTTACCCGTGTACTGATAGAATGATAAGATTAGCTCTATCTCTACCTCTTGCCATAGGTGACCACGTCATAGCTTCCTTACTAGACACTTACCCATGTACTGATAGAATGATAAGATTAGCTCTATCTCTATCTGTTGCCATAGGTGACCACGGCATAGCTTCCTTACTAGACACTTACCCATGTACTGATAGAATGATAAGATTAGCTCTATCTCTATCTGTTGGGTGACCACCGCATGGCTTCCTTACTAGACACTTACCCATGTACTGATAGAATGATAAGATTAGCTCTATCTCTACCTGTTGCCATAGGTGACCACGGCATAGCTTCCTTACTAGACACTTACCCATGTACTGATAGAATGATAAGATTAGCTCTATCTCTATCTGTTGCCATAGGTGACCACGGCATGGCTTCCTTACTAGACACTTACCCGTGTACTGATAGAATGATAAGATTAGCTCTATCTCTATCTGTTACCATAGGTGACCACGGCATGGCTTCCTTACTAGACACTTACCCGTGTACTGATAGAATGATAAGATTAGCTCTATCTCTATCTGTTACCATAGGTGACCACAGCATGGCTTCCTTACTAGACACTCACCTATGTACTGATAGAATGATAAGATTAGCTCTATCTCTATCTGTTGCCATAGGTGACCACAGTATAGCTTCCTTACTAGACACTTACCTATGTACTGATAGAATGATAAGATTAGCTCTATCTCTATCTGTTACCATAGGTGACCACGGCATGGCTTCCTTACTAGACACTTACCCATGTACTGATAAGATTAGCTCTATCTCTATCTGTTGCCATAGGTGACCACGGCATGGCTTCCTTACTAGACACTTACCCGTGTACTGATAGAATGATAAGATTAGCTCTATCTCTATCTGTTACCATAGGTGACCACGGCATGGCTTCCTTACTAGACACTTACCCATGTACTGATAGAATGATAAGATTAGCTCTATCTGTTGCCATAGGTGACCACGGCATAGCTTCCTTACTAGACACTTACCCATGTACTGATAGAATGATAAGATTAGCTCTATCTCTATCTGTTACCATAGGTGACCACGGCATAGCTTCCTTACTAGACACTTACCCATGTACTGATAGAATGATAAGATTAGCTCTATCTCTATCTGTTGCCATAGGTGACCACAGCATGGCTTCCTTACTAGACACTTACCCATGTACTGATAGAATGATAAGATTAGCTCTATCTCTATCTGTTGCCATAGGTGACCACGGCATAGCTTCCTTACTAGACACTTACCCATGTACTGATAGAATGATAAGATTAGCTCTATCTCTATCTGTTGCCATAGGTGACCACGGCATAGCTTCCTTACTAGACACTTACCCATGTACTGATAGAATGATAAGATTAGCTCTATCTCTATATGTTGCCATAGGTGACCATGGCATAGCTTTCTTACTAGACACTTACCCATGTACTGATAGAATAATAAGATTAGCTCTATCTCTATCTGTTGCCATGGGTGACCACAGCATGGCTTCCTTACTAGACACTCACCCATGTACTGATAGAATGATAAGATTAGCTCTATCTCTATCTGTTGCCATAGGTGACCACGGCATAGCTTCCTTACTAGACACTTACCCATGTACTGATAGAATGATAAGATTAGCTCTATCTCTATCTGTTGCCATAGGTGACCACGTCATAGCTTCCTTACTAGACACTTACCCATGTACTGATAGAATGATAAGATTAGCTCTATCTCTATCTGTTGCCATAGGTAACCACGGCACGGCTTCCTTACTAGACACTTAACCATGTACTGATAGAATTATAAGATTAGCTCTATCTCTATCTGTTGCCATAGGTAACCACGGCACGGCTTCCTTACTAGACACTTACCTATGTACTGATAGAATTATAAGATTAGCTCTATCTCTACCTGTTGCCATAGGTGACCACGGCATAGCTTCCTTACTAGACACTTACCCGTGTACTGATAGAATGATAAGATTAGCTCTATCTCTATCTGTTGCCATAGGTGACCACGGCATAGCTTCCTCACTAGACACTTACCCATGTACTGATAGAATGATAAGATTAGCTCTATCTCTATCTGCCGCCATAGATGACCACGGCATAGCTTCCTTACTAGACACTTACCCATGTACTGACAGAATGATAAGATTAGCTCTATCTCTATCTGTTGCCATAGGTGACCACGTCATAGCTTCCTTACTAGACACTTACCCATGTACTGATAGAATGATAAGATTACCTCTATCTCTATCTGTTGCCATAGGTGACCACGGCATAGCTTCCTTACTAGACACTTACCCATGTACTGATAGAATGATAAGATTAGCTCTATCTCTATCTGTTGCCATAGGTGACCACGTCATAGCTTCCTTACTAGACACTTACCCATGTACTGATAGAATGATAAGATTAGCTCTATCTCTATCTGTTGCCATAGGTGACCACGGCATAGCTTCCTTACTAGACACTTACCCATGTACTGATAGAATGATAAGATTAGCTCTATCTCTATCTGTTGCCATAGGTGACCACGGCATAGCTTCCTTACTAGACACTTACCCATGTACTGATAGAATGATAAGATTAGCTCTATCTCTATCTGTTGCCATAGGTGACCACGGCATAGCTTCCTTACTAGAGTTACTCCACCAGATCAATGCCTGTAAGTATAAAACAATCAATGACATAAACGTATCTATGGTCACTACATTGGGCAATATCATTTACTCTATCGCTGGCTTAGAATGAGAAAGTTGTAAATACTACTTACAACCTAATAAGACTGATATATATTTGAAATCTGCACCATAAGGGGCTTCTTATGAGCCTTTTTTGATGAAAATCGGAACTTGTCATGTTGACCAAAATGAGTAAATTTAAGTCTTGTTTTCTCAAAATCTCGATTTTGAACCTTCTCATTCTAAGCTAGAGATATAAGCCTTAATATTCATTGGGGATTCTGTTGATAATCTCAACCAGGAAATTAAATACCCAATTAAAAATTAATTAATGTGTTGATCTACAAGACACCATGATCTCTAGCAATTTTAAACAGGGTATCATCAAACAAAAATACTGCAAAATAATGTCGCAATCGTCACATGCCAGTTCTTCCTTGTCAGGAAATGTATAACATAAACATACAATCATGTTTGTGATATTCTCAAACTTTTTCCACAATGACGAAAAACATACTAAAGGTAATTTCATTACTTTCAAAATCAGCAAATAATAACAAATTATGCCCTTTCTACTAGAGCAACATTTATGTCTAATTTTCAATTGAATATTATTTTTGGTGATATTGACAAAATTAGTAACAAAGTTTCTTGTTACACGTTAACATACACTTTTCAAGTATGCCTTAAGCAACGTGTGTTTGATACATAATTAATGAAGCAAGATACAAGCCCAGGAATCTTTGTATCAATAATTAATTACAAGAACCTGATGAAGGCATGAAGTCAATATGAGGTCATTAAATATTCATACCATCACCCCAACACACCATATGTCTCTGTGGTGCAACACAGTGGTATCTTACTATATAGTGTATGGGTAGATACAATCTTATTGCACAAAGTGATGAATAGGGGAATGATATACACAAGGTAAAACAAGGTTACCACAGACACTTGTTGATGTTGTTGATGTAATATGCTAGAGTTAGTAACCTCAACTTAGGTTGATGCTGTTGTTCAACATGTTGTTATTAAAGTTACATGTAAGTAACAGTTGATCAAGTTTGTACCAGGTAATCAAATACTGTTGGATTAATCAACTTTGAACTGATGAGATTTTAGTTCTGTTTTGTTCAAATCAATCAGATTTAAGAACATAACAAATATTGTTGGATTTACAAACATAGAATCCACCAGATTTTTTGTTCTATTCTCTTCAAAACGCCAATATATTAGAACATAACAAAATGGCGACCAAGGTGTTTACAGATACAGAGATAGGTTTAAAATGTGTGGATGAAAACGAGATTTTATACAACACCGGAGAAGATTATATACGGAGGATTAAAGGTGAAGGTTTAGAGTGTCCTGAGGAAATGTTTGAGGAAATATTACGGAATATAGAAATTTGTGAGAAGGTTTTATTGCTATTGATAAAACAGAGAACCATTCTACATGAATCACGAATGAGATTTAAAGCTAATAATGATATATCTGGAATACAGGCGGAGATAGCAAAATCTAACCTATCACAAGTGTGTAAGGATTATCTGAGAGATGTAAGTCAACTCGGATACGAGAGTCTAAAATCTGAGAAGTTCTTTAAACATTTTGTAGAATTTGACACAGAAAGACTAAGTAATGTGGCAGTTCATGGTAAAACAGTAAAGATGGTTTGTCACTTTGACATGGTCGCCTTAATGGACGACATACCAACAAGCACAAAACAAGATCAGAATTCTGCAGAAATGACGAAAAAGGAATTAACAACAAAGACGAAATTGATCAATAAAAATTGCAAACCAGAGAGGAAAGGAAAAACTGATAGCAATAGAAAATCAGCAACAACTAAGAAGGAAGTTATTGGTGACTCCAAGGATTTGGAAAGTAAAAATGATGGGTCGGCAGATTTGAACAGAGTTGTAGTGAGAGTTATACTTACAGCTCGAGGGTATGTAAAAGCTTTGGATGTATTCAGACAACTGATATATAGTAAGTTGTTGAATGTGACTCACTTCTATCTGTTAGTGTATCATATTGGACCGCTGGTAGAGGAACAACAGCTTGTACTGTATGAATACATCATTCCTAGTGAGATTCAGACACTGTTAACAACAGGCATAGGTAACGATACAATAAAACCTGACACAACCAATGATCAACTTAACGAGGTTCCATTCACAGTCAGCCAAACTGTACATAAATCAGCTTTTCTAAAACCTGGACATTCTCATGTACATGAAGAAATCAAACCATGTGACTTTGATGTCAGCCAATTAGAAGCTATGTTCAGAAAGGTGAAAGGTCGTTCACTACAACAAGCCTCAGCAATGAAGGATTATTTCCGTTACTTGGTGTACGACACACCGGGAGTGAAGAATCACAGACACGATGCTGAAGCTAGATACGAGAGATATGTTCACAAACAGGAACAGAAAAAACTGAAGAAAAAGAAAATAAAGAAAAATAAACTTGATCAACTTGTCGGAGAGAAACATGTGCCCACTGACGAGGAACATATACAGTTCATAGAAAGTAGGAATGGTGAAGATATAGATGATACCAAACTGGGAGATTGTGGTAGTTCCTTACATATATCTGAACTTACATATAGACAGGTAGCCAGTACAGTGTTAGATAACTGATCAGAAAGTTATATTGCGAAGCTTCCCATCAATATTCATGGGTACATCACAAGTGTTTATTTACAATATATGACAAAGTTGCCTTCTTAGTTGGCCAACAATTCCGAGCTAACAAGGTATAAATATTACATGATGTATATATAATGAGAGATACAATAATTGTGTGCTGTAATTATATACTAAGTACATAGAAACAAGCACCTGTTCTTATTAAACATCATTTGAGCAATTGTGGTAAGATGTTCTTACTTGACTTAACAATATTAAAATATGAATACCGGTAGATGACTTTATGTAACATATATTCATCATGATGATTATATTTCAAGTTCACATTCAAGTTGAGTTGAGCATGGAAAAAGCTTTATAGTCAATATATACAAACTCTAAACCAATTAAATGTAACAAATACTAATTTTGCTGGAATTTGTGCAACTATAAATGTTAACATTTTTAAGTCTCCTGCAATGTTTATGTTTTGAACACTGTTACAGCTTAATTCATACCACACATGAACTCTGCAAATTTAAATCACCCAAAATAATTTCTTGGTTTACAGTATTTCATGATACCTGAGTAATTGATTACCACAGTATCTCACATAAAAGTGTCAGAGTCACATTGACTACCTAACATTGAAGGTGGCAGACGAACATGACATCTGATTGCAAACCCTCAATAGTGAGGGAACAATTTTACAACACAGTGTCCTAACCACTTAACAAAAGACATCCACTAACAATGTTAGAACTCATAAGAAGCAAGAAGTATTTGCTTCTTCCTTTGTATTCCAACATATTCTAAACGTTTTTAATATAAACATACCATATCTTGATGCATGTTGACAGATAACTTTCTCTCTAATCGTCTCCCCACAGGTCCTGGTATGTCAATACTGGTTATCTGTAGCATACAGAACATATATATACAGTCAAACATGTGTTAGTGAAACATAACTTACACAACAATATTATTGAAATACGAATACATTGTATGTCCTTTTTCCTTTTCTGTATTTAAAATTAACACACTATAAGAAGGGTGTTAGGGTTGTTCCAGAAAGGTCAAGTAGGACAAGAACAACACTCCACATTAAACATTTATTATACTAGGGCTGGTATTTATAAAGCATCTTAAGTGAAAACTTTAATATTTTGACTTAAATTAAAATATTGAGCTGCCCATATTTCACAAGAAACGAAAAATACCCTATGTTTTCTATAATATGATTACCATAGCTCTTTAAATAATGCTTCAAAACATTGTAAATAATTGTTAATATTACTTTTCCTGTTTAGCTGATGCACCTAAGGAAAAGTTGAGATTTTAAGACAATTCTAAGTTTTCACTTAAGATGCATTGTAAACACCAGCCCAGATAAATAACTCATTATGACATCCTAGATACCGACAGATTATAGATCATGTTGGTTCTGGCCCGTAACTTTTTTCCAAACATTCCACAGTAAATATGAGAGAGATAGAACTACAGAGAATGATGTAACGATGGGTAATGTAGTAGAAGATGGCGTACCTTGGGTTCCCAGGCCGAGATCTTCTCCAGTTTCTTGACAGCTTCACCGAGTGGAGGCCGCTTACAGAAATATGTATAATCTACCCTTCCTTTATCTGCATAACTTGTTATCATAAACTGGTCTGTTATACATGCTGAATAACAAATATTATCATTATTATTAAACTTTGTACAAAGTGTGTTTTAAAGACCAAATATTCGAGCTACATTGGGCATACAAAAATTCAGTTTTTCGGCCTGTTAGTACAAAATAATGAAACGAGAGTTAAAAGTGTACAAGGCTAAAAAATGGTTGACTTTTGTTATGTAACAAAATTGTCCATCATGAGTTAAACTATTTACTTAGGGTCAACAAGTGTTGTGACATTGGATACCCATGATATGACATTAAGTTCATGTTGAGGTTATAGTAGAACAAACAGTTATAAAATACAAGCATGACATAGAAGGGTGTGTTCATAGGGAGTTAAAAAGTATAACAAGCACATGGTGTACCTACCATCAGAGACAGTTTCACCGCTCAGTTTACCAACCAGTGATTTATCTATGAGAAGTTTTTCTATATCTCCAGAATGTCCAGTAAGTACAACGTTGATGATACAAGCATTACTGAGAACCATCTGTAGACATTTCCTACTTCTCCATCGTACCTGTATCAACTTGAACGCTGATAATATCTCCTACAATAATACAATTATCTATCAGAGAATTCAACAATCTCATAAACATCAGATCAAGCTGATTCTAACATTTGCTCCATTCCTTTACCGTGTTAGAGATCTGACAACACTCTGTAAGAGGTAACATTCGAATGACCTCTCTGACACAAAATGATGTCACATAGTTTACCAAGCTTGCCACACTTTCAGATTTGTGAAAGAAGCAATTTGATATAATGATGACTGTAAAGTTCACATTATTATTATTATTATTATTCCATGTATACAATCATGACTAATACATGGTTAAAACAATACAAAATGTATTACATCGACATGACAGAGTGTTGTCAGATCCTATATCAATGTAAAGAAGTGCATCCAATGTAATATGGGTCCGATTTTTTCAAGAGCACAAGCTGAAGATATTTATTTGTAATTGTTCATAGTTCATTTATCAATAGGAAGGATACTAGTTATATTTGTTTCCAAGTTTTATCTAAACACCTGTATCTTTCACTGTGATTGGGCACCAGATGGACAATTATATATACAGCCCTAGTGATTGGGGCACAATAATGTAGAGTTCACATTAAAGGGCACAGATCAAGGAGTCAAGGTATTTGTATACAACACACAAAAACTTACCTCCATTTCTTTAATATTATCTTTTAACTTTTCTGGTCTTTTATTCTTTGGCGTCCATACCATATCTCTACCTGTGTTTAACAATATACACACAATATATAGCAATCCTTGTAACACAACATTCAAAATATGCATAGAACAATGGCAATTCTGTATGCTCCCATTCAGTGTAGGCAGAAACATTTAATGAACATTCTTATTTTTAATTTATAAATTTGTTGTCAAGGTTCCAGAAAGGGTATTCATGCTTAATTTTATCCTTACACATTTCAAGTTAAGTGTTTTTAACAGAAATCAATTCACAAAAATTAATACTAGTGAAACATAAGACATTGCAAAAACACCCAAGCAAATAGAATATAACAGTTTTTCTGTTTACCTTCAGTGTATTGTTGTTTTTCCTCATAGTATGGATGATTCGAACCTGGCAGAAAAACAAGAGGCTCGCTTAATAAAACTGCATGTTTGAGTTTAAAATACATTGGTATCAAATGATGAGTGCTAGATTCTTTTTATCATGTCACATCAATAAGGCGAAAATATACATTTTTCCATTGCAAAAGTCTGTTATATATAATAAACAACACTAAAAGTAATATCATTGACACCTTATAATCATGACGTCATTAAAGAAAGAAAGTGACGTCATTTAAACTTTATACTACTAGAGTGGTATTTATAAAAGAATATTACTCATTATACTTAAACCCTGATATGTGTAGAACCCTAATGCCATGGTATTATTGTTAGACAAAAAAGTATTGAATACTTTAAGCGAAATCATGAAGACAGATAACGAGATTAAGTAAAAGTTCTCAAAGTAATCATACCTGCTTCACCTTTCTCGTGGTAACTATGGCAACCAATCACATGACCTGCAAACATTATTAAGTCAAAATAATCGTCATTACCCATATAATATATACAATATAGCCATGCAAGGGAAAGTCTTTCATTCAGTATTTCATAACACATGAATGGAATAAAAATACAGACAGAAATATCACCTGTAGAGGTCCATAAATTTGCAAAACACAATTTTAACAAGAGTCATATCTCTTAACAACATCATAATTCATTTAAGAAGCATACATCTGTTTACAAAAAATATTCATTATAAAAACAATGCTAAGTTTAAAAGCAATAATCGCCAATGGCTTGAGTCTCAAAAACTTGAAAATTTTGCAGAACATTTTCAATTTTTCATTGGGTTTAACAAACAGACAGAAGGGCAAGTGAACAGGAAATCACTATATAAACAAGAGGGCCTGAAAAGCCCTAGGTCGCTCACCTGTTGCATATTGGTCTAGGTATCAGTACAACCTACATTCTGACCATATAAATTTCATGAAGATTGGATCAAAACAGTGACCCCTGGAGTGAACACAATAATTTTCTAAGATTTGACCTAGTGACTTATTTTTTGACCCCACATGACCCAGTTTCACACTAGGCCTAGATTTCATAAAGAAAAACATTCTGACCAGGTTTCATGATGATTGGATCAAAACCACAACTTCTGGAGTGAACACAAGGTTTTTCTAAGATTAGATCTAGTGACCTAGTTTTTGACCCATCATGACCCAGTTTCAAACTTGGTCTAGATTCCATAGAGAACAACATTCTGACCAAGTTTCATGAAGATACGATCAAAATTGTGACCTCTGGTGTGAACACTAGGTTTTTCTAAGATTTGACCTAGTGACCCTATTTTTGACCCGGCATGACCCAGTTTCAAAGTTGGTCTAGATTCCATAGAGAACAACATTCTGACCAAGTTTCATGCAGAACGGAAAAAATTGGTGACATCTAGAGTGTACACACGATTTTTCTAAGATTTGACCTAGTGACCTAGTTTTTGACCCCACATGACCCAGATTCGAATTTGGCCTAGACTTCATGGAGAACAGCATTCTGATCAAGTTTCATGTCATATGAAGATTGGATCAAAACTGTTGCCTCTAGAGTGTACACAAGCCAATTGTTGACGGACGACGGATGGATGGACGGACGACGGACGAAGAGTGATCACAAAAGCTCACCTTGTCACTATGTGACAGGTGAGCTAAAAAGTATGCCTCCGCTTAAGTAGATACTGGCGCATAAAAAGATATACATTGTATATGTAGACCTACATGAATCAATATTCTCTCAAAGACTGACACTAACTAACCTGGGATTGATACATTGGTCTTCAGAGACCAGAGAAATAGTTCTGTTAAACATGTCGTCATCTTGCAGACCTTTTCATGTCAATCGTGTACACTGTAAATTCAAGAAAAATCACTGAGTACAAGTAAAATTATTCACCAAAAAAATCCAAACTTCCATCAAAGTTTTTAAATCTGTTACCTGTATCTGTTTAAAGCAAGACATCCTACATTCATAGACAATATGTGTGCTTGTGTGACAGGAAATGGCAGTCTGGAACAATTAATGAATAAATTTAAGTCAATTGAAACCCCAGTCCCCTTAACCCTGGGTTGGGCAGGGGAATAGTCCCACTGTCCTTAGTTACCTTCCTCTTGTGTAATTGCACGCAGGCGAAGGGTGAGTGTGGGGCTTTTGTTCCGCACCAAAATAGCCAGGAAATATGGCAGTGACATTTCTCTGGTTAAGACAGGGTTGTAAAGGGCAGGGGAGTTTACCGCATTGACTACATTCCATTTCCCTACTACTTCTACATCGGTACTCGTTAACATTAGCTTGGTAGACATAAATAACGAGGGAAAAGGGGTGCAATTTCTACCTCAGGTGCAAAGTTTTAAAAATGTTTCGTAAATTACTAATTTCAAAATCTGTTTAGCAGACATAATACCGAGGGAATTTTGAGCCCCTTGTGTCAGCGATTTTGACTAAGGTTTGAAAAAGCAAAAGTCCAAATCCCCGCCCGGGTCGAGTTTCAATTGATTGGTGCATAATACATATGTAAGCCAAGCGACCTAATGTTGCTAAAGAGAGTTCTACAGTAAGCCTGGTAAGCCAATCTGGCGTACAGTGAATTTTCCAAAAATTACAAATTTTTCCCTCACATTATTCAATTTGGAGGCTGATTATTTTTCAAAAAATAGTATTTGATTTTATGAACTTAGACTGTTAAAACCTATAATAATGACTGAATACACCTGTATGAGGTAAAAACAATTGTTCACATCGCGAAAATATGTTACATTACATCATCTCGGCACATCAGCTGCATAGATGAACACTTTTTTGCATTAATTGATGACATTATCAACCTTAATATATGTTTGATCTGTTGACATATCCACACTTTCTATTAATTCGCCATGAAACCAGAAATAATGATTTACCGTAAACATAAACAAGCACCGACCTTCACCGTTAAATACTTTTATCTCGGACAATGACTCACTCTCGCGATAATATCCGAACAGTTTCGAATATTTCCATATGTCTTGTGTAGAAGCCAAATGCATGTTACACAATCTTTTAAGTTAGGCTTGTTTCTCGCCTCTAGTGTTGTGTAACATAACACACGATTGGAGACAATCATTGAGGAAACAATATCTAAGGTAAGTGTAACAGTTTTATATAATGACACACAGATCCTGTCATGTTTCTGCTGTCGGAATGGAAATGTTGATGTAGAAAAATGAAGACTCAACAGCTCAAGTTCACCTTCATTGTTTACCTGCATGTACTGTGGACATGTAGACCATACATGTAGTCTAGGATGCATTATTATTCATCAATAAGTTAACCACAATTTATCTTGAAATGTTATTTTGGGTATTTGAAAGGATGTGTTCTGTAGCAGTTACTTGATGTGTGGGGTGAACTGGTAAAATATATTTGATATATTTTTTAATTTTTTTTAGAGATATCTATATTAGGCTAGAAGTAGGCTCAGAAGGCTGCTTTGCATCCTCGAAAACCCAGGCGACATTCCAGTCCTGTCCTCGTAGTTGATCATGATGTAGTGATTTCTGGAACGGATGCACAGCTGGGTTTTCGAGGATGACTTCAGTGTAGATACATGTATGATACAGTATTCTGATCAGATTGTGCTATTTATAATGTCATAGCACGCTTATAGGGCACCACACAACAATGCCAAGTGATAAAGTGACAATGCGATTCGAAGCTCAACACATTATGTACACAGTCACACAGTGTCATTGATTTAATAAACTTGCATGAAAAAAAACTATTTTCCTTTTAGAACTAATAATAAATATTGTTTGTTTGTTCTAACGGGACCCAAGACTTTTAAGGTGGGTAGCTAGGTCGAATTTTTTTTGTATGGTCGATGTTGTTATAATTATAAGGAAATAGGCTTAAAAAAGTTTGAGTAGGGGCGATATCAATGAGTAGGGAGCGTTGGAGCACACATACATTTTTTTAAGGATGGCCTAATATGAAGGGCACTCAGCTGCCATAATCTCAACCAACGGAAGTGATGCAAACCTAATAACGTTTTTACCGGTAACCTGAATGCGCGCTTTACATTTTGTTCAAAGTAAACCGTTCTCGATGTAAATATTATTAAAAGTATTTGGTTCTCGGGCGTAAGCGTATGCCTCGTCCAATAAGAGTGATGGGGACACTATAGGCCCTTCACGATAACTAGGTTGTCTCCCTTGGTCAGTCATGGATGAGTTCCCTTGATTTCAAATAATCTACTTCCGGGGGGGTTCCGATAAGATCTGATAAGATCGGCATATAGAGAAAAGGTAGAATTCCTTGTTATGATGGCAGTTAGCAGTTAGCATGGTGTAGCATTTTGACAGTAAAACTTGCAACATAATGTCTTTGTTTGTTGTCTTTATCTGTTAATATAATAATTGCATAGTGTTGTACTAACTTAGAGTATTAAATAATAAACATAAAACATTAGCTGAAACTATACAGTGCTGTAGTATGGAAAATAATAGAACGTAATTAAATCTATACATAGATCTATATTTAAAAGTAAAGCTGGTGAAATTCTCAACATACGCTGATCCTGTCTAGACCCGTGCTTACCAACACATAATTATGCATAGATCATCTATGCAGACTTATACAGTTTCATTTATTAAGTAATAGAACTATGATAGATTCCTTTTTTCATATAAGGCATGATGGAACATATATTTCTCAGTTATATCTATTCCTGTATAAGTTTAATCCATTGCTTTCATTTGCTAGCATCAATAACTAGTATTTCATTTACACGTAATTGCTCCCAAACAGGGCCTTCATTTGACTCTTGAAACTGCATTTTGACTCTTGAAACTGCATTTTGACTCTTGAAACTGCATTTTGACTCTTGAAACTGCATTTTGACTCTATACTTTTAATACAAATTATCTTGGAATATTTTGATGTCAGGAGTCATTTTGACTCATCACAATGGGAGCCTAGTGAATTAAAGCCCTGCCCAAATATTAATATTAGATTATATATATTATTGAAGATTGGTTATATGCACATATTTTTTATACATGCTATTCTAACTGTAATTGGTTCATTATTTTAAATTACAGACAGTTTTTATTATGCTTCATATCAATATATGAAATCTCCCGCTGATAGTATCATACTGACCTTTCAATTAATTTCCTATGAGATCTTTGATAGCCTTCGGCGACATATGAGGGATGAACAATATATAACGGGAATATGACTATTACTTTGTTAATGTATGTTATTTTCTGCAGATAGTTTATGTGGTGTCAAATACATATGTTACAAGAAATTGTTCAAAGTACTGTTCCAATGAATGAAACAATAAATATTTCAGAACATTTTTGCCGACCTATGAAAATGGTAGGCGGGGCTACGCCATTTTTGCACAGTAAAACGTAACGTTCGTTAATTTCACAATCTCACTCCAAATGCAAACTTTCATCACGCTATTCCTGCACACGTTATACTACAGGCGTTTTATCGTCCATGTTAAATATGCCATACTATAGATATAATTGCCAATTTTCAGCAAGGTACTATTCACGGTCTGTATCCGAATAATGACTGCTAGGTCGGATAATAGCTGGCTGGATGATGATGATTGGCTAGGGCCCTAAATATCGACAATAGTGACGCAAGTTTATATGAAATTACTGTTTTACTATGATCCAAGGCGTACATTTTTCTGTCACTATTAATATACCAATGATTTATCAATACAACTGTACTTTTACCCTCAGAAATATCTATGGGAAAGGGTAGAAAAATGACAAAACATCACCCAAAGTAAGCGATATTAACAGAAAACTGTTATATTTTTGCTTCGTACTTGATAATTCAACATTTGTTGTATATACTATATCGATCAAAAATAAAGACAAAGTATTGACAATTAATATGCCACCTCTCTTACCTCTCTAACATAAGCAATAAAGCCAAAAATCATGTTTTTGTGCAAGGTGTCTGTGATGAAGTGGATAATAGCGGCTACTTGGTATTAATAATTGGATAAGTATCTGGCTGTTGACGGATAATAGACAGGCTTATTGTATTTTATATTAATGTGATAGCAATAATGGAAAATATTTATAAATATAACGCTTTATATAACAAGCATCTAAAGCGCTTAGCACGCGAAAGTCAGCTAATTGAAAGTTCATTAAAAGTCTAAAATACAAATTCACTTGATTATCACTGATATGCAATTTTGAACAGATGTATTTTCAATGTTTTATGAAAGACTGTCAGATAGTCAATGTGTTTCATATCCACAGAAATACCGTTCCATAAGGTGGCACATATTTGTCGAACTGCATTTCATCGTAATTATTGGTTCTTATTCTAGGAATGTTTAGCATAGCAGTGTCTGATCTTAAAGACCTTATTGGCTGGTATTTACTAGTCATCTCATTCATTTTAATGCTGACATTGGTGCTCGTATAAAATATTAACATATCTTTGCTTTTTCTAAGCTACTAATTTCTTTATAAACTGTATAAAAACCAATAGTATATGCATTTATATTGTATATATGCTCCACTTTAATACACTGGGTACACCCTCTTTTTTTAAAACTGGATAAACCGTTACTTGGGACGGGTGACTTTCGGTTTGGACGGTGTAAATATCTGATTTTCTATCTAACAACTTTATGGCCAAAAGACCTCAACTAGCGCACCGTATGCCTTAAGAGTTGCCACGTATAGATTGTCATCATTTTCTTTTAAACGATTCCCCAATTAAACAAAATAGCCGGTATCATTTTTTTATTTGAGAATTTTGTAACGGCTATTTTATTTAATCCGGGAATCTTTTCAAAGAAATTGATGACAACCTGAATGTGTTGTCAACTACATTGTGTATTACTATAAATGCATTTCATAATTATGTAACACATTTTAAGCGCGAAGTACACATATATAGTACTACGCATGTATATCATATTGACACAGAAATCAGGATTCCAGTAAGCCGTATGTACAGTTGATTCTGTTTGAATCTGAAGTATTGTGTTACTGTTAGAGAACTGAAGATTGGTGGATGTCAATGTATAAAAGATGGTAGATTAAACCTCACTAAATACATTACTTGACTTGTTCATTTCAGACACAGTGAAATTTTGAAAACTAAGAATGGCTGGACGAGGTGACTGGGCTGGTGTCTTACGAGGGCTTGGAATGATTCGTCAAGCTCTAGCTGAGACTCAAAGTAAGGAGGTTCAACGTGCATGGAATAATTCTAGTCTGAAGACAGCTGCTGAACGAACCAGTGAGAAAATACAAGAACGTATCAGTACTGGACCATCCGTCAATGTTGGTGATATATCAGTAAGTGTGTTAACTAGTTATACCAACTTGATACCCTAATGGTAGTATCTCCACTCAGATACTTGTTTTTGAAAGGTGATGACTGATAACCCAGTCACCCCGTTGTCACAGTGTGTATACAAGGGTTATTGTCCTTTTCACATTTTGAATTTCCACTATTACAAGTACAATTTCTCAATACCTGTGGGAGATTTTGGCTTCCAATTAAGTACATGATCTCATGTGACAGGTAAGCTAGGTGATTTTCAAGTATGAAAATGTTGAGCATCCAATAAACACACTTTGGTGGTTTTCTTATTTGGTCTGTCTGTTTACTTGTCTCTGTGTTTGCCTGTTTACACACAAGAGTCTGCCATTAGGTTATTAAGCTTTTGAAAACTAGTGTAACTGCATTACATATTCGATGTAAGAATTGTTAAACAAATAGTTTTATATTATTCTATGTATTTACAGAGTAAGGTACAGGACACATGCACATTGATGTACACCCAGGCTACAGCTGCTATCAATGTAGTGAGGAATGAGAATACGACAGATACACCATCCTCATTTAATGACGACGATTTCGACAACTTTAACAGTCCTATTATAGACCATGAACTCAGTAATGATGCTATTAAGTCTGAAGCTATGTCGGGGAGTGGTATGTCAGGGAGTGGTATGAGCACGTCAGAGAGTAGTACCAGTAAAATAGTGGAAGATAAAAACAATATGGTGAATCAACAAACTGCGGTTGACCAATCAGCTACATCCGTTGGTGATTCTATAAATAGAACTGGTTCTGTAACAAGTGGTACGAGTCCGGCTAACAAGACAGGACCAGCTTCAGTTAATAAAGTAAAGACATCAGGAAAAAGTATAAATACAAAATCAATATCAAGTTGGGACCTCTCCAGGAGGAAGGAACTATTGAACAGCTTTAAACCAGAGGTATGTTCATGTTTTAGTACCGAGAATTTGTCATGATTCTGGCAGGACCTGGTCTGAAGTATATATATTTTTGCCTACAAATTGTGCAATATTGGTCCTTTAAATTTGTGTTTACATAGCACCCAAGTGTTTTTGTTGTATTTCCTTTGTGTATATATATATATATGGATTGTCATAGCTGTATTCTTACATTTAATCACTTGACTTATGAAGTTTTCTTGACTTGAAAGTTGATATGTGTAGTAATCTACTAACCGATGTTACATGGTTCATCTTCTACCTTGAAATTTAATCCCATCAAACAATGACTTTGATCCTTGTATTTATTACCTGAAATGCAAAACCAACGAATGAACATCCTTTCTAGATGGTCACAAATTTTCAACCCATAAAAATTAAATGATTTACAGTATATAGATTGAATGTTAAAATTTGTGTACTGTATGTTGGTATATGATTGTACAAAGTTTGTTGAGGTACTGATATAACTTGTCGTCTATTTCAGTTGAGTGAGAAAGCACAACAAAGAAAAGTACCATCAACTAGGATTGGACGTGTGTTCACATTCGGCAGTAAGTTCATTATAAATGGATTTTTTCTTAGATCACATTCTCCACGTAACTCGAAGAATTTATAGACATTCATTTGTGATAAAATAAACACATGACATTTATAACAGTTAGCTTAGTAACCTGTATTATGAAAATGTGATGGTATTTGTATACTTGGTTTGGTAGCCAAACTAAATGAAGGTATCCATAGATCAACAGTGACTGTAGATGTTTTCTCATCGTTACCAACTTTACAATTTATCAACAAACATTTACTATAAACAAATTGTTTTGTTCGCACCTCAGTGTTCAATTGTTACCAAATATACTCCAATATGCTTGTTCATTTTGTCTTTCAAATTAAGATGATTGTTATATATGACATTACTACAGAAATGGCTGCTGGGTTAGGTATAATTGTTATATATGACATTACTACAGAAATGGCTGCTGGGTTAGGTATAATTGTTATATATGACATTACTACAGAAATGGCTGCTGGGTTAGGTATAATTGTTATATATGACATTACTACAGAAATGGCTGCTGGGTTAGGTATAATTGTTATATATGACATTACTACAGAAATGGCTGCTGGGTTAGGTATAATTGTTATATATGACATTACTACAGAAATGGCTGCTGGGTTAGGTATAATTGTTATATATGACATAATTACAGAAATGGCTGCTGGGTTAGGTATAATTGTTATATATGACATAATTACAGAAATGGCTGCAGGGGGTATAATTGTTATATATGACATTATTACAGAAATGGCTGCAGGGTTAGGTATAATTGTTATATATGACATTATTACAGAAATGGCTGCAGGGTTAGGTATCGGTGCAATCTCTGAGACTACCAAGAGGACATTAGGACTGAATCAGAACCCAGGTATGTATATCTGTATTACCTGATCTATTTGGGTTTCTGATTTATCTTCAAGAAAAAAATGAAATATTCGCTCTTGAGCTTTTATTCTAAGCTGGTATCTTATTGAATTGAACTTTTTGTATACAAAGTATCCAACCAAAATAAATGTAACTATACATAGTAATTAGCTGAGTGTATGATTTGTACACTTGCAGATATTGGTGAGACGATAATGCAGGGAAATCCATTTCTGAGTGAGTCGAACATGAATCTAATAGTGGATACATTATGTCGTGTACGTGGTGCAGCACTCAAACTAGGACAGATGTTGTCCATACAAGGTATACTTTCTATCTTTATATGACATTCATTTTGTATTAATACCATACTCTGTCGTCTACAAATGCATGGGATATCAGAATTTTGTTAGTATACATGTTGTGTTGTCAATAGCATAATATAACCCTAATTTAAATTCTACCATCTATAGTTGTCCAAAACTCCCCCTTGATTGAGTTGTTCAATATTTTCTATTGAACTGAACTATTTTTGTGTATGAAACAAGTTGCTATGACAACAGTTGTGATGTTTACTATCTAAATGTTCTGTTGTTATGTTCTCTAGATGATTCAATGATCAGCCCACAATTACAACAGATTCTAGAACGTGTTAGACAGAGTGCTGACTTTATGCCAACATGGCAGATGGAGGTTTGTTTATTGTATTGTTACATAGTTCCTGTATATCTCACATATTTCAAAAGGTCATTTGATGGTCCTCAGTTGTTGGAAGTGCAATATAGATTTATACGAATACAAAATATGAAAACATCGAGTGTGGCTGAGCTATTGATGTACAATTCTTCTAGTACTAAGCATTTTGAACCCATCTGAAAAACATTGAAGTTCTCTTTGACTGTTTGTTGGTGACCTTAAAGTGCTTAAAGCACCTGTTTTGTGATAACGGAAGATTGTGGGTTCGATCACAGACTGCAATATAACTGAGACATTAAAAATGGTACTCAGCCTGGTATTTCTCTTCGGCTTGATACAGAGCGTACAAGGGCTGTTCAAGATAACTGCTTAACTGCTGGTCGCCTAATGTTAGGATAATTTGACTGGATACTTTCCATGTAACTAATATGATAAGTTCTCTTCCCAGTAAAGTACAGGGCCTACACTTGGGCATCGACACACTTGTACCACAGAGGATGCTGACATGTTAGGGTCTGTTGATGCAACATATAAATTAATCTGTGAAACTTAAAATAATATTTTTGAAAAATTCTGCCTTCAATTTCTTCAACTTTATAATTTCGAAATTAAAATTTGCCACTGTTTCAATGTTGTCACAAGGTTAACATTGTTGATATATCTGTTAACAGAGAGTGATGGTTAAGGAATTTGGATCAGATTGGCAAAGTAAACTTGATAGTTTTGAGGAGAGACCATTTGCTGCAGCATCTATAGGACAGGTACATAAAGGTCTACTACATGATGGTAGAAAGGTAGCACTGAAAATACAGGTAATTATACATGTGGCACTTCTATGTATATATACATATTCTTTATTTACGTCTTATTCATGTACATTTACACATAAAATTTCATATCATAATAAAAACAGATCAAATGTACATAACCATTCAAAATTGAATAACAAGAGACATAAGGGTACTCTAATTCTCATATATGAGTACCACATTAACTTAAAAGTATTCACAGTATTATATTATAGGAACTATTAAGATATCACATATTCATATAAATAAGACCACTATACATGTGGCACTTCTATTTATATATCATGGCCGTAACTAGGGGGGGTGCGTCGGGTGCGAACACACCCCCCTTTTTCGCCAAAGTAGTCTTTTTCGGGGGTGAAATATATTCACTTTATAACATTCTGATTTTTTCTGGCTCGCTTCGCTCGCCAAATAACTTTAATAACTAATAAGCATTGCCGAAACTGGGGGTGCGTCGGGTATCGCTCTCCAAATAACTATAATAACTAACGTTACATGTAATAAGCATTGCCGTAACTAGGGGGTGCGTCGGGTGTCGCTTGCTAAATAACTTTAATAACTAATAAATATTGCCGTAAAGTAGTCAAAAGTATGTCTTCTTAGGAGGAGAATTAAATACATAATATTTTTTCAAGCTCGCTTCGCTCGCTAATCAATGACTACTAAAAAAGTATTTGTCAAAATCGTCGAGACTTTGTATATACCGAATAATTTATGTGGAATGCTGCTCACATACAGACTGAGTTCTTCGAGCTCGCACTGTTGTAATAGTTAATGAAAGTATTGAAACAATAACAAGTAGAAACGCTTTTGGGTGATATAATGCTGCTCAGTAGAGCAGTCCATATTTTCTAGCTCCCTCTCCCTCTAACAGGGGAACCAGTTTGTATTGCATGCAGTTCGGACTCTTTTTTCTAGCTTGCTTCGCTCGCCAAATATGTTTAATCATTAACAATATCTAACAGGGGAACCAGTTTGTATTGCATGCAGTTCGGACTCTTTTTTCTAGCTTGCTTCGCTCGCCAAATATGTTTAATCATTAACAATATCTAACAGGGGAACCAGTTTGAATTGCTGATGCAACTCGGACTCTTTTTAGCTCACCTGACCACAATGTGGTCAGGGTGAGGTTTTGTCATACCGAGATGTCCGTCGTGCGTCGTGCGGCGTGCGGCGTGCGGCGTGCGTCGTGTGTCCTTCAACAATTTCTTCAAACGACTTCTCCTCCTAATCCGCTTGGCCAAATTTGATAAAACTTAACAGGAATGTTCCTTGGGTGGACCTCTACCAAAGTTGTTAAAAAAATTCCAGTCCGTCGCATAACTAGGTCACACAGGCTAAAAATAGATTTTCAAAAAGGAAACTTCAAAAATCTTCTTCTCTGAAACCGTAAGGCCTAGAGCTTTCATATTTGGTATGTAGCATCACCTTGGGGTCCTCTACAAAGATTGTTAAAATTATGTCCCTGGGGTCAAAATTGGCCCCGCCCTGGGGCCCTTAGTTTTACATAGAGTTATATAGGGGAAACCTTAAAAAATCTTCTTCTCCGAAACCGCTTGGCCCAGGGCTTTCATATTTGGTATGTAGACTCAGCTAGAGGTCCTCTACAAAGATTGTTCAAATTATGCCCCTGGGGTCAAAATTGGCCCCGCCCCGGGGCCCCTTAGTTTTATATAGAGTTATATAGAGAAAACTTTAAAAAATCTTCTTCTCCGAAATTGCTTGGCCCAGGGCTTTCATATTTGGTATGTAGACTCAGCTAGAGGTCCTCTTTAAAGATTGTTCAAATTATGTCCCTGGAGTCAAAATTGGCCCCGCCCCGGGGGCCCTTAGTTTTACATAGAGTTATATAGGGGAAACCTTTAAAAATCTTCTTCTCCGAAGCGGCTTGGCCCAGGGCTTTCATATTTGGTATGTAGACTCAGCTAGAGGTCCTCTTCAAAGATTGTTCAAATTATTCCCCTCGGGTCAAAATTGGCCCCACCCTGGGGGTCACCATTTTACTTAGACTTATATAGGGAAAACATATAAAAATCTTCTTGTCTAAAACTACAATGCCTAAGAGCTTTGATATATGGTATGTAGCATCATCTAGTGGTCCCCTACCAAGATTGTGCAAATTATGCCCCTGGGGTCAAAATTGGCCCAGCCCCGGGGGTCACCGTTTTACATAGACTTACATAGGGAAAACATATAAAAATCTTCTTGTCTAAAACTACACTGCATAGAGCTTTGATATTTGGTATGTAGCATCATCTAGTGGTCTTCTACCAAGATTTTTCAAATTATGCCCCTTGGGTCAAAATTGGCCCCACTCGGGGGTCACCGTTTTACATTGACTTATATAGGGAAAACATATTAATATCTTCTTGCCTAAAACTACACTGCCTACAGTTTTGATAATTGGTATGTAGCATCATCTTGTGGTTTTCTACCAAGATGTTCAAATTATTCCTTTGGGTGAAAATTGTGCAGGGTTTATAATCAGGTGAGCGATATTGGGCCATCATGGCCCTCTTGTTTTTCTAGCTCGCTTCGCTCGCCAAACATGTTTAATGATTAACAATATCTAACAGCATGCTTCTTGGAAAAATAGTGCATTATTTTCTGGCTCGCTTCGCTTGCCAAATAACTTAAGATATCAACCATTTAGTAATATCATCCAGTGAACGAGTTTGTTAACTTTGCAGTGTTGATTAATATTTTTCTGGCTCACTCCGCTCGCCAAATAACTACAATAGTTTATATATTAGGAAGAAAACTAGTTTGAGTGAAATACAGTTTGTGTTGAAGACTGTTTAGATAGTATGCATTCTTTCAAAGCTTCCATGTATTTACGTAACAATGAGTAAGTCTGTATATGTACACTTATTTCCATCGGATGAACCGCATACTTTACAATACTAAAAGATCACTAAGCAATAAGGAGAGGTAGCTCAATCTTACACCCTGTCTTCTGAACACTCGATTCGGTTTCGCACCCCCTGTTGAAAAATCCTAGTTACAGCCATGTATATGCAGATTCATTACTACCGTAACGCTACTTTGAGGCACTAAAATTAGTCATAACGTTGATATAAATGTGGACAAAAGACACTGACATGCTCCAGTCTATTGTTATAGCATGTGCGTGTTTTGATGTAAAAATCATGTCAATTTAACCAATTCAATGATATCTGTCAAATTGTTTGTTATACTTAAGTTCACGTCCTAGTTAAATTAGAAAGCAACTGGAGTTGTGGTTTGTGGATTATGATATGATTCTGCATACTTTTTTATTTACCCTAGTTTGAATGAAAATGTTTGCTATATTTCAGTATCCAGGTGTTGCACAAAGTATTGATAGTGACATCAACAACCTAATGTCTGTTCTCAATGTATGGAATGTGCTGCCTAAAGGTGAGTGATATTTGTGTCTGTAAGACCTATGGTTTACTGTCTAGATGGCTTATTCTGCGAAATAAATGTATGCACTAATTTAAGTGTTAAATAAAATCATGCCCATGTCTTTGATAAGATGGTATATTTATTTGTCCTTGTAGATCGGTCTGTTGGTCTGAAGGTCAAATGTCAAGGTCTCTGTTACCATTAACCTATTATTAGGCTGCCAAATCTAACACACATATTGCTTTTATTATGAGATGGTTTCATTCTTTTACATTACCCTTCATGAGTATTTTTGAAAATACTGGTATCTTCTAACGAATGAGAATTATAATTAATGCTGGAAATTGCAAACATATTCTTTCTTATTTGGATCACATGGTCTGTGAGTTGTATGTTTCTGTGGAGAGCAGTGGCCTAGAGGTAGGGCAGGCGCTTCCAGATCTAGAGGTCCCGGGTTCTACCCCCGTCTTCTTTGAGCAAGACCCATATGCTTTACTCCACCAAGGTGTATATTGGTACCTGTTAGGGCAGTGTCTATTTCTGGCTGCCACAGATTGATGTTTGCTGCCACACACGCAGGAGAGAAATGACCAGGGGAACTTAAAATGTCATAGGTGCTTGAGCGGCTTAACAGCTGAAAAGAGCCCAAGAAAATTGGTAACTTAACTTATTTATTGTATGATACATTATCTAGGTTTATATGTGGACAGTGTGATTGAGGTGGCCAAGAAAGAGTTAGTCTGGGAAGTAGATTATATGTCTCTATATTTATTGTATGATATATTGTCTAGGTTTATATGTGGACAGTGTGATTGAGGTGGCAAAGAAAGAGTTAGCCTGGGAAGTAGATTATATGTCTCTGTATTTATTGTATGATACATTATCTAGGTTTATATGTGGACAGTGTGATTGAGGTGGCAAAGAAAGAGTTAGTCTGGGAAGTAGATTATATGTCTCTATATTTATTGTATGATATATTATCTAGGTTTATATGTGGACAGTGTGATTGAGGTGGCCAAGAAAGAGTTAGTCTGGGAAGTAGATTATATGTCTCTATATTTATTGTATGATATATTATCTAGGTTTATATGTGGACAGTGTGATTGAGGTGGCCAAGAAAGAGTTAGCCTGGGAAGTAGATTATATGTCTCTGTATTTATTGTATGATATATTATCTAGGTTTATATGTGGACAGTGTGATTGAGGTGGCCAAGAAAGAGTTAGTCTGGGAAGTAGATTATATGTCTCTGTATTAATTGTATGATATATTATCTAGGTTTATATGTGGACAGTGTGATTGAGGTGGCCAAGAAAGAGTTAGCCTGGGAAGTAGATTATATGTCTCTGTATTTATTGTATGATACATTATCTAGGTTTATATGTGGACAGTGTGATTGAGGTGGCCAAGAAAGAGTTAGTCTGGGAAGTAGATTATATGTCTCTGTATTTATTGTATGATACATTATCTAGGTTTATATGTGGACAGTGTGATTGAGGTGGCCAAGAAAGAGTTAGCCTGGGAAGTAGATTATATGTCTCTGTATTAATTGTATGATATATTATCTAGGTTTATATGTGGACAGTGTTATTGAGGTGGCCAAGAAAGAGTTAGTCTGGGAAGTAGATTATATGTCTCTGTATTTATTGTATGATATATTATCTAGGTTTATATGTGGACAGTGTGATTGAGGTGGCCAAGAAAGAGTTAGCCTGGGAAGTTGATTATATGTCTCTGTATTTATTGTATGATATATAATCTAGGTTTATATGTGGACAGTGTGATTGAGGTGGCCAAGAAAGAGTTAGCCTGGGAAGTTGATTATATGTCTCTGTATTTATTGTATGATACATTATCTAGGTTTATATGTGGACAGTGTGATTGAGGTGGCAAAGAAAGAGTTAGCCTGGGAAGTAGATTATATGTCTCTGTATTTATTGTATGATATATTATCTAGGTTTATATGTGGACAGTGTGATTGAGGTGGCCCTGGGAAGTAGATTATATGTCTCTGTATTTATTGTATGATATATTATCTAGGTTTATATGTGGACAGTGTGATCATGGTGGCCAAGAAAGAGTTAGCCTGGGAAGTAGATTATATGTCTCTGTATTTATTGTATGATACATTATCTAGGTTTATATGTGGACAGTGTGATTGAGGTGGCCCTGGGAAGTAGATTATATGTCTCTGTATTTATTGTATGATATATTATCTAGGTTTATATGTGGACAGTGTGATTGAGGTGGCAAAGAAAGAGTTAGTCTGGGAAGTAGATTATATGTCTCTGATTGTATGATATATTATCTAGGTTTATATGTGGACAGTGTGATTGAGGTGGCCAAGAAAGAGTTAGCCTGGGAAGTAGATTATATGTCTCTGATTGTATGATATATTATCTAGGTTTATATGTGGACAGTGTGATTGAGGTGGCCAAGAAAGAGTTAGCCTGGGAAGTAGATTATATGTCTCTGTATTTATTGTATGATACATTATCTAGGTTTATATGTGGACAGTGTGATCATGGTGGCCAAGAAAGAGTTAGCCTGGGAAGTAGATTATATGTCTCTGTATTTATTGTATGATATATTGTCTAGGTTTATATGTGGACAGTGTGATTGAGGTGGCCAAGAAAGAGTTAGCCTGGGAAGTAGATTATATGTCTCTGTATTTATTGTATGATATATTATCTAGGTTTATATGTGGACAGTGTGATCATGGTGGCCAAGAAAGAGTTAGCCTGGGAAGTAGATTATATGTCTCTGTATTTATTGTATGATATATAATCTAGGTTTATATGTGGACAGTGTGATTGAGGTGGCCAAGAAAGAGTTAGCCTGGGAAGTAGATTATATGTCTCTGTATTAATTGTATGATATATTATCTAGGTTTATATGTGGACAGTGTGATTGAGGTGGCCAAGAAAGAGTTAGCCTGGGAAGTAGATTATATGTCTCTGTATTTATTGTATGATATATTATCTAGGTTTATATGTGGACAGTGTGATTGAGGTGGCCAAGAAAGAGTTAGCCTGGGAAGTAGATTATATGTCTCTGTATTTATTGTATGATATATTATCTAGGTTTATATGTGGACAGTGTGATCATGGTGGCCAAGAAAGAGTTAGCCTGGGAAGTAGATTATATGTCTCTGTATTTATTGTATGATACATTATCTAGGTTTATATGTGGACAGTGTGATTGAGGTGGCCAAGAAAGAGTTAGCCTGGGAAGTAGATTATATGTCTCTGTATTTATTGTATGATACATTATCTAGGTTTGTATGTGGACAGTGTGATTGAGGTGGCAAAGAAAGAGTTAGCCTGGGAAGTAGATTATATGTCTCTGTATTTATTGTATGATATATTATCTAGGTTTATATGTGGACAGTGTGATTGAGGTGGCAAAGAAAGAGTTAGCCTGGGAAGTAGATTATATGTCTCTGTATTTATTGTATGATATATTATCTAGGTTTATATGTGGACAGTGTGATTGAGGTGGCCCTGGGAAGTAGATTATATGTCTCTGTATTTATTGTATGATATATTATCTAGGTTTATATGTGGACAGTGTGATTGAGGTGGCCAAGAAAGAGTTAGCCTGGGAAGTAGATTATATGTCTCTGTATTTATTGTATGATACATTATCTAGGTTTATATGTGGACAGTGTGATTGAGGTGGCCAAGAAAGAGTTAGTCTGGGAAGTAGATTATATGTCTCTGTATTTATTGTATGATACATTATCTAGGTTTATATGTGGACAGTGTGATTGAGGTGGCCAAGAAAGAGTTAGTCTGGGAAGTAGATTATATGTCTCTGTATTTATTGTATGATACATTATCTAGGTTTATATGTGGACAGTGTGATTGAGGTGGCCAAGAAAGAGTTAGCCTGGGAAGTAGATTATATGTCTCTGTATTTATTGTATGATACATTATCTAGGTTTATATGTGGACAGTGTGATTGAGGTGGCAAAGAAAGAGTTAGTCTGGGAAGTAGATTATATGTCTCTGTATTTATTGTATGATACATTATCTAGGTTTATATGTGGACAGTGTGATTGAGGTGGCCAAGAAAGAGTTAGCCTGGGAAGTAGATTATATGTCTCTGTATTTATTGTATGATACATTATCTAGGTTTATATGTGGACAGTGTGATTGAGGTGGCCAAGAAAGAGTTAGCCTGGGAAGTAGATTATATGTCTCTGTATTTATTGTATGATACATTAACTAGGTTTATATGTGGACAGTGTGATTGAGGTGGCCAAGAAAGAGTTAGCCTGGGAAGTTGATTATATGTCTCTGTATTTATTGTATGATATATAATCTAGGTTTATATGTGGACAGTGTGATTGAGGTGGCCAAGAAAGAGTTAGTCTGGGAAGTAGATTATATGTCTCTGTATTTATTGTATGATACATTATCTAGGTTTATATGTGGACAGTGTGATTGAGGTGGCCAAGAAAGAGTTAGCCTGGGAAGTAGATTATATGAGAGAAGCAGAGTGCAGTAAAATGTTCAGGTAAAACCATTGATTAATCCATTACACTACTTTCAATCAGGTGCTACAGTCTTGTGCATAATTTTAGATCCGAACATTAAATTTTAAGAATTTATTGAAGACATGTGCATATTATTATGCAAATGCTACCAAAACAGCATACAAAGCATCCAGTTCAAATGTGGGAGGTAGCTAGTCTGATCCCAGGTTGTGTTGTACCAAGGACAACATTAAAATAGCACCATATGTGCCGAAGCTAGACACTCGGCATAAAAGGGAAAGCTGACTTCTCACACATCGTCATGGTTAGGATGGATACCATTAGTATTGAGGTGTGGAGAGAGATTGATAGAAGTTATAAGGGTTTATTTCACTTATCACTGTAAGCCTTAAACAAATCAATATACATTTAAACTGCATGTAAGAAGAAGGGTAAACAACTGGAATAAAGTAGACAAATAGACTGAAACTCAAATACTGTAAAAGCATTTAATTTTGATGTGACGAAATTTAGTTTTTTTGGTAAAAAAGGCCATTTGACTGGGATGATATAAGTGGATTTTGCATTGCAGGTAATAAATACAAGTGTCAAAATTAATGTCCGATGAGATTTGATTTTGTGGTTTGTGATGAACCACAAAATCCACGAAATTTAATCCCCCATGAAAAATAATGAATTTACAGTATTTTAGATGTGTTTAACCTTACACTTGCAGGAAGTTATTGAAGGAGGATTCAGCCTTTTACATTCCTGATAATATTGATGAACTAACAACTAGTCAAGTGTTAACTACAGAATTTGTGGAAGGTTTACCTCTAGATAAATGCTTCGAATTGGACCAAGATACAAGAAATTGGGTATGTTCATACGTTCATAATTGAAGTTGTTTTTGTATTAACATATTTATGCAGTCCTCCTAGTTACTATGGATACACTGGTAAACGTGTTCAGACATGTTACTTGACTTCAGGTATTGTGGTTCCTAAAAGTCTGTTTTGTTTAGTTTTGTATAAATTGTCAATTTTGTGGATTTCAGGAGTTTCAGGATTTCTAATGTTCAGCCATGTGAATATTGTTTTATTTTTCAGGTGGGAACCAAGCTGTTAGAACTTTGTTTACGAGAATTATTTGAATTCAAATTGATGCAGACAGATCCTAACTGGTCCAATTTCTTCTATAACCCGGCAACAGAAAAGGTAATGAGGATTTGATATATTTACTGAAACTATGATTGAACTAATGTATTGATCAAGTATGGTAAGTTATGAATTCATATTTTCTGGAGAACAAAGTCAATGTGAGGCTTACATTGACAGTATGATTGGTATACTGTAAATAATTTAATTGGAAAATGACAAAACAGGACTGTTTCTGTCAGCTTCGCTTCAGGCCATATACCATTCTAGCTTAGACTGCCCAGTCCACAAACTTCCATATTGACCTCAAAGCCATGTTTTATTTGTTAAATAATTTCAAATATAATTTAAGGCTACAAGGTAATGTACATGCATGAATCCACATTGCTGACACTCATCAAAACAATACACTTACCAATACAAATTTTAAAGCTGATTTACAATTGTTTTGTTAGCAGTTCTGTGTTTACAATAAACTGTATGAATGACAGCTCTAAGTTTCTTTTTACTATATTGTATGTTATATTACAGATTGTTCTACTAGACTTTGGTGCTACACGAGAGTTCAGTACAAAGTTTGTTGATAACTATATAAAGATCATTAAGAGTGCTGCTGACGATGATAGGGATGGTGTACTTAAATATTCACAAGATAGCGGTTTCTTGACCGGTTACGAAACAAAGGTATGACATTCATTCATGATTCTAGATTTACATGATTGTATGTTAAGACTTAAGTTGGTAAGTTAGTATGAAGGGAATTAATACAATGATACAGAAACATGAAGTTAATGTGTTGTTGTCTGCATCAAGATCACCCACTTTGTTCAAACTAAGCAAAACATCAGCTGTTAAATTATGCTAAAAAGGGGTTTAGGATTGGGTCAAATTCTCTGTATGATACAGAAACATGTTGTTGTTGTCTACATCAAAATCTCGTTAGTTAGTTTACTTGTTTACTTCTTATTAAACACACATTATTGCAATCTGAATTAAAATTCAAAGTGATTCTTATCTGTAAGGGAGTTAACTCTGTATGACTTGTTTTATATTTATGAATTTTCTCTGAAGTGTTTACTGGATTACTTCCCTTTTGTTGTTATGTATTACTGTGTTTTATAAGGTAATAAAATATTGTTATTTGACTGCCGATTCTTCTGTGTAACAATAATATTTTGAAACTACTCATTTCTGAAAAGAACTTCCCCTCTACAGGCTGCTGGTTTTATTGATGGACTAATCAGGTGGTTTATTAAGTATGATAATTGTTTGGATATTAATTTTTGATATTCAGTATAATTATTTCCTATAATATATTTATTAGACTAATTGTGGGATTTTTGTGGCTGATGAAGGACCAAGGAAATTCTGGGATTTCTTTTTCATAAATTCAGTTTCTTTATCTCGGGGACAACTTTCACAGCATAGTCACAGGTTTTTCAAATGATGAACAATTGTCAAGATAGATAAACAAATATGATAACATTATGAGGATTATACTCGAAACTATTCCGGAAAACCAGATGTATATGAAGAACCCTAAATGTGGGTCATAATGTCACTGCTGATACACTGTTTGTGGTTATTATTCATGTGAACACCATAATTATTCTGTATAATTCTAGTTAACCCCTTTTCAATATTTTATAAAATGTTGATTTTCCTCAACATGACATTGTGGATGCATTGCTGGTACCCTGTTGAAGGGATAGTTAGTATTAGTGAGGATTCTGTACAGGATAACTGGTTTGCAGAATCTACCATCATATATAACTGAAGAAATGTTGAGAAGTTGTGCTTATAAATATGAACACACAAAATTTTTTAACATTTTATCAGTTTTTTTATGATTGTAAGAGAGAACTCCCAAATTATGATTTGAAATATTATTCTGTGTATATTTTGTAGGAGATGGAGAGAGCTCACGTAGATGCTGTGATGATACTGGGTCAAGCTTTCCATTGTCAGGGAAGATTTGATTTCGCTACCCAGGATACAACGAAACGTATACATAACCTAATCCCAGTAATGATGAACCATCGCCTTACTCCACCACCGGAAGAAACTTATTCACTCCACAGAAAAATGGCTGGATCATTTCTACTCTGTGCTAAACTGCAAGCTAAAGTTGATTGTAGAAGTTTGTTTGAACCTATTTATACAAATTATAAATTTAATGAGGAAACATCTGCTGATAATAAACTGAAGGAATCCAGAATAGATGATATTGAAGGTATACCAGTAATGTCATGATGAATGATGATGTAATGTTTAAGTCAAGTTTATCTTAATATCATCTAGGTACTTCACCTAGTGTTGTGTACCACTAGTAATGCAGTATTGCGAACTGCATTGCTAGTCTGGTATTTTGGGTTCAAATTCATTTGTAAAATACAACTTTTTACCTTGGTGTATGATTCTGGTGTAACATGTTTACAAAGGTGTATTTACGACATGCTTTCACATTTGTTTCAAGAAATAATGTTAATGTATCAGTGTTTTATCGTAGCATAAAATTGGGGCACATGTTCGGATGCGACACACTCGTGATTTTATACACACATCTGAACAAGTGACCATGCTTTATGATAGATCAAACAAATATAATAAAGCCAATATTCTGCATTTGACAACACATCAGTACATAGTAATGAGTCTGATGACTACTTTTTTCCAAATTATTTAAAATACAAATGTTGAATGTTATTTGTATAGTTGAGTGTAGTAAGTACCCACTGTTTTGTGTGTTGTTAATGTTGTTTTACAAACAATGTAGATAGATAGACCATTCCAGGTCTGTAGTACCCACAGCTTGTAGAGTTACTAGTATCATAGAGTGTTGTGAGATATCATATCTATAAAGTATACAAATATAAAACAGCAGTCATTCTAGTATTAATGATTTACTGTTGTATATTGCTACATTTTACACATAATTACATATACATCTTAATAATGATATTGTTTCATTATGGTTGTATATAACTGGTTTATCACATACATACAACACTGTGGGTTATAATTATCTCAGGCAGTCAGATGTTGGTGTCATCCGCTGGTAGTCATGGATACATGTAATCATTGTTCTTAATATTTGATGTAATAGACTGTAACGTTTATGGGACTTTTATATGTTCAAATAAATTATGGGTATATCTGTTCTTGTTCTTCCTATCCATGTACACTACATACTGAGCCGTCAATCAATGTACACTTCACACTGAGCTATCAATCCATGTACACTACACACTCAGTCGTCAATCCATGTACACTGCACACTGAGTCGACAATCCATGTACACTACACACTGAGCTGTCAATCCATGTACACTACATACTGAGCTGTCAATCCATGTACACTACACATTGAGCTATCAATCCATGTACACTACACACTGAGTCGACAATCCATGTACACTACACACTGAGTCGACAATCCATGTACACTACACACTGAGCTATCAATCCATGTACACTACACACTGAGCTATCAATCCATGTACACTACACACTGAGCTATCAATCCATGTACACTACACACTCAGTCGTCAATCCATGTACACTGCACACTGAGTCGACAATCCATGTACACTACACACTGAGCTATCAATCCATGTACACTACACACTGAGCTATCAATCCATGTACACTACACACTGAGCTGTCAATCCATGTACACTACACACTCAGTCGTCAATCCATGTACACTGCACACTGAGTCGACAATCCATGTACACTACACACTGAGCTATCAATCCATGTACACTACACACTGAGCTATCAATCCATGTACACTACACACTAAGCTGTCAATCCATGTACACTACACACTGACCTGTCAATCCATGTACACTACACACTGAGCTGTCAATCCATATACACTACACACTGACCTGTCAATCCATGTACACTACACACTGAGCTGTCAATCGATATACACTACACACTGAGCTATCAATCCATGTACACTACACACTGAGCTGTCAATCCATATACACTACACACTGACCTGTCAATCCATGTACACTACACACTGAGCTATCAATCCATGTACACTACACACTGAGCTGTCAATCCATGTTCACTATATACTGAGCTGTCAATCCATGTACACTACACACTGAGCTGTCAATCCATGCACACTGAGATGTCAATTCATGTACACTACATATTGAGCTATCAATCCATGTACACTACACACTGAGCTGTCAATCCATGTACACTATATACTTAGCTGTCAATCCATGTACACTACACACTGAGCTGTCAATCCATGTGCACTATATACTGAGCTGTCAATCCATGCACACTGAGATGTCAATTCATGTACACTACATATTGAGCTATCAATCCATGTACACTACACACTGAGCTGTCAATCCATGTACACTATATACTGAGCTGTCAATCCATGTACACTACACACTGAGCTGTCAATCCATGTGCACTATGTACTGAGCTGTGAATCCATGGTACACTACACACTGAGCTGTCAATCCATGTACACTACATATTGAGCTGTCAATCCATGTACACTACACACTGAGCTATCAATCCATGTACACTACACACTGACTTGTCAATCCATGTAAAATATATACTGAGGTTTCAATCCATGTACAATATATACTGAGCTGTCAATCCATGTACCATATATACTGAGCTGTCAATCCATGTACCATATATACTGAGCTGTCAATCCATAAACAATAAATACTGAGCTGTCAATCCATGTACCATATATACGGAGCTGTCAATCCATGAACAATATATACTGAGCTGTCAATCCATTTACAAAATATACTGAGCTGTCAATCCATGCACCATATATACTCAGCTGTCAATCCATGTAAAATATATACTTGGCTGTGAATCCATGTACAATATATACTGAGCTGTGAATCCATATACACTATATACTGAACTGTCAATCCATGAACACTGCACACTGAACTATCAATCCATGTACACTACACACTGAGATGTCAATCCATGTACACTACAAACTGAGCTGTCAATTCATGTACACTACAGATTGAGCTGTCAATCCATGTACACTACACATTGAGCTGTCAATCCATGTAAACTACACACTGAGCTGTCAATCCATGTACACTGCACATTCAGCTGTCAATCCATGTACACTACACATTGAGCTATCAATCAATGTACACTACACATTGAGCTTTCAATCCATGTACACTACACATTGAGCTGTCAATCCATGTACACTACACACTGAGCTGTCAACCCATGCACACTACACTCTGAGCTGTCAATCTAAACTTAACACTGGGGTCGGATGGGAGGGCAAAAATAGAGTCGGTAGTGTAGCGCAAACCAGCATTTTTGGTCTTAGAATCTATATTTAGCTATTTAAGATTCAACGCATCGGACTGCACTCTCGATCAGTTTTCAAAATTTAGATCTAGTTTTTAGAATCTAGGCTTATATCTTCTGATTGGAAACACCCCTTTGAATCCACTGATGCAATTATGAATCGATATGGCTGGCTACGTGCCTGCTTACGGCTTAACGGCCTTCGAACGTTTCCATGACGTCATAGTGACGTCATAGAAATTCCAAGACTTGGTTGAATCTACCAAATATTGCCAAACTAGCAGACCTTAGCACCCTAAATCTAAATATCAGGCGCGTAGCCAGGCATACGCCCATACGCCCAGGCGTACGCTCCATGGAAAAAATGGTAAAATGAACTGACTCAAAAATGCAATAAAAATCAATGCCTCCCTAGGGTTATGCATAAATGTCATTAATGAAGACGGTCTTCCTTTTTTGGATTCAGGGTATATTCTAGATATTTTTCGAGCTCGCTTCGCTCGCTCACCAACTTTCAAAATGAATTTCATCTGAAAGAGATCAAGTCAGTGTTGCATGCTGTCTAAAAAATAAACAGTACAATATCGCTCTATATTTTAATTAGAATCTAGTAATTTATCAAATATACTAAGCATATACAAATGTAGTTTGAGTGACATGCTGCCCAAATAAAAAAAATTCCAGCTCGCTACGCTCGCGTAGTACATGTACTTTACAAAGTTAATATCACCAAATAGAGAACCTCAATGTATAGCCTGCTGCTCAGATATGACTGGTGCGTTTTCTAGCTCGTTTCGCTCGCCCAATTTTAATTAATAAGCGAGTACCATCAAGTAGAGAACGTGTATACTTATGTATTACCTGCTGCTCGTGCAAACAGTGTTTTTTTTATCTAGCTCGCTTCGCTCGCTCAATACTGTATTAAGTGAAAATATTCATGTAGGGAACATGTAGGTATGACCTGCTGCTCAGGCGAACAGTCCTTTTTAGCTCGTTTCGCTCGTTCAGTACGTACTGTATTTCGTAAATATAATCAAGTACGGAGCATGTATGTATGATCTACTGCTCAGGCAAACAGTGTTTTTTTCAAGCTCACTTCGCTCGCTCAGTACTTTACTATATATATAATTATATGAAGTTAATATCATTAAGTAGGGAGCATATATGTATGCCTGCTGCTCAGGCAAACAGAGTTTTTTCTTATTCGTTTTCCTCGCTTCTAAAGTACTGTAATAAGTGAATATCATCAAGTTGAGAATGAGAATGCGTGTCTGCTGCTCAGGTTAACTTTTTTTCTAGCTCGCTGCGCTCGCACAATACCTATGTCAGTTGATTTCCCGTGGAGTCTGTTGCTGTATATATACTCCCCAAAAACTAAATCTAAAAACGGGCGTACACTCTGAATTGACCCAGCTACGCCCCTGAATATGGTGTCCCTCACGATAAACTACAAAATACAAATCGCTAGATTTTACTTTGGTGATTTCAAATTCTTCATCAAACTATGTAACGTTTTTCACCCACCTCTCGGTCGTTGTGTACAGCGACAATGGAAATTTTGCGGGAATTCCCCCGTGCATCTATTAAATTACGTTTGAGGACGTCGACAAGTTATAACTTGTTTGAAGTGGGATTGAAAACAAACTCACAGTAAAGCTCAAAGACAAATATAAAGAGTAACGTTACAAGACTTGTTATTGCAGATGAAAGGTAAATAGAAATATTTTAGTTTAGTTTCATGATAGAATTTATTTCTTAACAATAGACTGACTTGTTTTAATAAAACTTAATTTAATGAACTAATCTATAATGTGAAATGACGCAATAAAACAAAATTTTAAAAATAGATCTATACCCAACGATTGTTTATTTAACACACGTGTTATCACGTTATTGTGTATCTAGGTCTAGTTTAAATCAGTTCAATATTTCAATCATCTTGAAGTAGACCCCAGAGTTTCCTCGTGTTTAACTTTCTAGATCTAGATCTAGACTGAAAATAGTTGTGATTTTTAATTTTGAATAGAACTTCATTCACGATCTTGCCGTGAAGATGTGATCTGCTGAAGTTTGGATTTATAGACAAATTCCAATAGAGCTCTAGAATAGTGAGATTGTTTTTATTTATTCGCATTATCGCCAACTGTTTCAGTTCTAAGTCATGTCTTCAGACGACAAAACCAGAACATACCGTGCTGTATTAGACAGCGGATACATCACCGATCCAGGACCCTCCCCGATGTTTGAACATTCCACAGACAAACCTGTGTTCTTTGGTGATGATACAGACGATACGAGGAGATTAAGTGAGTGTTCAACAGAACTAACCAGACTCGGCAATGTACATGCCGTAGATCGATCTACTGGACTCGATGACGGGGTGGAAGATGTTTCAGAAGCGGGTGATATGTGTAAGACTTGTAAGGATGTAAGGGATGCTGGTGACATTGTACAACATGCAGTATTTGATCTAGACGAGACTGATCTAGAGACAGATTTACAGACTGATATACAAGTGCTGGATACATCAGATAATGTGTTGACAGATGATGCAATAAAGCCACCACATGCAGCAGTTAGTGTGGTTCCAGTGTCTGTTCTGTCAGCATCACGTTTGACCTGTGTCTGTAAGTCGTTTATAAATTTATTTATTAAATAGTTCATTTTTAATCCTAATATTCAAATGATGTGATCAAATTGCTACCTATAATATTATCCGTCGTGATGTGGGACTCCCCCCCCCCCCCAAATTGTGAAGAGGCCATAGCCCATCTAATTTGTGAAATTTTAGCGATATTTTTCTTTTGAATTGTGAAAGAGGAAGCGTGATATTGACTTAAATTAATTTGTGAAAAGCAATTTACAACTAGATCTTATATATAATATTTCCCTTTATTTTGTAAAGAAACTTAATAAGGGCTTGACATATTTGTATCATTGAATATTTCAGCTATTTCAATTTTTGGGCCTGTCTGAATGGTTTCCATCGTGAAAGTGGCATTTTTTTAGTTTGTGAATCTGGCATTTTGGATCCTTCCAATTTCGGCCTCTGTTATATAGCGAAAAAAGTCCTGTAAATGTATGTGTCATGTTTGTGTGGTCTGGCTGACCATATGAATGCCTAATAATATCAGTGGATGTCTGGAAAGCACACAGCTAGATTTCAGACTATGAGCCCCTTTTCACAAAGTATGGCTAGGTTGCTGACCTGAATTGAACTATATATGTTTCAGTTTATTTCTTACATAAACATATGTACCCCAGATATACTAGACCGTATGAGTTTTTTAATTCATTTTATACATTTGTATGATGTTTAATGCTATGTGTATCATTGATGTCATTGTGTATAATCATTAGGTAGCTATATACATGTAGGAGTTAATAGATTATAGAAACTTGATAACAATTTAAGTGTTTCTCCCTAGATGTCTTCCGGTCAAGCTTACATTAAGGTCAACATGAATCATCGTTTGGTGATCATTGTTTATTTTGGTTGGGAGGATTATTTATAGTAAATATATATCTTAGTAGATTCTTAGTATCAATACTATCACATTTCTTTTTAATAGTTTTAAAACTTGCCGAATATTACCAGCCTACTTGATATATTAGACGTGTATTTAGCTAACGTTGCTAGAATTCATTATTTCAAAACAAATGAAAAGGTCAAGACGTTTTGTATGTTATTAATATTACATGACTCAACCAATGATTTAACAAATTAACACCGGGTATAATTGATTATATAGTGTCAAGTTGCCAATAGATTATTCACACATAGGTCATGTTGAGTTATATTTGGTAATTTTATTTGATAACGTAATATTGTATAAAATCGTGTCTGACTGTATAACATATCTGGTAAAACATCGTGAAATGACACATCAACAAACTTCTCTGGTCGTTCTTATCTGATCTTGATAACAAGATTGATTTTATTTGTTTTACATCGCATACAATCAGTTGACATTGTGTGTATTAAATGTGAGGCTTGTAAGATAACGAAACAAAATGTTAAGAGTTTCTGTATCTTTATAAATGTGACCTCACTCACACACGGTCATACTTAAACGGTATTGATTTTTAAAACGGTATTAGTACTGCACCAGTCAGTTGCACACAAGCGCCACCCCCGGGGATGGTGGGGCGCAACAGTCGTGTTTTGACCTTCCAGCTTACCCCGCACTGCCGGGGAAATGTTGGGACTTTTTTTGTACGAACCGATACACCATGGCAATTGAATCCTGTTGTTGAAACATATTGTGATGCATAGAAAGTACTTGTTTTCACGTCGTGTATGTCTCGGTAACAGGGAATACTTACTTTTTAACTTGTTGCGTTCTTAGCCAAAAAAGCTACGGTACGCCACATACTTCCTCGTATGGCCAGTTGTCCACACTGATATTTGGAGTTCATAGCATTGGCTGCCGGCCACAGTTTTCAACAAAATCCAAGTCCTGAAACTGACCACAATGCTTCAAATACCCACAAATCGGTTTTAACAACAAACCTGAAAAGAAAACATGTCATGGTTACATAGATAACAAGTCCAGATTACAATATGCAACATCATTTCATATACAGCCTACTGTAATTCACTCTTTTTTGTTCACAACAATCAGCTAAACCATAAATTTTACTGCCCGGCCGAGGCCAAACAAGCCATGTTCGACCCCCATTTATGCGCTAACGGTCAATGATGGAAGTCTAACAGCTGCTGATATTTACAGATCAAGACTAGAAATCTTCAAGAATGGCACCAGAACCACTTGCCAACCCTGCCGTTTTTTTCACAAAATAGCTTTGAAAATGTACCATTCAATTTCGCTCAAAAAGCAGTTCTGTCAGTCAGTAGACGCTTGGTTTCAAGATCCAAGCTTCTAGGAGGTCAAAAATGTAAACACATCCAATTCGCATGCACCATTAAGTAATATTATGGTCACTGCCAGGGATGAAAACCCAAAACCAGCAGTGAAATATTCTATAAACATGCAACAGCCCAATATTTAGCCAAAATGTCCTCTATTATTATTTTTCTACATGGCCAATTCGAATATGAGGCTTGGAAACTGTGGTCTGGCTCCATTACTTCGTGATATAAATGATGGTTCAACTGCGAGCTTACTTTCCTGTTCAATGTGTTGTCTTCTTGTCATTTCTTGTTCTATGGTGGTTATTTGTGTTTTTACAGTTGACCAAGAAGGAACTCCACTTACAAGATCAGCCTCGCTTCCAGATATAAACACAATGCGCATGCGTGCTAGACAGGAAGTGGGTCGTAGGTTACGACGATTGAGTGATGAGTTCTACTATCGTGCTCTGTTCGGAAAGAGAGTAAGTTTGTTGTGTCACTCACTTCAAATTAGTGATAACTTGACCAATGTGTAGTCTCTTTATTGTTAATGGCATCAAGTCATTACGCCTGTGGTTATATTGTATGTACCGGAAACGGCAAATTGCGGATAGATTCTACCTCAGTAACCTGACATTTTTATATAAATGACCACAACACACTATCCAAGACCCCGCTACTGACATGCACCCTAAGAGAATGTCAGTAACGGGGTCTTGGATAGTGATTTGTGGTCGTTTATATAAAAATAGCAGGTTCCTTTAAATCTACCAAAGTCATTCAATTATCAGCATATTAGTCAATGCTCACTGATCAGACTGTTGGCCCAGGCTCAGTTTGGCTACGTCATTGTCTGATAGTCTCAGTGTTGATACATGGAAAAAAGCTAACCTAATGACAGTCTTCGTGTTGATACATGGAAAACAAGCTTACATCATATCTTTATTTTATGTGTAACTTATGTCGTATCAGAATACAAGAAACTTCACCAGTTAGCTCCCTTTGTTGCTTGTCCCGTGTACTATGACCAGTGAGAGCATGTTTAATGTTCCTGTTCAAAATGTTGGAGTTGAAATCATTAAACCAACGGCGATATTGTTCGATCTCAATTCCATGTTATTGTAATATTATTATATGTTTATACATTTTCAGTGTCAAACTTGCTCGGCCCTGATTGATGACCATCATACGGATGATAACACCTGATGATCTACATCGCTCTAACTTGTATATATACATCATAGTTCACATCTCAGGGTATCGTCAGTAAACAAACTTGGTACCATCAGTTCTGTAACCTTGAACCATTGACAACTAACGTTCTTCGACAACAAACAGAAGACATCCGTATAACACTAGCTGTCAGTATCCGGGGTATGCCTGTGTGACTTGCTACAACAACATGTTTACCTTGTTTTATATACTAGTACGAATATATGTTGTCCGTGTACCATGTTTACATACAGATAGTTGACATGTTGTTGGGGGTCAGGATTGTGGTATCAGATCTCACATACTGTTGTTTATATTTACTGTTATTGTGTTCATTCTTGTTACTTTTGCTCACCTGTGAAAAATAATATGTTTAATTGAATACTATTTTGCTACCACAACATGTACAACTTTGTATGTAACATTCTATATAATAATATATTCTATATTAATAATTCCGATTGCTTAAGATTGACTTTTCTATTTCCCACAAACGTCGAAATTATCAAACTGTTAATTTATATATTGATCATGTACTAGTATTTTATTATGACAGTTTTTGTGTTCATTTCTGTATTGTATTTTTCTTTCATTAAGGATTACACTTGTGTGTCTAGTATCTAATATCATACTATGCTTCACTAAATAATGTTTTAATGTCATTTTAGATACTAGTACTGTATATAATAAATTATATTGATATTTATGACTGTAAGTTTATGAATTGTTCTTCAATTTCCAACCGATATGAATTGTAATTGACAAAGTCTGGGGCTGTTTATGCAGTATTTTTTGTTGTGTTCATCTTTCACTTTGGTTAAGTATTTTCATTTTGTGTTTATTGTTTTTGTTGTTAAATTATTGTTTTATAGCTCAGTACATTTATATTAAATTATAAACAACTGGTAATATATCAGTGTTGTTATACATTGACAAAATATATATAATACGTTATGACAAATTTTAAATGGCAACTGAAGCCATTGTATATTACATGGGTGTTTTATACACCACCACACAGTGTAGCCTGGTTTCCGTCATAATGTGTGACGTAGGATTTTAGGACAAGGACCTACAGGCTACACACACTTAACAAGATCAGCTGTTGTAACAAATATGAAATAATGAAAGACGACATGCTTGATAGTCAGTTGTGGTATTAGAGCAGATATCATACCTGCAACTAGTGTTCCTGTTACCCCGCCTTTTAGTCCAGTCAAAATAGGCTCAAAACGGGCCTAACCCAAAACAAATTGCAACAGAAACAATTTTACCACCAATGTCAAGTTCAAACCTTGGCGGACTTTAGAAAAAAAGTCCTCAAAAATTTGATAAGGGGAAAGGGATGAAATCCAAGATGGCGTCCAGGATGTCTGCCATAAATTGCTGAACCACTAACTATCAATTTTCCAACGAGGTAGTTCTATATAAAGATATAATAAGGAATATTTCGATGGAAAGTGTTCATAAAAAAATGTGTATCAAATTGGATGGGATAAGTGACCACTCAAAGGTCAAGGTCAATGCCATTCCAAGGTCAAACTACTAAAAATGCTAAAAAAAAAAGAATTTTCCTCTATACTTTCAATGGTTTAAGATCTATTTTACATTGTATGAGGTAATTAAAGCATGAACGTAGTTGGTCTGTGTATATTCTTTTATTATAAGGTATATATTTAAATCAGAATATTGAAATTTGTGAAAACAGCCAGTTTTACTCGAGTACATCATGTCCGAGAGCTGATTGTGATAACTATTATCATCAGCTGTAGCATTAGAATTTTCATTGGTATAACTAAATGTTTGTGTGAATATTAAAAATTGAATAAGGTTTTTGAAATTGTCTGCAACAATGACCATTTTGAGGACAAGGTCAAGGCCATTCCAAGGTCAAACTACTAAAAATGCTAAAAAAATGAATTTTCCTCTATACTTTCATTTGTTTAAGATCTATTTTACATTGTATGAGGTTATTAAAGCATGAACGTTGTTGGTAAGTGTATATTTCTTTATTAGGTATATTTCTAAATCAGAATATTGAAATTTGTGAAAACAGCCAATTTTACTCGAGTACATCATGTCCGATAGCGGATTGTGATAACTATTATCATCAGCTGTACATGTAGCATTAGATTTTTCATTGGTATAACTAAATGTTTGTGTGAATATTAAAAAATGAATAAGGTTTTTGAAATTGTCTGCAACAATGACCATTTTGAGGACAAGGTCAATGCCATTTCAAGGTCAAATTACAGGAAAAAAGATTATTATGCTATATTTTCATTGATATTAGATATATTTTACATTTTCTAAGGCTATTAAAGCATGGAAGTAGTTGGTATAATCTACAACACTAACCAATTAAGGGCCAAAGTCGTTCAGGATACAAAAATACACACTTATAATGCAATGGTATTTCCGCACTGTATTTTTCAGTGGTTAAGATATTAGTCTTGTAGTGTTGCTTAGAGTAAAACAATAATCAGTTTGTTGCATGTGTGCTTGGAACATTGGTGGGTGAGTAATGTGGTAACTCATAAAGCGAGGATGAATATTCAAACCCTGCAGGTTGCCCATATAGTCTAATAGGGCCTATGATATTTGTTCAGTACATTGATGAGCATCACATAGTTCCACAACTGACTGTGTCAAAACTGAATACTGTCATAAGGTCGTTGATGACTGTTCATGCTTGATCCTACAAATAGAGCTTTGAATTATTGAATGGCTGTTAACAACAGTTCTGAATATTCAAGTGGACCTTGTGTGGTTGTTGTAAGCAGTGTAACCACAGATGATTCCTCTATGTGGTATGTAATAACTATTCTCAACACCCAATGATTCCCATTACATCAACAAGGCCTAACTACTAGGACTTTGATACATAAAATGTTGCCAACACTGGCTAGTACCAGGTCGGACGAATGATAATCCCTGCACTAATTAATACCCTATTGACACTACATTAATGGTTCCCAACACAGATATGTGCTTAAGATGAATGCTCCGTGTAATGGTGAGACCTTTCAGTACATAGAATACTAGCTCCCCAACATTATTGAATGTACTAATCAATGTACTATAGTAGTAACTTGTGATTGTTCCCTACACTGATAAGTCATCGATAGAATATTGTTACCAACACTTGCAAGTCCCCATAGGGACAAGGATAAGTGGTATCAGCTCTGATGAGTCCCCTTTATGACATAGGACGGATTAGCAAATGCTGATGAGTTCCCACAGTGACTATGACAACTTCTGCAAGCAATGATGAGTCTCCCATAAGACCTTCATTGATGGTTCCCAACACTGATGAGTCCAAGAGGACCTTTGATTACAGCTTTCAACACCGGGGAGTCCTTCATATACATGTGCACTAATATGACTGTAACGAACACTGATAAGTCTTCCATGGACCCTTATATGTCTGCTGTCAACACTACTGAATCACATATGATCTACATGTAAGACAAGTACCTCAGAGGAGTTTGCATGATTGTTTCCAACTCTCATGAGTCATTTATTGATCCTTACAGGTTTGCTTTCAGTACACGGGTGTCAAACACTAGGGTTTAATTAAAACAACTGCATCTTTGAATGACTTCTTTTAGCACTGCCGAGCCCCCCCCCCTACATAATGTCTTCATTATTTGTTCCTAACACTAATGTTCCCTGTAGAGCCACATATGACTACTGCCAATGCCGATGAGTCCACCGCAGGGCTTAATACGACTGTCGTAAGTGAATCAACGCTTATTTAGCCTTTCATAGGGCGTAGTATAATCTATTGAGCATTGACTAGGTCCTCATATAGAAAGCCTTGGATGACTACTTTCAAAACACCGGTAAGTTCAGCTCCTAAGGGTATATGACTTCTCTAAACCCATGTGAGTCCTTTCAAGTGTGACAGTTACATACACTAGTGAGTCCCCTTATGGGAATATTCTCAATTCCCATAGGCCCTATTTGGACGGATGCAAACACTGGTGAGTTCCTTATGGCAACTACAAATAGGTTTTAGGATGACTATTTTCAAGGGGTGACCTATGATGACAGTTCACTGCACTAGTGTGTCCCTAATATAACATAAGATGGCAGTTATCTACTCCGCAGAATGGCCAATAGTACATTGGTGAGTACATTGGTGAGTCCCATTTAGTACCTAAGATCTTAGATAACAGGTCCTTACCTCCGTGGAATAAAGGATGACTGTTTCTTATGCTCAGGATGGGACATATGGTGACTATTGTGTCATTGTTTTGTCCCTGATTCTTACTGACAATGACGGTCTCCAACACTGGTGAGTCCCCGATAGTACTGATGATGATACTTCCCAATAATAGCAAGTCCCTAACAGTACCTAGAGTGACAGTTTCCAACATTGATGAGTCCATTGTTATGTCAATTATGACTGTTTCAAACTGAAGAACCCGATAGGGCTTTGGATGAGTATTTTCAACATACATCAGTTCTACATAACGTAAATATAAAACTTAGAGCTCTAATAAAATCGATATACTTAAAACGTTGACCTTTAAAGACATGCACATTGACCTTCAAATGGTCATTGTTTGATTCTGGTTTTAAGGTCACTATATTTAAGTATACTAAGTATTCTTACTTGTAAGCATTTATTTGTATCATTGGTTAGACTAACTACGCTTTTCACATTTTGACATCGAAACGACCTTGACATTGGCTTTTATATGATTACCGTTGTGAGTAAATGTGAAGGACACTACCTAATGAACATTTTCATTCCAAATAAAAATCATTATATCTACATATTAAATTACAAAAATGATATCAAACAAATAATGGTTTCGAATCCAAAATGTCTTGGATACCATATACTTGACTAAAAGTGGCTGTTTAACCGAACTGTAATGTTCTAAATCAAAAATATTATTCATATTGAATTAATACATACTAAACAACCGATATACCAACTTTATAATGACAGGGAAAGGTGGAAATCTATAAAATGGCAAGGAAAATAACAGGGAAACAACAGATTTTAAGCTTTTTTCGCATTTCGTCCTTGAAATGGCCTTGACCTTGGCCTAAAAGTGATCACTGTTGCTAGAAAATTTGAAGGACACTACTAAATGAACATTATCGATCAAATTATAAAGAATTATATCGATATATAAAACTACCACATTGATTTTTAGAGGTTATATAGTTCATGGCGGCCATCATGGAAGCCATCTTGGATTTTTCACCTTTAGACACATAATTTTTTTGAGGACTTTTTTTCTAGTGATCAGCATATGATTACCTACCTAAAAATCGAAAAATAACTTCTGTTGCAATTTGTTTTACCTTTAATGTTAATTTGACTGGACTATTTCCGCTGCTCATTTTAAGTTTAATTTCTAGGACCTACTGCGATGCTTCAAATTTTCTATTACGTACACCTACGATCAAAGGTAACAGTATCATTGATAAAGAAATTTAAAAAATGAAATTGAATAAAAACAATTGGGACTTTTTTCTCTCGAAATTTAGGTTCTCTATATAGTTCTCCCAAAGACACTGTTACCTGTGCCTGCGATGGTTCAAACTAAATAAGCACATTCGTACGGTATCATTGTAACGTACAGGGCCTTAGTGTACATATAATACACTTACAGTACAATAAAAATGTCTGTTAAGAGACAGTATTGTTTAGTTGCATACAACTCCATACAAATGAAACTAAATCTCACCGAGTGTTGGTTTAGCCTACCATGTTTGACATATCACCCCCCCCCCCTATTTCTATCATAGGACGTCCTACATATACTAGGATACATTTGGCAACCATTATAATACTAGCTGGCGGTTGACCGGTAGTCACAGTACCAAAACAAAATCCTGCCGTAATTCGATCCTTCGAGCTCCAAATGTAGAATGTTTCAACCACTTAACGTAGACGGCACGTGGTAGTGGTGGTGGTGTAGGTCAGTATGTACATATATACGTGATTTGTCTTACTACTGTACCTATGTGAAGGTAATGTAATTACTTTGATGTATTTTATTGTTATTTATCTGTTAGCCGTCCCTTCACGTTAATGTTGTATTGTTCTGATGATACAATCATGTGAGATATTAATGAATCCAGGAGGTTACATCTATTGATCTATCTTCAATCATACATACGTGAGGTGGAGATTATCTGGGATTATCAATAAACCCACAGCACCACACAAAGTTTGTACCCAGGTCACATACATACTACAGCAACATACAACACTAGCACACTGCATCACGGAGTGAACGATTAAAGGCTTAACTTACCAATCCTGACACACCCTGTGTTTGATTTCTCCATCAAATAACATCAAAGAAAATCAGACAGATTCATGTACGTGTATTAATATGCTCACCTTTTGCACAATAATTATGACGGATAATATCGAACCATATTGTATTCCCACGTAGATGTTGTGTTGTTTTCATGGAAGAGTTCACCAAGTGCATTCAATGTCAATCATGTAGAGCAGATTCTATCACCAGTATTGACAGGCTGGGTCAGCGGTGAGGACAGGATCAACTCGGGGAAGGCGAGTCAACTGGACAACACCATGTGTACATCAGTTTTCAGACGTTCCCAGATGTAACGATGGTTGTTTGGTCAGAGTTAGAAGCCTGCATGAAGACCAATCCCTTAATTAAGATACATCAACTTTATTTGAAATGTCTGTATTTTACCGTTACTAGATTTCATATTGATGCTGAATTTATCTCGAACATAAACTATCGTAGAATTTACTTGATACTGGGATTCAGCTCTTGGTAAACCTATAAGTTTGCTTGAGGCTGGAAATTGACAATAATATAATAAATATAGTCGACTTGTAATATGTAAAGGAAACGTCTAAGAAATAACATATGCACGCGTAATCGTCTATCGGACCCTTTTACTGAACATTGATGTACATGTACATCATTGTTATGAAACGTTTTGGACTTTGGAAAACATTGTTCCGTAATTTGTTCTCACGTGGAATATCACGTCAGGATGCAAATTTGTTGTCTTTGAGATCAACATTTTTTTTAATTCGTCACCAAAGGCTCTAACCAAAATAAGCGTTGTTTTCTTGACTTGTAAGAAATGATCATTTCCCAAGACAACTCATACTATTTTGATCACATTACGTTTTCGCACCGAAAAGCAGGTGTCGTCACGCATTTTGTTATCACACGTGTTGGAGAATATTGTACCATCATTTGTTCTGACATAGACTAACCGCTATCACCATATCTATGTAGATAGTGATATTCTTATTCTTAGAACTGTAAATAAACACATCATGCTTGTTCTGTAACCCAACACGCTTAATTTATTTTACGATAAGATATTTCAAGATAAAAGATAATTGCACAATGAAATTCAATACCTCTAAACAAGTTTACTGGTTTTTTGTGCGAGTAGATAAATCAGTCGTTAAATAAACAGTTGAAGACAGACAAGTGTAAGTGAGAAGATTAAAACATGTATGGTTGATAGATGAGTTATGTTTGTATGATAATGTTAGGGTCTGTGAGCTGGTCTGTACCAGACTCTCACATATCACCCAGTCTCTGGCATCGTTCATATCTCAGTATATATCTATACAACAATCTATCTTCATTACTGTTGACACATGTTATTCTGTAATATACAAGGTAAAAATAACTCGGAAACAAATGATGAAGATTATATGTCTGTGAGTGACGACCAACAGCTGGAGAGATCCACACGTCAGTAAAGTATATATTTATATCAATTATAATGATCCGTGTTATCATAGTCTATTAATACTAAATAAATAAATGTCACAGAAGTTGTTCCTCAATATTTATATATAGTTCCATCATTGTAAATGAGTAAGAGTACAACAAATAAACACAGTAGGGTATATTTGTTTATTTTTGGAGTATAATTATTATTACAGTTTATTACATAATGATTCACATTCGCTTTTTGTTGGATTCTTTCTGATAAAGCCGGTATATTTGTCGAACGATTCTATAAGCATTTTCGAATATGATGGATACTTTCAATGAATTTCCCTCTTATAAGACCACTATTTTTAAAATTCATAATGACGAATATATCTACTTCGGCCAACAAATGTGCACATTCATGCATACAAAAGATCACGTCGACCTTGTGTAGGTATCATAAGCGTCCTCCGCAAGTTTGTGAAATAATATTGGTATACTTGCACTAGTCTAGACGGACTGTTGAACTGCACTAGACTACTCTACTTTCTTCATATCTCAACTCTCTGAGAACCATGTTATGTTACATCTGTTACACTTCTTTTTGCAGACAGACAAACGCAAGCCATTACATTTTCCCGTCCTTGATGTACAACTACAAGTATAGATTGTATTTATTAATATGAACAAAGGCACCGCCTAAACGGGGATTAAATAGTAGATGTTGGATAACTGCTAAGCTGTATTTCAGATATATGGTATAGAATTTTTTTAGGTAAAATACTTAAAAAATGTTTCACAAGTTATATTTATACCAGTGTGCTTATTTATGGGATATACAGGCATCTATGCCAAATATAGTAAATATTTAACAATTTTATTTGATTTTTGCTATACGCTAAAACATGACACAGTCCCTTTAAGACTGCATTCGCAGTATATTCATTTCATATTTGATACATGTTAACTGCACACATGTTACACATTTGTCAGAGAGCATATTTTCTGTAAGGGTACCGTACCCAGACTGTTCAATTAGCCGTCCGATGAATTGAACAATTTCAGTTTCTGTCCTGGGTACGTTTTTTCTGGGTACATTATCGCGTGTATTTTTTTCAAGGTTTTCCAACGAAAAATCCTCCTTATTAGATTGGGACAATGGGTCCCGGACTAGATGACGGGCAGGCAGCTAAGTCAAACAATTTTTAACTAGGGGTTTCCAGTCAATAACTTGAAGCTTGGATAGGCTGATCTTAATGATACTTTGTATATAGCAAGCTTGCATGGATACCTAGCTTGGGATTGTATTTGGGGTCAAAAAGGGTCATGGTCGCCGTTACTAAAAATATATAAAAAAGGTTTCCGGTCAATAAGTTCAGTTTGCATTGGGCATTTTTCATGAAATGCTATTTTTGTGCTGGCATATTCATGCTTTCTACACTTATAAACCAGGCTTCAGAATCCTTGGTTATTAGATTTGGGTATAGCCACAAATGTGTGGGCAGGCAGCGTAAGCAATTTATTCTGTGCTCAACTCCTATGTTTCTCAAGAATTTTCAACCATCATTAGGCGGACACCCGTATAGAAAGCCTGGTTTTGCGACAATGCGGTGTCTTGTGTAAGACATATTTTGATAGGTCGATAATAAATTCTTAGGCCAATCGCAAAGCTGAAACATTTTTCTAACTTGGTGTTTTTGTACGATTGAATTATTGGTAAATGACAACCGGAAAACAAAGTCTTACACTGAGATCATGATAAAAGTACTTGGAAACAAGGAAAACCTTCTTTTAATGTGTAAACGCCGCCTTAAAAGGGAATAACTGCATTTGTTGATTTTAGCAGAAAAAAGTCTGACAGTCAGACCGACTTTTTTTAGTCTGTCAGATCGTCAGTCCCACAGGTTATCAGCGATTATCGGGAAGTCGGGTAGCCCAAAAATCAGGGACCCCGGTCCAGAAGACCTATAATTGAACTTGACCTAGATTATAATGAAATAATTTATTCTGGTGAAATTTCATCAAGAAAAGACCAACATTTTTATCTCTATTGTCTACCGTGACAAGAAATTTCTAGGACTTGACCTAGTGACACACTTTTGACACCGGATGTCACAATATTGAACTTGATTTTTAAAAGAATATCCTTCTGATTAAAGGCTTTGGAATATAAGGCCAAATTTGTGACATAGTGACTACATAAGGCATTTGGCCTATTTACCCGAGCGGATAGAGTAAATAATCGACATGTTTAGATGTGACGTTGTAATTGCGGCGATTTATGGTCACTCTTTTTTGCAAGTAAGCCTGCTAATGCGACTGTGAGTGAAATTATTTTACTTTAGGCTTTGCGGATGCAGAGATGCAAGTAAAATTTTTGTTTGACCCTAACCGCAGAAATGCACGATTTTAGGCAAACATTGTGTGAGATGTACAGTACTCACGCTATCGAGCGCTATGCTTAGAAACAGCTTCTTAAAATAAGCGCTACTGTATATCGGAAAAAGTGAAAAATATATTATTATTTCGGCAAGCAGCAAGCGCTTGTGGCTAGCTGACTATTACATAGCGCTGAAAAGTGCAACCAAATCACCCCGTTTCTAACGAAAGCACTTGGTAGCGCTTACCTAGCAGTACAATGTAAATATCTTTTTGTACACAACACATTCAAAAAGAAATTGTCATAATTTGATTCAAAATGAGTAAAACCTATTGCATACCTTTATTGTAGGCCTAACTGTATTCTTGAGAGCAGTTTCAATTAGTCCAGGGATAATTTCTAAACCTACTGTAACCATATTTCGTCCAGTCCATAGTATCAGATCAGCTTCAAGCCTTGGAAAATTGAAGATATTGCAAAAGCGATACCGTATGACGTTAATTTGGGGCCTAGTCAATCATATAAGACCACAAAAAACATCACACAATTGTGCTCCGCAGTTTCATACTCCCAGGAACCGAACTCCAGCTACCGATGGTGATCAATCCGGAATCAATCCATTTAAATAGATATGCGATAATTATTTGTTTTGGATAATTAACGTCTGAAGTAGGCTTAAGTAAACTTTAGTTCACAATGCTTCTTGTATGAACGACCTTGAACTGAATGTTTACAATTATTGTAAATCACTATCTAGAATGACTTCCCTTGGTTGTCGATGTTTAGAATACGGCGCTTTAATCTTTAATACGGTGTTTTAAGTACTTCTTACATCCCTTTGTTTTTTAAAAATAGTTTGTTTTATTTATTACAATTTTTTTTAAAATGATAATTAATCGCAAGAGAACGATAGGCTAAACCGTTTACAGCTTACTATTTTTTTATATTCCAAGGACTATTCACCTCGGAAAACTGCCTGAAATTTTTGACCGGAAATAACTTTTTTTGAAAGCATTAGTACCGGCAGAGACTCAACGAAAATTCGCACGTGGCACCTGTTATTGGTGTGGGTATTTTCAATAGCCCGCTGCGCGGGCTATTTTTAATCCCCTATTAAACGTATAAATCACAAACACAATTCCACTTTGTCATGATACGTTTCTACATTGCAGGAATACGCTTGCACTGTTGTTATGTGAACAGCAACTTTAACATTTATTGTTGTTGAATTTCAAATACAAACTTGATACGACTAGAAAGTAGACATAAAACATGTGCATACAGGAGTTATCTTTGTAAAATAGTCCCGAATCTAGAACATAATAGCAATTTAACCATATACATTAAAAGAGTCACACCAAGTCGATAAAGCAGTGCTAAAACGAATCCATCTAGTCCGTTGTTCTGCTCATTTCTTAATTCCGGTGAATTTTGATTATGTTTTTCCTAAAGACAATGTGATGGTTTCATTGTAGCTGTGATTGATTGACAATGATGTCGGGACGCTGGTGAGTACAATAAGCTGATTACCGTGTTACTATGTGACCACGTGACTCCACAATCTGGTTCCCGGCTTGTTCTATCATCTTTTGACAAGGATACGACTACAATAGGACGACAATAAGACATTGATTATCTGCACTTTACACTTGAACCCTGTAATCACATTAATTCATACACTGCAACCTTCAATGTTTACAAACTGCAATTTCACCCGAAATTGTAGCCATTCTTATTTCGCTTGACACCGGCATGTTTGACCCCTGGCCGCGACGACGTGTGCCCCCATGGAGCAATAATGTGTATTTAATGTTGAGGCACCGCCCAGCAAGTGGAAGTCTAAATCATTTAATGGTACAGCAACTATCACAATAATGTGAAGTTTGAATAAATGTTGAAATGTCAAATAAATCAAAATATTGATGGCGTTCGTTAAATTCGCTGATTAAAGAGGCGTTCCCTATAACTTCGACCGTTCTTATTGATTTAAAACATACTAGACATTAATCAGAATTACGAATGCTACAAAAAACACCAAATTTCGCCCAAAAAATCCCAACAGTTATTAAAAAATTAATAAAAATATATTTCCATAACAAGTGGATTAGGTGGATTGAGACGCCAAACGCTTAGCCTTTAGTACTGCCTGATTAAAACAAGAAAAGCCATTTTTCTACGAATCGGACGACAGTGACTAAAATGGGAAAGACAAATACACGTTTTGAAATAGTTATTTTGATGTAGATCTATCTATAAGATGATATTCGAGTTGATTAAGAACAAAATAGTACATTATATTCATTTCGTTGAGATTATATGCGTGTAAAACAAAAGAAATCAACGATATCGTATTTTGTCATCTCCGTTGCGTCCGCTTCGTTGAACAATGTCCGTTTCGGATTTTAATCACACTGTTCTGTGGTTGTTGTTGTCGAATAAAAGGCTGGAAGCGATTTATTATTTTAGAAATTTAAATATATATTTTGATCATTATGGAGACAACTTTCGGCATATGTTCTTCTTACATGTTAAAACGATTTAGTGTTTTATGTTCATTTATGTCATAAAATGCGATAGGTAGTAATAATATGCAAGAAATAGGGAATGCCACTTTAATAACTCCGTAGCTTGAAGAGATAACGGTAGGAAACGTTGGATGTGTTCTGCTGAAATATTCCACATCTAATATTTCTCATAAATGTTATAATTACCAGATATGTATATATGCCAGAGATTTGTTTAATAAATTGGCAAGTAAATTGGTTAATTAACGTCTTAAGTAATGTTGTTGTAATTTGTTCAACTTCTTTTTCAATAATTGTGTCAGATTTTGACACGCGGTATACGTGAATAAAACCGCATTTTAAGTATCCTGTTCGTTATTATTGTTTACCTTATACTCCAATGATCAAAACATCCAGATTTATATTTTATGTTATTTCAACCATCTCTCCAAGTAAATGATGACCGGGATTCAATATTTGGTTACATCGTTGTGATCAGCAAATGATCAACTAATCAACATATGTCAGGTATCATAGTATCAGCAACACTAGAACAAACCAATTACCACAAGACATTGAACATAGTTGAGTGGATTAGCCGTCGTGATTTTGATAAAACGTTATTAATTACTGAACAATATCTGACTTTGAGACAAGTTTTAAATATAATCTGGACTGATGTTGATCTCTAAGACAACTGTTGGCGAAACAACAGAGTGCGTAAAGAAGAACACAAATTACAAGCTCTGTGTGTGAAAGTGGTTTAGTTCAAAATGACAAATACTGAAGCTGTTGGGAAATGTGAAACTATAAGTAACTGATCACATCTTGGGTAGATGCATAAAGTTATTATACAAGGACGGAAAGCAGAGTGAGCGAATGGAAATATTGTGTTGTAAGTTTGTAACCTAGCCTACGATATAGCGCAACGCACTGTACAATCCCCCCAGATAATTAAGTTGCCGGCAATTCGTTTCTCAGTAACAAGTCGCCGCTGACACTTTGGTGTACTCATTCATTCACATGTACACGAGTGGAACAATATGGGTTATTCGTTTGTTCATAGAAACTGACCAATGACGCAGACCCGGGGCACTCGATCCCAAAGTGTGAGGTCTACCTCTAGGCTACAGCTCACCACATCACAATAGACAAGCCACTAGCCTGTCACCAAAGCTGTCCGGGATCCATGCTATATCAGGCAGGTTGCTATCATGTTGGCTACATGTGGAGAAGTTGTCAGTTTAGTTGGTTATTTGTGGACGATCAGGTTATTACTGGTTGGTGGTTATTTCTAAGCATACAGTGTTAAGTCCACTGACCGCCCTACGTATGAGAACTCGGGACATGTGGAAGGTGAACAGACTAGGCACGTGGTGTTGATACATACACACTACAAGGACCATATACATGTACAGTAGTACCATATATCATACTTACTGCTAAACCTTAAACCCATAAACAATATTATCACAAAAACTACTGCGAGAGTTTAATGATTAATTTTAATATATTAGCCAGGTGTCAGTGGAGATGAGTTTTTTGTTTGAGTTTCCCGTGCCAACTTTCTCTCACGCGCGTTACGACACACGCTGTATTATAGTTATTTTACAAGCTACCGTTACTGTAGTTGATTATCCCACCTGATTGATAGATTCCACGTTCTGGGAAAATTCATATTTCAATAACAATTACAATCAATTTGACTGACACGTTAACTTCTGGTGAAAATATTAAACCGTCAATCAATGATTTATCTTAAAATGGTTACAACTTTACAGACTTTTACAAAACAAAACAAAGACTCGTCTTAATTTAAAGTTCAACGGTCGTTCTCATGTCCATTATTCCGTTTTAAATTTGACATAAATACCACCAATAATACGTTAGTGTATACATGTATCCCGCCAAATCTGACATGACCAACGTTCAAGAGTTAGTGTAAAGTATCACAGGCATATAATTAGATAGTATGTACCACTGTGAATATTAAACGGTCTACGGTTTGGTTATAATTGCTGGTATATCCAAGGTTTTATTAAATTCTGAACTGTGATTGTAATTGCTACATAAAGTATGGGTTATCACTTTGAAACAATCGACCCTATGCATGCGTGGCTCGTGAACGTACACCGTGCCTCCAATTAACACTTTGACCCGCGCTTCATTTCATCAAAGTTTTACGTTTCGTCGACTTTTAGAATAATTTTATATCGCCGACAAGTGTCGACTATTTTCATTTAATTTCGAGGGTAACCCGATGATTTACTTTATTGTCCTAATTCTATAGTATCAAAATTTGATTGTTTGACTAATACCAGTTAGAAAATTAGTCCTATGAACTTTCCAACAGAATAACTGTAAACCAATATTGACGACCGCAACACTACAGTAATATTTAATCAAAGTACTGAAGTACTGACAGGCTGGCGAACTGCAAAGGGACAATAGCTTTTCAAGTAATATAACATCAAGTGGTTTTCTTAGTCGAAAAAGAGGTAAGTGCTGGACGAAAAATAAAATTTAAAAAAATATAACTATTTTGGAGCCGCTGTGATTCGATCGCTGGACCTTAGCATCAAAAAATTACTGAGCGAGTTGCTTAACCACTCGGCCTCGATCTCGTTAGAGAATATTGAACTAAATAATTTAACATAATAAAATCATTGGTGCACGCACTATATCGCGTTCGTAACGCGTAGTAATAATTATCAACGCCTTTAAACACATTTTCTTTTAATTTTTATACAATTTCCTTCCATTACAAGAAGAAACTAATATATTACAATCGAACAGATTAAATGAAACAAGGAAAGTTTAATGTTCTAATCTTGCAAAACTGATTAAAGAGGATGAACTATTTTCATTGACTGTGTAGATTCTGTGTTGTCAGTTTCGGGAGTAAATACATCTTAGTGGAACTCATTTTTTGGCATTGTAATAGGTCTGACGACATCGCCAGCCAAAACATCGTATGTTAACACACAACCGCCGTTTGGATGTGATTCGAACCCACCATCCCAGCGGCGATAATAATATTATCATAATTCCGGAGTTGGTCCTTTACCGAACATTGTCTTGATCTGAACCAATGAAAGTGCAAATCGTGAAAGCTCGGTCATTTCCGTTTGTCTCCGGTAAATAGTACTAATGACACTTTCTGCATTCCATAAAAACCACGGTGATCAGAATGTGAAAGTACACTAGTGTTTAACAAGATGGTGAAACAAACCGACATACCTCGTCACTTCTACGACACATTCATAGTCGCAGACTTTTGGCATTTAATATTTCAAGATTTATTGCCCTAGACGACATTGACATTTATTTTATAATTCATTTTCACTATAATTCAAGACCATTTTATTCTCGAAATTAAATCGTTATTGGAACATTTAAATGTATATCTATATAGCATTGTGTTTATTATGCAAATAAAGAAACATAAATTGATTTATAAACTGGTGTTTATAATTGTTTAATCATGTTTGGTGTAATTGTACCCCCACGTATTACACGGTCTGTTATCTCAGACAGATTATACACCCCTCTCTGTCCTATCTAGTTAACGTAGCTATCTTAATTAACGTCTCGTCTCTTAATCAGCTGATTATTGTGTCAAAATATTTAACCTGCAACTCTCACTACTGTACTGATGGGAAGTGGCAAGTTGGTCACGTTCCAATACAATGCTTTAATAACGTAATAAAACAAGATAGACAATTAGAATCTAATACACGTGTCAATATTGTTATATGTATGTCTTTATTCTGCATCGTATCAAGATTTTCAAAGCCAAGCAGTCAAGCATTATATCAAAGCTTCCAAAACATCTAGACTTGACAATGTATTTTATAACTTTAATACATGCCTGCAACTGGTACGTATACCTGACAAATCTTGTCAATGCTATTGTGATGTCTGAAATGTGTGTCAGTCATAGTAAGGTTCTTACACCATCGGGTACTGGCAGGCCTCTCCCTTGTATGGGTGACGAAATAAAAGAAAATAAAGAGTTAATAAGTATCTACAAACTCCAGTCTTTCTTTGAACCCAAACACGAATATTAAACACTTTCTAAACATAAAGACGTTGGAAAACACCATTTTCTAGTTGACCTGTTTAGTTTCTAGTTGATTCTGTGGCGTTTCGAGATTAAAGCTCGGGTTTCGAAATGAAATGATCAAGCTTAAATCTAGAAAACTCGATTTTCTTCGAGTTGACAAAATCGAGTTCGAAAGCTCGAGTTTTAGTAAAACAATAGAAGTTTCAAATTTACATGTTCAACTTGAGTTGAAAACATGATGTTTTGGTGTTTTGATACCTTCTTTATTATTGTCATTGACTTGTAAACAATGACCCATGATTTGATTTTTTCTATATTACAAATCACTAATAAACGGTTCGATTTACAGTATAGCCTATTGAGATACAAAATAATACCAACAGAAATACGCTTTAATCTCCCGTATTACTGATGTGTGCATAGAAACATCATTTTTACTTTGCTTAGAATTAGTTTATAATTCAAATGTCTTCAGTAATTAACATTGTTTATTCTATTTACGTCATGTTTAATTATATTCGTTATTTTGACGAATCTTCTATTTTTATTTCCCATGCAGCTGTGCAGTCTATATTACCTTTATAACGCTTCTTACTGTCGAGTTTTTCACCAATTATTGGTAAATATACAGCTTTTATATTAGATGCTTGCATAGTTGAGGTGAGTTAATTTGGCAGAGATAACCGACCCACCCTTGTCGATGTGCCAGCTTGTTTTTGACACGAGCTTAGCAAAAACATGCATTGCGTGTGTTGTATAGAAGACAAAAAGCTGTGGTTCTTTACTTCTCACGAATATTATGGACATTGTGTAATTATCATAATTCTAGGAAAACTACTACTGCATCAGATTGGCGTACTTTGTAGTTGATATATTTATTACATTGCAAAAAACGAGTGCGTATTTTTAATATTACGGTAGGTTAATATAAAACCCGAATCAAACGGTGTAAACCTCGTCATATTTTCATCACTAAGTCTAATGTCACATGATCAAAGGAATCTAACAGTCATTGTCAATTAGTATCAACTGTTATTAAACTGATTGAAGAAAATAGTATTGTGTTCGTATTTCCAGAAGTCGTTTAAAACATCTTGATATGAAAGGTGATAGCTATATCTGTACAATTATATAACCGTACTGAGCCACAGTAACCTAACATCTACTTAAATAATACAACCAGAGCTGGTGTTCACAAACCGTCTGAAGTGAAAAAAAATATTTTTTTTTGGCTTCACTTTAACAAGTTCAAGTTCAAGTTTATTAGCAAATCGGCATTTATGCAATGCCTTTGGCCATTACCAAAACATATATACAAGGTCACATATACGAGGGTTGTACCAGAATTACGTAGACTTTTGTCATACGTTCCATACCATTCATCATACAAACAAATAATTTCGTGTGGAGTGCAAATAACATTTACTGCGTAAGTAAGTGAAGTTTCAAAGCCGTATCTTATTTGGATCAAATTCTGCAGCTTTCTGCAGCTTTCGGGGATCGATAGGGGTACGGTATGCGGGGCACGTCAACGGAACGTCACGACGTCGGCGGACCTTCTTGGATAGATGAAGCTCCTAAATGTGTACATTGTAGCTATGAAGATGGGCACAACCTTACACTAAACTTACGAACGTTTATTTACTACCTTAAATGTGATATAAGTTCCAATTTATTACAGAAGTGTCGCATATAACCCTTATAATAGAACGTCGATCCAGGTCGATGTAGTCCTAGAAAACGCTTGGTGACGTCGCATTCGCCGTTGGCTTTCGCCGTCGGTCCGTGTCGTTTTATTCGGTCTCGACCACGATTGATGCGCTTGTTTCGTTTGGAAATCAGGTAACTCGATACAAGAGATTTATAGTTAGCAGGTTCCAACAATTAAATGACACAAAACTTCAAGTTGATGCGATTTCCAGCGTATTTCGCTAACGTCATTTTTTCACTGGTGACGCGCAGCAGCTGCATAAATCAACAACCGTAACCTTTATAAAGTCGAAATTTACAGCCTACGTTGCAAGGATGTTGCGCGTGTATGTCACGAAGTCGCGTCAAAATTAGACTTGTTATCTGTGAGGTACAAGCTGTTGAATAATGTCATAAATGTTTTTAAAATTCGCTGCCCCGCCTATCCAACTATTTGTTACTATGGCGACAGATTAAATGACTTTCTAACATTCTGTTAAAAAATATTTTACCGATTCTCTTGAAAAAGGTTTGAAGTTTGTCTACGGCAAATTTTGTGATAATACATGCCTAAATAAAAAAGTTATGACAAAAGTCTACGTAATTCTGGTACACCCCTCGTACATAAATATAAACACAAAGCATGCAAAATAACAAAACACAATTTATCAAATCAAACATACAAGTTACATACGAAATTTAATATCTAAGAAGCAGGTAAAATGGTAAGCTTTTCTTGTCTTAAAAGTAATGAATGGTGTATAAATTTTGCTATATTTCTTTAAAAAATGAAATAAATAATTTTAAAATGGCCAACAACAATGCCAGCACATATGTAGAATAAGTTTTTTAACTGTATTTTTCGATAAGGGCTTAATGCCGAAACGTTAATTAAATATGAGTATGAACCATACTAGTGTACTAAAGAATACTTTGCTTTAGGGTCAAAATAAATAATTCCTCAACACGAAATGATAAAAGGCGTGCAATCAAATAGAAGCGTTCACGGCTATATTTGTGGTGGGTATCATACCCTGCCTACAGGACGTGTGTTATCATAAGTAGCGTGATACGTGATTGTTTAATACATGATCAATTGTCCGTCACATTGTAACCTCACCTTATCACCTCGTGCAGAATGCACGTGAAATGTCGGCACGTGCTACACATCCTTTTTCTTGTTGCATTTTCATCATTATAATCTAATTGCGCGTACTACCATGTTGTTATACCGAGCAGGGTGTCTGAGGGAGCATGCTTGTATGTCATCTCACAGTGCGAGTGACACGTGCATGGTGAGCCACAAACCACAGACACATTGAATGAAGAGATGAGGAAAATTGTAGGTTTTCTAATTGTCTAATTAGCGTGAAATGTATGACAATTATGTTGATCGTAGAGAAAATGTCAAAGTGTCAAATAAATCAAACGTTAAATGAAGCTGCACGTATTGCTACTGTAGCATAGTTGAAATGTACCGTTACTGTAGAACTTTTCTCTCACAAGAAAGTTTTCACAAATGATCGAGTTTATAAAATAAATTATCCATCGAAAGATTAAATACCTTCTCAACATACATCATGGCACAGTTTCTTATTGCCTTCACCTGGTGAAGTGATTATAGTTATACTATATTAATATGTTGTCGAGGCGTAATTCTTAATTATATCAATATTTGCATTAAACATGGTTAAACGTGTTATATGATGACATCAGCCTGTATGTCTTATTGTGAACTACAAATACATATGTTCTTCCACGTTCATTTATCTATCGTGTAGCACACACTTAAACTATGCTTTATATTATAAATACCAGTTTCCAATTAGAAACATGTAAAACAAAGTACTTCGAATGAGGAGTTTTAGCATGAATCCTGTTACTCACTATAGGAAGCCAACTACTGACATGGTAATGCATAGTGGTCATACAGTTTATGGGTTGTTTGAACAAGGTATGCTAATACATAATGTCACTGAGAGGGCCAGTAGTCCGGGTATGATACAGAACGATCATGGTGTGGTTATTAACCATTTGAGGTAAATAGAAGTGCTGGCTCAGGGAGTATGGACATAATGGACAACGTGTAAGAACACATTATTGTCTCCATTAACGCATTGTGTTTTTGTTTTATCTTCTGGACACTTGAACTGTTTATGTGTTTGTATGTTTGTACATTGTATTTTGAAATTTGAGAGATTTGTTTAATGATGTCCAGTATTAGAGTACCTGTTAGCGTCCTCACACGCTTGCCGACAGATCAATTTAAGAATTATACATATTAGAAGGCGAAGCGTTTGAGGAAAGGAATCGTCTTCAAGCAACTTTGATGATTACCGCAGGTGCTTAATTATTGTCTTAAGTGAAACAATACCATACACATGTGATCTCCATTTACCGTTAAATACACAAATATTGATATTAAAGAGCAATTAATTGGTTTATTTCCCCCAAAAGAAAGCATGAATGAACGATCTGCGAGCGATTCTCGCTAGTTGCCGTGCCTTGTAATTAAATCCAGTGGGTACCATATGGCTCCCTCCAGCCTCGTCCACGTATATGGTAACCCGAACGTTTTAATGAGCGTTCAATGGAACAGAACATATTATAGATCGCTAAATTGAACGTATTTTTATGATAAAACGAGAATTTATCATTGTTTCTCCGCAGGAAATGTTCGTATCAAAGGTAATTATTTTTCACTTGAAATCGGATAGGTACTTGCTTTTTCACGCGAAAAATATCAACTTTGTACAAGGAAACACACTAATGCAATACACAAATTGGAAATAAAAAATAATCGAAATGAGAAATCACAAACTTCCTTCCGGCATGACGTAATAGGATAAGTACACTCGAATGTCCTCGGATTTTACCGTAAAATAGACATTAAATAATTTCATGATCTCTGTCATCATCAGACGTTTACAGAGAACGGAAAATGAAAACTCGTCACGTGCAGAAAGCAATACGAAGTTAATTGGTCAAGCTTGTTCATGTTATATCGACAGACAGAAATAATTAAACTCACAGAAATCATATTTGTCTCGATCAAATTCACGTCAGAATCTGCATTAAATTGCCAATTAAATCGCCTTTTATGTTCCACACTTCATTAAGAATATGTTAGATCAGAATATAAAATGCTGTAATCAAATACGTGAAATAAACTTCCATCATAAAGTTAATTGACGTAAAATATTAGCTGAATATTTCCCGGCATGCTATTTTCCTGTCACGTCTGAGAAATGGATATAAACACGACGTCAGTTTTATACAATTAAGTTTGTATCTGTCAGTTCAAACACGATCACACACATCTAAATGTTTCATTTCCATTCAACAACACTATATGTGTGATGTTTTATTGTTTTTGTTCATTAACATTGATATTTTACTCCATTATTTGTACTAGAGCAAACATTTGGAACACCTTGGTGAATAGCCTTGATGTAACTAGTTATACGAGATATTTGTGTGGAATAAACACGATTGTACGATACAGCATCCACAATCTATCCGTCTGTCCTTCCGCAGTATGCCATCCTCATACACCAGTGGTTAGTCAAGTTTACAGACTGGCTAGTTTTCGGACGAACAGATAAGATGAATGAATGAACACGTTGATACATTTTACAGTCTAAAGAAAAGGTTTATGTGACAAGGTTGTTGTGGCAGTGACCGACAGACGTATGCAATGATGGATTTGGTGCAAATGTGGGGTAAGTTAATTCGGGCAAGTAGATCTATGCATGTGTTACCGTGGTTGTACGGTGAAATTTTAACACTATGTGTCTTGTGCAATTGTAAGAAACACTAACATCGCGTGCTGCATTTACAAACATGTTAACATTATTGTTATTATGAATGACACGTGTATTTGTATGATTGTCAAAATGTTTTTTCTAGTGTAGAAATAATATCATCATTTATTTTGCCAACAAAATGAAATATTGAAGTTGGCAGACGATTCACGCTGCTGGCACGAATGTTATACACACTTAAACCAGATAGTTTCCTATCCGACTCGTGCGCCAATATCTTATGCCACTCCACTTTTACAACTTTTCCCACGAAATCGAAAAAGCACATTCCTTCCGAAGGTTAAAATTGTCTGCATTTTTTCTCTGAAGGTCTGCTATCTTTATCTGCTAATATCGTCTGTTATACAAAATCACTGCCGGGATTAGACTCTCATCTATTTTCTTTTCAACGCGCATTAATCGTTCAGGTTTTTGGAGCGAGTCCCAATTCTATCAATGTTATATGTAGAGGCAATACAAAGAAGCGGTGTCCCAGACATCATTATTGTATTCATCAAGTGCTAACATGTGTTCATACATGCTTTGTTCGTCTGCTCACTATGGATAACACTTTCAAACGAACCTTTGAAATCTACTTAAGACGCTAGAATCAGTACAACTCTTCAATAAATCGTCGAACAAATAGCTTGATTTAATAATATTGCATCGATCTGTGCCAAGACAATCTTCACGTTCATCGTTTACAGCATCACACAATTACCCGCCAACATTCCTCATTACATGCAGTCACTTCACGTGCAATCTTGTTCATTAAAAAAAAGCATTTTCTGATAATAGCGACACCTGTTGGTGAACTTTGTAATTACATATTTTAATAAAGATATTTCCGTTATAAGTATCATGCCAATATAAAATTCACACTGACTGATACATTCTGGTCTCTAACAACATTCCATGATTACTGGATGTCGTATTGATAGACTTATAATTGTCTGCTAATACCTAACACACTCACACTGATGTGTGGGAATATACTGATGATGCAATGGGAGGTTATAATGTTGATAGTTATGTCTGTCTCAGTCCAACTATAAAACAAACAATATAGTGATGTCACTAGTTATGGTGCTGCAGATGAATATGTTAATGATACTGCTGTTGATGATGAGGTTTATGAAGATGGTGATGGTGATGAAAATGCATATTTCTGTTCAAGAAGCAATGTATTGCTTTGAATTGTCAGTGCACTACAGAATTTAAGAATGTTGGTATTATTTCATATAATTAGCTCGTTACAGATGATTTATGACCTGATCTCTGATATTCATGAGAAACTTTCATGTTTTGTCGGGAACAAAGCGGTACGTTTTTATAAGCAGAACTTTCTCCTGTTCGTGAGTTCTAATGTGATAAAAATCTGAAATATTGCTCATGTTGGTACAGTGTACATTACTGATTGCATTCTAACAGTTTAAAACTATTTCAATAACGCGTCACTATATATATAGGTTTTCACGTACATTCTGTGAAAAATACTTCCTGTCATATTCATCAAGATTTTGATTTTCATATTTCATCAAGTTCTATAAATGAATGTAACAGGAGTAGCATCGTGACAGAATTACAGTTAGAACGTTAATCACGTTACACGTATTTACAGACATCAAACAGATGCAATCATCATAAGACGTGAACTTGGACAAATTACGACTGATATCAAATAAATGTAAGTGATTCATGGCTTGTTGTATCAGAATGCAGCAAATGTTCACATTATACGTGACATGACGCGCACATTATCTTCAATTTTATCTAATTTACCATTAATTATGGTAACATCTTTTATACCTTCAAAGGTTATAGCCGTCTTACATCATTTATAAAGAAGTGGAAATCACCAAGTATCACCAAGTATCACCAGAAACTTGTCAGGTCTGTTTATCCAATTAGAGAAGGGAACAAAGTCAAACAGTAGCTCGTGTTATCAGGGATAACAATCGATAGGTGATGATAGAAAAGGGCCAGAGGGATTTTACAGACCACTTGATAGAACACAAGAAACCGCTACACGTCGAGTGTTTAACTTGACCGCATGAGGTCATGAGAATAAAGGTAACATTCGGTGAAAAGTGATAATCAGAATAAATTGCATTAATAAGAAATTATTCAATAACAAATTAATTCCATACTGAGCAATAAAATAAAATTAAGTGATCATGACCACACGTGTTACCAGTTAAACAGTTAGATACATTTAGCGAATTATCAGCATTCAGATAATTTATATTATGTTCATTAATTCATGTTCATTACCTCAAAACTTCCAGTATAAAACTTGCAGCTGTAACTTGGACTTGATGTTTGCCAGAGAAAGGTAAATGTGGGTTTCCCCTCCAATCCCCACTGAAATCATGTATGTTCATGTGTTCTGATACTGAGAAAATAATATTTAGATTCTAAATATAATAGTAAAATGGGTGTATGAAATATAACTGCAAGATAACGCAACAATTTTTGGTAAACATGTACATGTATTTAATAACGTGTACAAGTATAACGCAAATTTGTGCGAGCTGGGTACTTTTTTAAATGTCCCTTTCTCGAGGGTTCATACATAAAATGGTTTATTTGTTATTCTGTTAAAACGAAAACAAGTTTTTTCTATAATAATTATTTGGAAGTTAAGATCAAATTACTAGCAGCTAAATCATATGTCCTTTCCATGACTCAAATAAGATTTAGCTGAAGTTGAAGGTATGCAAATTCGTATATGTACATAAAAAAATATTATAATAATTTTGATGGCACTTGAATGTGTCAAAAGGTAGGACTAGTCAGTAGCATATTATTGTCCATTGTATCTAAAATAGAACGTTACTTTGTTTTTCTATATTATTAAACAAATATGTAAAGAAGTTACGTTTGCTAGATATAGTCTTTGTACTGTCACTGCATGGCATTTACTGTCATCCTGAAGTGGATAATGAAATATTTGGCTAAGGATGAAATATCTAACATTATTTTGGTTAGAAACGTAGATATGATCGAGTAGACGTGCTTACATTTTACTTATCTGGTGACTTATTTACCACCCAATCTTCACGTTATCTACTTACACAAGTGGTCGAACGTTCAATGGCATGCCATATCACATACGTAGATTCCATACAACCGTTAGTTGAACCATGCACAATAACGGATTCTGTGGTTAGTACTGGACAGGTGCACATACTGCAACGTACGGACATATCTTATCACATTTTACTGGAAAGCCATCTTAAAATTATTATAAATTATTTCAATAATACAATTAGCGCATAGTTAATTATGTGTATCTATTTCAAACTGAAATGTTGTACTACATATAAAAAAGTAGCTGACTCATCTCGAATACCATACCTATCATTGAGGAGAATCGACAGGGGTCAACTTTCGTGGGATTTTGGTGATAACCACAAATGGAAATATCGTTTTATGAACATGTAATTAATTGGTCATTGTGTGAACATTATTCAATTTCAAAATAAAATGACAGTTTCTCCAAATTTTGATATTAATTTCACATTTTTATAACTTTCCTATTCACTTCTGATAGTTGTAATTATGATGTCAGGTTGAATGTTAACACATTAGCCGCGTACCCGTCACTTGAGTGACTTGATGAGTGGAGTATTAGAGTAGTTATAGTATCATATATCACCAGACAGTGTATCGGTGTCAACATCGTGTATATAAATGTATTTTCTAGATCACTTTCTCCATGGAAACATGAACACCCTGTAACTATGTCATCTCTGATTATAGACTTCAAGTACTGTCCATTATCACCACATAGTAATTAGTACCATATGTCAATAATGATGTCATCCAACAAACGGCGCCATAATCATATATAAACGGTTACACGCTATTTATCTCCCCTGGTTGTATTTATAGAGTAGGGTTAACCCCCCTACCACTTGCTGTGTGTGATACTAGCCTGAAGGTATGGAAGCTGTGAAACTTACACATCAGACGATGGAATTATAACACCTAGATGAATGGTGGAATGTTAGGATAGTTTCCGCTTTATATGCCAGTCATATCATATCACATGTTACCAGTAGCTGCGCTATAAAATTGTAATGTTAGTATCATAGTATGATAGTAAAGTCACATTCCTGATGTTTCTCAACAACTTTTAGGGCTATAATGATTAAACGTTTGTGCTTGCTGTCCGAGTTGACCTTGCAAGTAGTCTGGCTACCCTACTAGACAATAACTTTTTCGATTTGAGCTAGATTTTATTTTTGGCTTGAGGGTACAAAGGTAAATAATTACTGAAAGTCATGAGAAAAGAGAAGAATAAGGAGACCGAAAAACACTACACATCGCGATCACCGGATGAGTACGAATATCCGGGTGAGTATTGTTGTTCTTGACAAAATTCACAGTCAGCCAGTGAATAACTTGACATCCTAAGTTACAGTTTCCGGATAGTCAGACAAAATAAATTGCTGGACTGTTACATTCACATAACATCTACGCACAAAATAAGAAAACTTCAAATCTTTAACATCTTAAATTCTAAAGTGTCCATATGACTGGGTGTGTATAATAATTATAATCATGTGTATGCCCGGATAAGGAGTGTTACCCAGTTCGTGGAGAACAGCCTTATCCAAGTCGGGACTAGTACGTTCACATTCGGGTTGTCTACGATACTACACATCGAGTGGCCCCTGGTTCGAATCTGGGTCGGTAATTGTGTAATTGCTGAGAGTTTTCCGCACAACTAAAGATGCGGCGGTTGGAAACCCATAGGTTTCTTGTCGTGTATTGGTGTTGTACACCGGGCGCGTTGTAGAGACAATGAGTATATTTGGAAAGAGCTCTGGTAGAAGACACAAACTTTCTGTCTCTTCCCTCGCCGAAACCACAGAAATAGGCGATAATGAAACAGACTGACCACACACTTAAAACCGCGGTTAATTCATTCATAAATTTTGTCAAAAGAGAAACTACATTATAACCATGACTGATATCTTAATAGTATTAGTATAGGTTGAACCAACAGTGACACAGTAATCAACTGCATGCTGTATAAGATCTAAATGATCATACAATTTGGACCACTGAGATGGTCAACATAGATGAAGCCTTTAGTCCTATCCTAATAGGTTAGATACAATCTCGGTTATTTGTTTTTGTGGTTTCATCACTTTATGTGAACGTACATACATGTAATCAAGAGCCATGTTATATGTGTGCATTGTCGTAGGAGCAGGGGGGGGGGGGGGGCAGGGGACCAGGCCTCCTCAATGTCTGGACCTCTATACTTGAACTGTTTAACTTCCAGTAACCACGTAATTACTGAACGAAATTGCCACAGAACCATAAACTCACAGATAGTATATAGATATAGTGAGAATGGGGAACGTTAAGAGTACCATTCATGTCATAAGTGTATTCTTTTTGGGTTTGACATATGATGTGACCTTGCGAGCGAAGCGAGCAAAACATTTTTTATACCCCCATTGCCAAATGTTTGCCCCCATGTTGAAAACGCTCCTACGCCCATGGTGTGAAATCTGATTAGGTAATTGTTTGGTAACTTGAGGTCATCATTTTGGCATTTCTTTGTGAAACTTTGTTAGTCAGATTTTTACTGCTTGGACTTGAGCATTTCATTTTCTTCTTCGTTTATGCGTCGGCTGTGATTGCTATCGTAGTACAGAGCAGTGAACCGTGACTGTACTTATAGCAATATACTTTATATAGGGAATTGTCTTAGGTCACGACTCAGTGGTCTGATTGGATCTATACACGGGAAGGGGACTATACAACACAATCACGCTGAAAGTACATACACTATACTAGTCTATACATTGTTCTAGTTGGCGGACAGACAGATGATAGAAACTTAATAAACACATACATGCTGATCAATGTAATTATGATTTAGATAGTTCCTGCTCATATCATCACATACAACTTTATTCCTCCATTATATTTACTGCTGTAAACATATGGGACGTTCTGAGACGGTACCAACACGTGCTTGCAGGCAGACGGTACTAAATGGAAATCTCACGTGAACTCGTGCAGTTTGTACATGCACCTGATGGTCTGATCTTTATCAATTACATACTACAACTATAAAACTACAGTAAATCATCTATAAAATCACAATAAAATATTCTCAATTAACCAAGATTTTAGATGCGATGTTAATAATTAAATACGTTTATAGTAGGATTTTAGAGATCATGTTACATTGTTGATGTATCTACAAAGATAATGCAGATTTACCGTTAGGCATCTGGTCAACAAACCAATACTTTTAATTTCTGTTAATGTCTTTATAGACGAGATCAAAAGTTTCCGCTGCAAGCGTCTCTTCGTGATTAATTGCTCTAAAATTGATAACAGCATTAATGATTACAGTATGGTATAAATAAATTCGTATGAATTAAATTTCAGAAGTCAGACAAATTGATCGACTTGTTTTAATAGAATATAATATTTCAACGCAATACAAGAGGCAAATGTAACAGTGAATACAATAACAGACTAATCGCTGAATCTCTCTATAACTCTAGCTGATTCATCGCCGTGGGAAAATCCCACCGTAGCTCCGCCCTTTCAACTTCATGAATATTAATAAGCTGTCATTCAATATTCTGTGATATCAATCAAGCCGATGTTTACAAACAGAGCACGTGGTTGGAAGCGTTATTGGAAATCGGGTAAACTCCGCCTACTGTATTAAACGTTTCTTTAAATAAGTAAATAATGCCACAGCTTATCACAACTAACGTGAGATTCAGAATCGTCTAGACCTCGTGTATTATTACAGTTATAACATTAACCTAACCTATTTACTTTACGTTGTATCCCCAGTGATAGTAAATACGTTAAGTATAAATCTTACACAAGAAGGATTAACGTTATTTTTGACATTTTATTTTTGTGACGGATATTTTTGTACTGTGATTTGTGCGCTGGATTATATTCAGATATTATGCGTATGTGATGTTGTGATTTTCATAATATGAACTAATTACCAGATAATTAATTACACGTGACGGACTAATTGAACTTTAATTGAAAGGATTGATAGATTTACACCGAAACAATTGTAAGTATTTATTGAAATATTTGGCATTGTACAACGAACATCATTGATAAATTATTATTATACGGAATTTTAGAATAGGACGAGCATATTGATTGATGTAATATTGATATCTTATCTCATGTGTGGTTTTATAATTGTTTCTTAATCCGATTTCATTAACTTGTGTATCATTTATTTCACTTGGCTGATTTTAAGCACTCACTCAATTAGTATAAGACTATATTACCTAACGTTTAAGAAAAGTTTCAAGCATTATTAGCAAAATGATATAATTTTATTTCTATACCATAATTATGTAATATAATAATCATATGTCTGATATTTTTACAGGTTTGATGCTAATGGACAAATAGAAGAAATGCAAATGTTGACCAGCAAGGATCCAGGTGAGAGTCCGTCTCGATCATCAGCCTTCAAACCAGTCGGTGCCTGTGCTAAATCACCCGGAGGTTTAAGTTCAAACACTCGGAAGCGAGATAGCGGATATAGTTCAGATTTCTCACCAGCCAGAGTGAAAACACATGATGAAACATTTACATTTGATGAAGATGAAGTTAATGATGATGATGATGGCGGTGTATTTGTGGATGATATAGATATAAGTGCTGACGAGTATGTGTATGAACGTGAGCTACATGAGTTGGATTCAGCAATGAATGCGATATTAGAACATGATGCCACTGATGATGAAGAAGTTGATAGAGAGGTTCAAGAATTATTACATGACAGTGAGAATCAGGACACATCTGATGTGACACATAGTGGACTTATACACCGACCTGTAGCACCAATACCATCACCTGATGTGAATGATGAACATAATATACACAGACTATCACACTGTCGTAGTGAGGTGAATGAATTGTGCCTTATAGCTTCACCATATTATCATACACGATGGAATACCAGAGACAGAGTATTATATATCAATCCATTCCGACCTATAGTCAGTAGAAGTGTGGGTACTCAAACACCTAACCCACATTGTCAGCTACTACAAGACCCACATTGTCAGCTACTACAAGACCCACATTGTCAGCTACTACAAGATGCTTCCCGCTTAAACCCAGACATGCTCAATACAGGTACGTGCTGTATGTATTATATTGCCTATATTATTATCTATAATCATAAAACATAACATACATGGACAGATTCTACAGGCTGTTTTGTCTGGGGGAGGGGGTTCTTCTCAGGAAGGGTTCTGACCAGGTAGGTTTCAGGGAGGGGTTTCCGTCAGCTACCCGTTCTTACGTAGGGTCCCACCAGCCATTTTCTCGGGACCCAACCAATTATTTCTCGGGGTCCAACAAGACCAACCGGATGACTATATTTCCGGGGATCGACTGACCCGTTTTAGAGGGCTGCCCAGATCAGACTGTAGTCTAAGCCTTCTCAATTGGTGTAGATATTTAACAACATATTTTGCCAAAGTTCCAGTGGTTGACCGGACCCCACGATGGAACCGTACAAATAAATGCATAAAATATTATAATACTTTGTTTTCGATTCAAACATAAAAGTATTGATCGAGTCAGTCTGAAATTGAAGTGCACTGCTCGATGGTAGAACAGGTACTTGTAATTAAATTATAGAACACTTACTGAAACATCTGTTGTATACATCAGTTTAGGTAACTGGTTGTCTCACGGATATTAATAATATAAGCACACTAAATATTACCGAGGAGTGTACTTTAAGGACAGGGGAACAAAGCAACATATATACAGTACAACTTGTTTATAGTTTACCTGTACACCAATACTAGGGTGTGTAGGGTCCCTGATGTTCAATGTAACACGAATATATAAATACATTAGTCATGCACATATAATCATGCAATAACAAAGGAGGCGGGTTTAAAAGCAAGTACAAAATAAACAATAAGTTAGTACACTTACATAAAAACTATCTACTTTATAAACCAAAATTATTTTGCAAAAAATATATATTTTTTAAGTTAATCGTCGTACCAAATTCGTTTAGCAACACATATCTGGATTTTGTCCTCGCCGAATAATATGAGACTTTGAAGAATTTATGTAAAACTTACTTGATTTTTGAACACATCTTATTATTAAATAACCCATGGAGTTCTATGGGCAGTGCTGATGGTGTATTGATGACTATTTATCTATCTATACTACCTCAAGTACATTTGAAAATAAAAATACCCACATAAATTGCAGCTTACATGACATCAGCGGTTAGGGTCAGTAACCTCAACAAATAAAATTGTTCAATGAGTGTATTCCATAGTCTTCAGTCATCAATCTAAATATCATTACATAAAGTACCATACCCTTCCAGTACAAGTGGTCAATTAGTGATAATATACGAATAGTGAATGATACAACTTGAACTAGTATATCTATATAACGTCTTAGATCATGGTTAGTTCTTAGGTATGGATAGATACACGGGTACTTGTAACTGTACGTAGGTTTTATTGCAAATATAACTGAATGAGATTTCAAGGTATATAGTTTTATTTTTTACTATATTTTTATTGTTATATTATGTTATTTTAAACTGAATGCGAACCTCCGATTCTAGAACATGTACAAGTAATTTATTTTATATTGATTTTATTTTAAACGGTAACTTTATCATTTAATACTCGTTTTGTTGTTAAATCGCTGGCTTGGCATGAGAAGATATAAAACTAAAAAAATTCATACATCTTTGAACTTTGCATCGCAAGTACTTCTTATCAGCATTTTTTTCATGAAAATCGGAACTTGTCATATCGACCAAACTGAGGGCTGGCTACTACGCTACTGTACACGCATATAATTGTGTAATTTCGTTTCTTTGACATAATGTAGCTATGGTGTATTTCGTTTATTATTTTAGTTATGTTTAAAATCATGTACAAAAAATGGAGATTTTCTCTTGACAAATATCATGATGTATCTAGTTCACCTTTTCAACATTTATAAATATGCTTGACGACACTAACATTTTTAAACAATGTGTATCAATTTATTCTTACGTGTGTTATGTGTTATTATCCAAACTCTAAAAATAATGGACGCTAATGTGGATTTTTGTCATCATAATATCATATACGAATATTTAAATACTATAAATGAACTTCTAGATGCATTTCAAGTTGTTATAATTACGAGGGCTTATGAATTGACTGTTGCGTACTTCCATGTGTCTGTTACGTGATAATATTATGTAATAATGATACGATGTTTGTTCAGGATTACATGTAGGAACATGGCGACATATTGTATATAGTGTAAGATCATCATACAGTATTAGACTTCATCAAATATACATTTAGTATGAAACGATCTATATGTTGCATTAGCATTGGGGGGGGGATTATTTTCATTGGTTTGATTGAGGTACTTAACCGTTTGTTAAATAAGACTTTTGTTGGGCGACAGCGTGACTTATTTCTGTAAGTCATCTGTAATACCATTTAGTGGGAAACTTGCATTTGACAATTTGTTTTTCGAATAGACAAAAGCAACATTTCGATTGGTCACTATTGCTTGAATAGGAATAGTTTTGAACGTTTCTTATGCACCAATTGCACAATATAAAATTAAATACGTACATAACCCGACTATATTGTGACAGCACATGCTTGCAATTTTCATATGAAACTAGAATTACGTCTAAGTGTCAACTCGAATATGATGTTGTTGTTTGTGCGGGCTGACATGTTTACATATAAGTACACTCAGTCACACTTCTCTCATCATCTATATACATACACCCAGTCACACTTCTCTCATCATCTGTATATATACACCATTCTCTGACATTTCATAGCTCTACTGTTTTGTTTTACCGTAGAAAAGTATGCACACATTGGCCATACATGGCATTTGCTAGTAAACCAAACAGACGTGTTTCAAACAAGTGTTGACAACATGAAATAGAATCAAGATATGTACCATGTTGTTCGACACATACCGTTTAATGCTATTGTCAACTACCTGATTGAACATTGGTGATTTAATTCAAAACTCAGGCCAAAACAAAAAATACTTATGGTAGTTTTGCTAAATCTACTCCCCCTTTTACTCCTACAATAAACATTGTATTAACAATTGCTAATTGTCTGCAACCGTTCAATTTTTATCTTATTTTTCTTTCAGACTTATCATCGAGAAGAGGACTACAGGATCAGTCCAGGAATCAACAAACGCTGACGTCACTACCGGATGTTGTACCTATGTCACGTGATAGATCTATATCCTTACCGGATGTTCAATCATTCCATCGTCAAGAACAACAACAACAAGTTGGTCGAGAACTCCGACGAATCAGTGACGATTATCACTCCACCTACCTCAAACGACAAATCCGTCGGGTAAGAATTAATAAAACAATTAACACACATTTTCACATATATCAAGCGTCCAACCTGCAATATAATAATAACAGAACGGAGGTTACCGGTAACTGTACATGTAAATTAATTCATCGCGCGTATTTTCTGTTAGGGTCACGAAATATTCATTAAAATAGAAACATTAGATTTAATTATATGCGTTATTTCATATTTACACAGACATAATCGAAACTTGTGCAAATTTAATGCGCCCCAAAATACTGAAGTTCTGGTATTTCTTTTATATATCGATGGCTTAGAATTAGAAGGTCGTACGTGCCACTTACGACCTTTTAAGATTCATACATATTTAGAATAAGCATCACAAGGCGCTTCTTATGAGCTCATTTTCATAAAAATCTGAACTTGTCATGTTGACCAAAATGAAGTTGTAAAAGTTTGTTTTACCATAAGTAAAGAGTAAATGTCAGACAGTTTTTCCGTGTTTTCTCAAAATATCGATTTGGTAGTTACGACCTTCTTGTTCTAAGCCATCGATATATATTTTACCAACAGGTCAATAAACAAATAAACAACTCACCCCACTAAATAGTTTATTTGTTATTCATAATGCATCCTCATCAATCAGTGTTTAGTGAAGTCCCGATGCTAATATAATTATACAAGTTTACATGTAATAATATGATAATCATATTGGGATAGTTTGTTTAACATTGAGTAATGATACGCCCTGCAAGACGAATAATTCTACTTCCCATTGAGTAACGGGAGCCCACAACATGTACCGTAATAACCCAGTAGGATTCTCTATATTAAGCATGTTAAGAGGGTTGTGTGTTGACCTCACGTTATTGGATGGGAGAAAAATGCTCTAAAATCGACCAACTGTCGGCCCTTTAACAAGTGCTGGGCGTGTTTGTCTCACCACACTTAATGCATCAAAGTAAAAATTGTGGGGAAACAATTCTATTGACCACAGTGATGTCGTCTGCTGGTTATTTAAATTTTCCTCTGTTTATAACAAAAGAAATATGTTCCCTATCAACAGTTTTCAAAGATTGTAAATTAGATTTACTTCCGGGGATGATTTGCTGCAGTTTTTGGTTAATATTCTGCGTTTACTGACTTAACTAGGTTAAATCTGAATAATCACACTAACCGGGATGGATTGGAGAAAAAATATTCATTTGAAATATTAAAAAAGCAACATATTATAACTTTTATATGTCGAACAATCAAAAAGAGAATTAGCGGATAAGGTGCTGGTTTATTGTGTTTGGTTCCCTTTAATCACCGACAATATTAGTTTAGTAACTAATTCAAATTATCCTGATTTCTGCGACTTAAAAATATAATTATGTATATTATTATTATTTCAGACAAGAACTAGATCAGAAGAATTGTCGTTACTAAGGTTACGTGTTGACGTCCCGGCGTGTTGGAATACGTTACGTAGGTTGGTGTCCAGTAGTCCATTATTCCAAGCCTGGTCGACTGATGACACTCATTGAAATATGCTGCTGAAGTCAGTGAATAAAACCCGTACCAGTAGGGTCAGTGGAGCTGATATAACCCGATCTAGTACGGTCGGTCCGGGATGGTAGCACCCGTTCTTATACGATCCTATTCGGTGAATACAAGATGGAAGCTGGTGAAAGGACTCGTGCTATGACCGAGCAACTAACACAGTTGCTGGAGAAACTGTAGACATACAATAAACTCAGTGTAGAACAGTTCGAGTGAACACTGATAGACGTATACACGACATATGTGCTTGTCACAACTATTTGTTGATATTAAACTGTTCTTTACTCATCATAGGGTTCAACCATTAAACACCCCTGATTCATAAAGTGGTTCTACCATTGATCGCCCCTCATCCATGAAATGGTTCAATTATTGACAATCTGTTTCCACCATTTGGAACCATAAAGTGGTTAAATCATTGCAAACCCCTCATCCATAAAGTGGTTCAACCATTGAACACCCCTCATCTATGAAATGGTTCAATCATTGACCACCCCTCATCCATAAAGTGGCCCAACCATTGAACACACGTGGTCAATGTAGTGGTTTAACCATTGAACACCCCTCATACATAAAGTGCTTCAATTATTGAACACCCCTCATCTATGTAGCGGTTCAACCATTGACCACCCCTCATCCATAAAGTGGCCCAACCATTGAACACCCCTCATCTATGTAGCGGTTCAACCATTGGACACCCCTCATACATTAAGTGCTTCAATTATTGAACATCCCTCATCTATGTAGCGGTTCAACCATTGACCACCCCTCATCCATAAAGTGGCCCAACCATTGAACACCCCTCATCTATGTAGCGGTTCAACCATTGGACACCCCTCATACATTAAGTGCTTCAATTATTGAACACCCCTCATCTATGTAGCGGTTCAACCACTGAGATTTCAACCCAACGTTCTCTAGTCACATTGTGTGTATTATTATTATTGTATATAGTTTGTTTAAATGTTGACTCAAAATGTTGATTGTAACATGGTATAAGTTTTCCAATGATCTCATCAGACTATAGTCCTTTATGTGTATAAAGGAAGCTTTGTATATATGAGTTGTATATGTTAGCATGTAGCTTAATGTATTTTATTTATTTTTTTACCTGTTAAGTCCACACTTAACAATATTATTCAAGTCTTATAAAGTTTCCACTCCGTTGCGTATAAAACGTTTATTTACGTAATTTCACGATTCCACGTATCTAAACTGTTGTGAAAGGTTGAGTTTTATTTATTCAACAAGACTATAATTACAGGTCTTTAATTTAGTTTAATATTTCAAATTATTTTATCTTTGAAATAATTTTACAAGTTGCTACATGTATATAGGCGTGGTATCTAAGTAATTTGTAAAAGTCAACAAGTATTTAGGTGGGCTTATGAGCTTCAACTTGAACACTTTAAATTATAAACTACGTAGCGAAATCTTATAATAAAATGATATACTTTATGGTTATTGTATAAAACGTATACCAGTCGGCATTATTTGATCAATAATTAATAAGTTTCCATAAATGACCTGCCTAATGTTTTCGTATTAATTTAAAGTGTATGATTAACCAGCCTTTTTACTGTCTGGAATTTATGTTGATAACTTTCTTACTCGATAATATGACTTTCCCCTTTCTTATAAGCGCATTCAGTTTGTAATCCACTTTATCATATATCGTTTGTGTTCTCAGTTGTTTGTAAGTTGTTTAAATGATAACAAATCATAGAAAGCCAATATTTTTAAACATAATATCAATATTGAAAGGTTTTGAACTTTGACCTGAATACATGAATACTCACCCACAGTAATAATGTCATAACTCATAATTTATAAGAAGGATGTCACAAAATGTTCATACTTTTTTCATTCATGTATGTATGTTTTTTTCTTTCATTTATGTTTCCTTTCATTACTATTTACATATTTTGTACATGTTTTATATACGGATTTATCTTTCGGGTTTTACTTTGTGAGGCGACGAGGAGGAAATAAAACACAAAATCTCTCTAATAAAATTGTTGTTGTTGTTGTTGCTGCTGCTGTTGTTGTTGTTGTTGTTGTTGTTGTTGTTGTTGTAAGGATCAAGTGATGGTATGACAGTAGTTTGCGATGTCAAGGTTTACACTTGTTTCTCTTGCAGCAATATGGATCACATCCCTGAAATAAGCGCAACTTAGTCCCAACTAAATCACACGAGGCTGTATAATACATTATACATTCAGTGTGGAGAATCACGTGATTAAATGATTTGAAATGAATAACGTTTGCACTAAAAACAATTACGATTTTGTCCACTAACGATGAGTTGTTTTCTTAATTATATACTAGTGATCGTGCACTTTATATGAATATATTATACAGCATAAAGAACATCTCATTTATGTAGGAACGCTAGACACTTTCCAATTTTGTTCTATCTTAAGCTGTTGTCTGATGCTCGATCAAATCATTAGAAAACATCGAAAATGCATTTGGACCGAGTAGAGCATCAATTAAAAACAGCAACAGATAGAACAAAATCGGTTTTTGCCGGGCATTCTTATATATACGGAATATTCTTTAGGCTATATAATACATGTATAACCATATTAAATGCACGATCGTTATAATCAAGAAAAAATCTCCAATTGTTTTGAGTGCGAACGTAATTCATTTGATCACGTGATACTCCACGCTGACATTGGTTGCAAACTTGTTACACCAATGTGCACTGAAACATTGTTTCAGCAATATACATAGGATGCAGAATTATATATAATGTACATAGCAATATACATAGGATGCAGAATTATACATAATGTACATGTTTTTAGATAAGTATTGCTCTGCATCGAAATACATCTAGTTTAAATTCAGAAAAAGTCACATATGCAATTACAAGTACATGCACATGTGGGTGAACCGATGATTGATTTTAGTGTACTCTAAGAGTATTGCTATACTAAAGTACAATTGTCACCAGTTTGTGTATGGGGTATTGGGTTACATTGTGACTACTAAATTACCCCTAATGTATCCACAGTACCACCGTGCGGTTGAAGTAAGTGCATGTGCATATTATAAACACTTTAGAGCTTTATCACACATGTTACATTAAAATGCTTCGAATACAATATGTACTTTTCTCCATTGTATCAACTAACCCGCTTGTACTCTACATAGTGTACATGTTTGTAACCCGCTTGTACTCTACATACTGTACATGTTTGTGGTTGTACTAGAACACGGACACGTGAGTCAGGATCTGAGAGAGCTATATGATGTAAAGTACACTCATTACTCCGGTATTAAAGTGCTTGTTCACGAGAGTAACAACCACAAACTATATTGTACTCTATGTCAGACATGATTTCATTTTCACTTCAAACACACACAATAGGTCTTTTATACAGTATAAACATCCATAATACAACCACAGGCACCCGTCATGTTATGCCCCCCCCCCTGTAGACCCCAATACTACCCAGGTACCACCACCAACCCAAAATATACGACCCTAGCACATATTTTATACATAACACACCAAATAAAATTGTTTTCAACAAAATATATTACACAACATGTGGTATAGTATGACGCGTACAAACGGCATCAGACGAGACACTAGTCTAGTTTCAGAAGGCCGTGTATTGGGTAGTATTGGGGTCTACAGGGGGGGGGGGGGGGCAATAACATGACGGGTGCCTGTGAATACAGCTAGGACATCATATAGCAGCAGTAGCAGCAATGTACGAACTTGTTATCAAACCAGTGATCCACATATTAATATTTTTCTTGTAGTTTTGTTATCAGCTTATCATGCATTAATTTTGTGAGCGGACTCGTTATTTTGAATGCATTTCAGTTTAGGAATGGAACCTTTAAAGTGCTGCACCAATTTGGATAGACCACAGCATGATCATGTGACCATATGTTCCATAAGTTCCACGTATAAAATATAGTGTAATTGTATTTATTCACCCGCGAAAAAAATGTATGAGGAAATCAGACGGGGAAGGAAGCACTCCACCCATCCAGCCGAGCACATAAATCAGAAACACCACAACACAACTACTTTGAGCAATGCCTACACATCAACCAAAGAAACAATTAAAACTCCAAATCCCCGCCGACCGAAAAATGCAGGATGACACACAACTGGTGTTTATTGTAAAACGGGAATTTTCTGTTTTGTTTCCACGGAATTTGGGAACACTCTACTGTCATCCATTTGATTTCAGCGGCAGTTTCCGGCGAGGCTAACACGTAACGAAATGTCAGGAACACGGAATTAGATTACTTTCATCTCGGCATATGTTATGACAGGTAGCTGGTCTGGAGTGGAACGCTTGCAGCAAGGTGGTAACGGTTATTGTCTGGTCTGTGGTGTAGAGCATGTGACAGCATCGTTAAGTTTGCAGCGGACAGGAAACTTAAATACGAAACGCGTATAATAGCAATACATAAATAATATGTACTAGTAAACAGGCCAAAAATAATCATACCTTATTTTCAAGAGATCTTGCGTATATTTATTGTGTCAAAGAATTACTTTATTTTATTTAGACCACATACATCATATAACCTGCTATCTTTGAACTCTAAATTCAATTTTATCCTTCACAAAGTACAATGTAATTAATACTAATTATAAACCTAATTATATTCCTACACGCCCCAAAGAGGACTGAGTACTCGGAAATGGTCGGTGACTTAGAGTTCTTACATCGTAGTGTTTGCAAGCTTATTATTCTTTACTTCTGCCTGGAGAAATGTGAACCAAATTTATGACGGTAGACATCCAATCTTTTAAACATTTTTGAATGTGGTGCTTATATCAAGTTAGGGGCCATGTCCGTGCGTTTGAATACCTGCCATATTAAAGTTTGTATTTGTTTCATTATATATTCTTTGATTGCAGTTTCTGTTGTATGAACTATTTTATAGTATCTGCTGTTTCCTCACTGTGTTGTATGATCTATCTTATAGTATCTGCTGTTTCCTCACTGTGTTGTATGATCTATCTTATAGTATCTGCTGTTTCCTCACTGTGTTGTATGATCTATCTTATAGTATCTGCTGTTTCCTCACTGTGTTGTATGATCTATCTTATAGTATCTGCTGTTTCCTCACTGTGTTGTATGATCTATCTTATAGTATCTGCTGTTTCCCCACTCTGTTATATGATCTATCTTATAGTATCTGCTGTTTCCCCACTGTGTTGTATGATCTATCTTATAGTATCTGCTGTTTCCTCACTGTGTTGTATGATCTATCTTATAGTATCTGCTGTTTCCCCACTCTGTTATATGAACTATCTTATAGTATCTGCTGTTTCCCCACTATGTTATATGAACTATCTTATAGTATCTGCTGTTTCCCCACTATGTTATATGAACTATCTTATAGTATCTGCTGTTTCCCCACTATGTTATATGAACTATCTTATAGTATCTGCTGTTTCCCCACTCTGTTGTATGATCTATCTTATAGTATCTGCTGTTTCCTCACTCTGTTGTATGATCTATCTTATAGTATCTGCTGTTTCCTCACTCTGTTATATGAACTATCTTATAGTATCTGCTGTTTCCCCACTATGTTATATGAACTATCTTATAGTATCTGCTGTTTCCCCACTATGTTATATGATCTATCTTATAGTATCTGCTGTTTCCCCACTATGTTATATGATCTATCTTATAGTATCTGCTGTTTCCTCACTGTGTTGTATGATCTATCTTATAGTATCTGCTGTTTCCTCACTCTGCTGTATGATCTATCTTATAGTATCTGCTGTTTCCCCACTGTGTTGTGTGAACTATCTTATAGTACCTGCTGTTTCCTCACTGTGTTGTATGATCTATCTTATAGTACCTGCTGTTTCCCCACTGTGTTGTGTGAACTATCTTATAGTATCTGCTGTTTCCTCACTGTGTTGTATGATCTATCTTATAGTATCTGCTGTTTCCTCACTCTGCTGTATGATCTATCTTATAGTATCTGCTGTTTCCCCACTGTGTTGTGTGAACTATCTTATAGTACCTGCTGTTTCCTCACTGTGTTGTATGATCTATCTTATAGTATCTGCTGTTTCCTCACTCTGTTGTATGATCTATCTTATAGTATCTGCTGTTTCCTCACTCTGTTGTATGATCTATCTTATAGTATCTGCTGTTTCCTCACTCTGTTGTATGATCTATCTTATAGTATCTGCTGTTTCCTCACTCTGTTGTATGATCTATCTTATAGTATCTGCTGTTTCCTCACTCTGCTTATACAATTATGTGTACTATGATACAAGGTCTGTATTTGAAGACATTATACAATCGATTATTTCTACAATAAACATGTTGATACATAGTAGATGATTGCACGGGTTTCATGCTCCATATTTGCAGTCTACATTTCTCGGGCAAATAAAAATTCCAAAAACATCATTCCGGACGATAATCTTAGTATAAGATAGTAATGGTGATATTGGTATTGAATAATTCCAGTAAAGCAAAGTTTCACACGCTTGTAGAGGAATCAACAGATAAGCCTATACATCATACAGACTGCCTGTCTTTCACTGACATTTGAAATAACACTTTCACGGCTAATTTCTCCAGGTAGTAAGTTGTTCTAACTGTTCAAGCATGCCTCATACATTAGGTATGTTCACCTGTACGGTATACTGTCTGTTATACCCATCTACCGCTCATACGGTCTGGTACAGTCTGGTACGGTCTTTAACCGGTGCCCCCTGCCGACCTGACACTTGAGGTAGCCCGCTTGGCTGACGTTTGGCATTACCTGTAAATTATGATTACTCGCAGTAGATAAAAGAGATGATTTGATTGGACGACATATTGGAGAACTTGACGTGCTACACTCTCTGATTGGATGAGTAACATAAAACTATTTCAAATGATCGACGTATAATAGTCATTAACCTTCATACGCTTGCAAATAATATATTTTAATAATAAAATAGTTAAAAAAGTTATTAAACAGTACTGATATATGTTCTAACCGATGAGAATGACTATTTTCATCTTATATATTTAGATGTTAACTGTATACACAGTTTATAAAATGAGCATTCGTGCATATTGTTCTGAGCTTTCATACAGTAATAATGGCACTTACATACATAATGTTCAAGGGGTATAACCTAAAGCATGGAGATTGGTGGTTTAAGTAAGACTTTCCATGGAGATTGGTGCCAATGGCCGATATTTTGATGTTTTTTGTCATTTGACGGACACATTTCCACCAAAGTAAGTTCATTGTCTTGTTTTATATGCGGGCGTGTAAGCGATAACCACCTAGCCATAAGTTTAAGCCACCTATCGGCGGTCTGTTTTAGTCCGTCAGTGCAGCGATAAAAGCCTGAAAGAAGGGATTGTGACATCGGGTGTCCGTAGTCCGCATCTATTTTTATTAATTCTGAGGTATCCGGGGCATTCTGGCTGGTTTTATTGTGTTTGCTAGGTACTTCATGCATTATTTTATGGTTAAAATACTGTTTCTGATTATTTAGGAGGATCCATGTGCATATTTTTAACGTTTAAGACGATTTCATGGAGATTCGTCAACTTTAAGACCCAAACTGTGGAGAATTAAATCAATGTAAGTATTCTGTTCTAAAATATTTTGCACCATAGTGTGTTATCTTCATTGATTAAAAATATAGTTTCTATTTATTCTTCAGACTCCTGGTTTGAAGAATGCGTACCAAAAAGACGTTACTTCATTCAAGGAGGTAGTGGCAGAAAAGAAAACGAAAGATAAATTTTAATGAAATATCTTTGCCTGATGAAAGTGTAACTAAAAAGCTTTGTGTCGCAAATTAAATACGCCGTCACCATTTAGATATTCGTCATCAAAAAGAAAACGATTAACTTCAGCATCACCTTGTCATTTGTATCGGCACGAAGAACCCCAGTGAAAAGCCAGAAAATAAATATAGAGTAAAGACTCATGAAAACACTTTATTCACGTAATTTAATACATGTTCAAGGTTATGATTCTATAAAATTATAAAAGAACATGAAATAATATGTCTATTTTGTTTTGTTGGAAAGATCCAATAGCACAGATTTTGGTTGTGTTCTTTGTTTTTGTTTACTTAAGAAATAAAAATCTGTTCGCGTTTATTGTCGGTGAATAAAACACGGGCAGGAGTTCGGATGGGTAAAAATTAAATCACGAGTGCGTAGCACGAGTGATTTAATTTTCCGCATCCGAACGAGTGCCCGTGTTTTATTCACTGACAATATACAAGAACAGAGTTTTTATTTCGATTCTAAATACGATAATATCCCGCACTATTTAACTGCGCGCATTCTATTTTCACCCATTTGACATTGAACATAATTCCACGAAGAAATTGAGTGGCTTATTAGCTGGTACAATTACCTCCCTCGTTAATGAAAACAACCTTCGTAATTTTCTGAAGGAAATACCACAATTTAAACATTGAAACAATTTTAATAACACGAGTATATTGTATCTATTTCATAAAATGAAAAATAAAAAATGGATTGATTATCAGAAGCTTTAATAAATCTTGGTTTCTAGAGTATATTGGAGTTTCTAAAAATAGATGCGTCATAGAGGTAACACTGGATTCTCGTGCAACTCGCCTTGTCATCGTGACTCGTAGTAAATTTTACTATAAAGTTTACGTTCATTCATTCATAAATATGTCAAGTGATACTGGGCGTAAATAGAAACAGCCAATTTGATAGGTATGTTTTATGGGGGCAATAAAACATGGTTCGGTTCGTTCTTTGTGTATAGGAATAATCCGCGAATCGTGTTAGAATTTAAAATAAATGTTATTGTTTAACAATGCTTGCTGAATATGTTAAGATACTGCCTGGAACATTTTGGTTCACAAAGCATCAGATCAAACTGCCTTTATAACATTGATCATCTGCGTTAATGAGCCTTTAAAACTACAATTTGTAAATAAAAATATCAAACAAATTTACGTAATTATTACTATATTGGTTGCACAAAAAGTGACCATCGGTCTACTATGACCTCTCGGCAATGACCCCTTTATAAAAACAAATGTAGTATACAAAGTATTTACTAGGGTGGCACTGTGGTCGAGCGGATAGTTTAAACATATTTATTCACAATATTTACATCAGTATACACATTTAACAACAAATAATTACAACAACATTTTAAATATCGGAAAGGATTGGAACGAAAGGATAGCCCGCTTGACTACTGATCAATAGGTCCCTGGTTCGAACCTCGGCCGGTGCACTTGGTTATTCATGGAACGCTTTTCCGTGTTTCCCACCCAACTAGACATGATTTATTTGGAAGATAACCCAGAGGTAGTCTCGCATGTATCAGTGTTGTACACCAGGTACGTTAAAGAACCAATGTCTGAAGGGCAGTGCGCCCATATACATGGTAACACCATACTGTGTTCTCTACTTGCTGCCTCTTAAGCAAAAACAAATGACCCATTTGAAATAAGTGTCAAAGGTACAATGCATTTAACAAGATGAATGCATTAAAGAGATGAGAGCGAATTTAGAATTTCACTCTTATGAATGTAGCAAACAATAAAACTTCACTTAAAGACCACCTTAAAATTAAAACTTCCAGTTCGAAGTCAGTTCCAATGATTACATTTTGTACTCTTGATTTATAATACAACCAACTCTAAAATATGACAGTTTCAAGTATGATAAGCCTTTATTAATATATAAAAAGCGATGATAAGTATGTTTTAAAATAAATAAGGGTGGTCGGATAAGTAAGGTTTCCTTGTGATGTTTTGAACATTGACATGACATGGTTAACGCGCAGTGTTTGTAGCCACCAATATTGGTTTGATTCCTAGTTGCTTCAATTTGTCAATGCTGGTTTTACTCCACATGTTGAGAAGTTGTTGGTTCCTTGTGAATTGTACGTAAGTGCTTGAAAGAATACTGATCCGAAAACTGATTCCAAATCCAATATATCATAAATGCGATGCAGAAAACGGTGGGTGTTTCAAATACATGTGTATTTGAAACCACAATCTACCAAATTGATGTTGCCTGTAGCACACATTTCCGAAAAAGATAATATCCATCTAGTAGAGAAGACGGCTACTACTAGGCCTTTTGTCAGTTCAACTGAATATCATTACAGATACACAATGCACCAGTCCATTGAAACCCTTAGCATGGGGCAAGGAGGGGTTGACTTTTTAAACTATGGTAAAATCCCTGCCCGAGAACCTTAAAAAAGGTAAAAATACTGCCCTTATCAGTGAAACATATTCCCGATCTACGTATTTAGGTGCAGAGGAAAAGTCCTGCTCTCATTCACCAGTGAGGGGACACGAAAAGTTAAAAACTCGTGTGTATAACCCGGGGTTTGGGAGTCAGGGTTTGGTTTGACTGGTGCATAAAAAACAGAGCACACAATTATAAAAAAAATCATCCTTTATTATTATATGCATATCTTTGAAGTACAAATACGAAAATCACAACAATTATTGCAGCCAGGTGGTGTTGTCACTGTATACAATTTGGTTCCAATAATATGTTACTCGCCAAGTCAAGACCCTCTGTAAGACAGTAGCCCTGAAATTGGTACAAAATAAAGATTACTTCCATGATTATAATACCATCACATATTGTTTACAAAGTAATAACAAGTCTCCATGGAGAGGGTCTTAAAGTTGACGAATCTCAAAGAAATCGTCTTAAACGTTAAACATATACACATGGAGCCTCCTAAATAAGCAGAAACAGTATTTAACCATAAAAACATGCATGAAGTACCTAGCAAACACAATAAAACCAGCCAGGATGCCCCGGATACCTCAGAATTGATAAAAATAGAGGCGGACTACGGATACCCGATGTGTCCATCCCTTCTTTCAGGCTTTTATCGCTGCACTGACGGACTAAAACAGACCGCCGATAGGTGGCTTAAACTTATGGCTAGGTGGTTATCGCATACACGCCCGCATATAAAACAAGACAATGAACTTACTTTGGTGGAAATGTGTCCGTCAAATGATAAAAAACATCAAAATATCGGCCATTGGCACCAATCTCCATGGAAAGTCTTACTTAAACCACCAATCTCCATGCTTTAGGTTATACCCCATTGATGTTGCTGAGAACCAATGTATCAAATTCCTAGCTAAAGACAAGATACAGCAAACATATTAAACTCATCCATAAAGTTGGTGATTTTACAGATTTTTAACAACAATGAAAAAACAACAACACAAATGTTGCGATTATATACGAGTATTTAATTTCACAATAGTTACATAGAATACAGACAATATTACGTCATACATTGATTTATTATATAATGCCTTGTTATATATAATTGACGTGACCACAAATACTGTAACAATTTCCGCTATATAGTCAGTAACCGAGCGATTATAGTTTGATTTACGTCCACAATGTCTGCAACCTCAACTAACCATCAGTGACAACATCATGTACAACAAGAGCATCGACCACGGAGACTGGATGTTCTACATCCAGAATCCAGCTCGTCTTTAAATCAAAGCACTGAAAGTACTGATGTGTGGCGAACTGATGTCATTTTGACCATTCAAATAAAGACTGCACCAACATGCTGTGTCAGAGTTCTGATAAGCCCAGACTCACTCGAATGTTTGTGCTGCTCTCAAGACACCAAGCGTCGGTGTCAAGATGAGTGACTGGGTAGTCTCCATACAACTGATGAACTGTGAATTAAAACACAACAAACGAGATGCCCCCCCCCGCTATGGAAACAGGACTAGGTAGAAATATGTTGGGAAAATTAAATTAAGGGAGGTTATTAATAAGATAGAACCAGATTTCAATAGAAGGAAAATATAAGAAAATGATATCAATGGTAATATCATGAATTTTTTTTGGTTGAATGAAATAATTCAAGAACGGAACCAGATAGAATTATGGTTTCATGTCACATCACTTCTCTTAGATGCCATATACATATATATTTAAAGTCGATCAATTGAATTTAGGTGGACAAGTGGTCCAGTGGTAAGGGCTATTGACTACTGATATGATTATAATGAAGGTTGTCCGTACTCCCGCCGGATCAAGAGCAGAAATGTTCTTCGGAGTAACATAACTAAACTTACGAACAGACTTTCGGACCATACTCGTAAATTCTATAGCATTCTGTCCGATATGTTAATAAAATCGTATTTAAAACAGGTCAATTATATATTTTGAAATATACTACAAGTTATTTTTTGAAAATCTGACGATTATTTATGTATTGGTTATTATTTAAATATTGCGTATTCTGTTCCGAAATATGAACTCGCGCTAATCAGCGGGTGATATTTATTATAGCTATTATGTTGTATTTAGCATATTTTTATGCACCAGTCAGTGTGCGACCATGGTCCCATCCCAGGTGATGGGCAGTGGATAGCTGATAGTTTTCAAATATAGTATTTCTTATTAAATCCATATCAAGAAGAATGTATTTAACTTCTAAATTCTGAGTATCAATGTATCTAACTTCTAAATTCTGAGTATCAAAGTTGTAAACCCTTTTTTATACCAGTAAATTTTATGACCCTAAATTCCTAACTTCTGCAGCTGTCTCCAAATAAACTAACAAGAACCCGATATAAAACCCATTCAATTAAAAATAGTTTTAACGGTCTATTTCCTGTCTCATGGTGTGTTCAATCCCTTGTAAAAACATAGATCCCTGTGTTACATGACCCCCAACTGTCCCAAAACAAGTTACTAACGACCTATAACTCTAACGCGGTATTGGGACCTGTGCCACTTAAAGTAAACAGGCAAAGCAGGTATGACAACATAAGGATATTGGAAAAGGGATTATCTTTTCAATGTGTATAGCTCGGCTATTTTTACCCGAGCCTGACCTTTATGCAATAATGTATTACAAGGTTTGAATATATCAATTTCCGCAAGCAAATCGTGAAAATATCGGTATTTCAGATTTGTGTTTGTATTACATCTCGAGCGTCTCCGTGATACTCCCCGATTATTAAAATATACACTCGGTGTTGTAAAGGTAGACAATATATCAACTGTTAAATTATGCTAATCGGTCAGGTTCATGTCAATGTGGCCAAGCTTTACCGTTATTTTAACTTACTTGGTGAATAGAAGTTAGCAGGTAAAATAAACTTCCGCTCTCCCTAAATCGATGTAATGATCAGTGATTTCTGTTTATATTGACATTGCAGAATATTGCGTTGGAGTTATACCAATATACAACTCCTTGAAGTTTACCAGATTGTATGGTCAATTTTCTGCCTCATGCAGCTTCAATAATTGATTACAAATTTCTTGTCAAAATATAGATCTAGCTAGGATTATGTAATGTTACATAATAAGGAGGGTCTAATTAAAAAATGCATAGATAATATTGCACAACGTGGCTTGTGGGAGGAGCTAATTAGATATGCATTATGGGCTTTATAACTGCACATTAAGTGGGAGGAGCTTATTAATTATTTATAATTATTGAAGTATGTTTGCCCAAAGACCTGTAATTTAGGTCTTTGGTTAAGAATTTGGTTTGCCCAACGTGTATATACTAATTAACGGCCTTTTAATCCAATTACCGTTAACTTTTCAATTCGAAACCTTGTGAAAATATATTACCGCTTTAAAAGGCATATTAGTTCGCATGTTGCGCGTTTAAACTCGCCGTAGAGTGTTTATTAAATGAGATCTATATGAAAGTCGCACATCTTAATGAAACTGAACGTATCGTCTTTAAAATAGCTTTTAGTTGTTAATGAAACTTGGAAAGTAAAAATATAATTGGTGATTTACGACACCAGGTTGTTGCTAAAAACGCGCAATTCATGAATAGAAAATGTAAGTGCTCGCTGTTTAACTCGTCAGCATTAGTTCATTTATTCTATAACCGCAAATTAAATTGGTATAAGTGATCTTTAATATGTCATAGTATTGACAATTTCTTTTAATCCGAAAATACTTTACTGAATTCTCGTTTATTGCTTAATTATTCTTTCTCAATTCAAATCCTGAATAGCGTTACGTGTTGAAAATAGCCGCTATGAATAGCACAATTAGTTCGCACGATGCGCGTTTAACTCGCTGTCATGTGCTTATTAATTGAGACCGATATAAATGTTGCACATTTTCTTGAAGTTGAAAGTTTCCTCTTTTCAGTGAGGTATTATTTGTTTATATAAATTAGAAAACAAAATTGTTACTGACGATTTAAAACCTCAGGTAGTTCCGAAAATTTGCACAATTCGCGAATAGAAAATCTAGGGACTCGCTTTTTAACTCGCCAATGTGAATTCATATTATTTTATAAATTAAATTTAATTTGATATTAATAAATTGAAATATCTCACGGTATTGACAAAATTTATTTTGTCAAAATCCGATAGTAATTGACGGAACTGCAATTAATTGAATATTGCGTGACAGTACTGCTAAACCAGAGATCTATTAATATAGTAGATCTTGTCTAAGCTAATCAAGTTAGTGTATCGATCGTCTGCTAGCGGTTAGATAGACTGTATATACTGTCCTTGAACTAATTCAGCTTCCCGCCACCAGTGAAAACATGTTGTTTCTATTTATAGCATCAATGTTTGTAAACAACATAATTAGGTCATCGTCTACAAATGTTCAGCAGCGGAGTGATTTTAATAGACACATTTCAGTTCACCCGTGTTCCACCAGAAATCTATTGGCTGAATAAACAATACAAACTAGTCACTGACCAATAGCTCGTTGTATATCAATTTGCATATGAATGCCCCGATATGTAAACATGAAACCGTGGGATTACTTTCTCAACCTTCTTGACGGTCCCTGGCGGTTCGCATGCCTTTGATAGTAGGAATATAGTCCATGCGGAATGATTTGCTATAAAATTAAAATATCCTCAAAAAATAAAAGCCTGATGTAATTGTTGGTCTTAATATTAATAAATGTTGGTAATGTAAACAAATCGGGTTCAATGATACGTGAGACCTGTGTAGCATGCTTGTAATATTGTTCAAATCATAGACCTATTTATTGGTGTAGGCATAAAGGCGTTAACTTCATAGTATATATAAAGCTGAAAAAGGCTGAAAGATAGTTATTACATTGTGTGGCTTATCGCCACACAAAAACCATAATTATGATAATCCTCAAAGACTATTACAAAATGCACTGTGCTTTTTCTAAAATATTATTGCCGGTAAACGGCAACTTCTACTAAATGATAAATCTTCTTTATCATAGTTGTTGTACACATAGGGGACGACAATGCAGTTTTGACTTGTACAAACCCCAGGTATATACGTGTATGTTGTGTTTTAGGCCTGCGTTAAGATCACGAGATATTTAATTCTTCCATCAGAATATAATCTCGTATTGACGCTGGTAGTCGGGACTGTTTTATCGTGGCGTGTAACGTTAAACCAGGGTATGTACAACGTATCCTTGACCGTGCTAGTTGTTTCAAGTCACGTGGTATGTTCAGATCCAGCACAATGTAAGTCACGTGATCCTTGCTGTCACATTCAATGTCGTCTGATGTTATATTGAATCCTCCCATATATAACCATGGTAACAGATACAACTCCTTATCTGATTGGCTGGTGAATGTTTCAACATCCGGGCTGCGGTGAAACGCCTCATCTGATTGGTTGGTTTGTAATGATACAACACCCGGGCTCTTGTGGTATATTCTATCACATAAGACAATATCCCGTACAATATTTTGATGTATTGAAATATCTGGGTTGTGATACAACCAAAGTTTGAGCAGTTTCATCATTACGTTTCTATCGTTACGGTAGAAGTTTTTACGTAAATGTAACTCATGTCCTTTTATTACAATATTAGGGGACACAAAGTTTGTGTTGTGGTTCTATATGTCCATGTACAGACAGTGAATATAAAGGAGTAATACTGTTTATAGTTCATATACTGTTTAATATTTCCACGATGACAATAAGCATATAAGCTTAAACCGTACGAGCTTACACCCTGAAAATATACAAATAACCTAACATTAACATTACATTTACATTCCTATTATACATATATTACTGTAGCATGCGGTCAATTACCTTAATACAACTGTACATATTCCCTATATACATCTCGGTAGCCTCTATACCTAGCAGGCGGCTATAACATGACAATTCGACACATTACAATTACATCACATAACACAATATCACATGACATCGCTATAGTCTTTCACATACTTCTAGGTAACAATACATCACATGACACAGCCCAATAATATACATAACATCACATGACTCAGCATAGTAGTTTACATAATAACACATATCACATGACACAACATAGTATTTTACATTAAAAGCACATCACATGACACAACACTTACCAATCTATGGGATTGAGTGTCTCTAAACAGCTCTCAAAGTACAACACTTCCTAGCTCTCCCGTGAATGTAAAATCTGTAAATAATGGAATTAGCTATTAATGGTGAAGGAATAGGGTTGAGGAAATGTGATCATAGAATATAATAGAATGAAGAGGTAGAGTTTAATTACAGGTAGATTCCTAAGCCACGCCCGAAAGCCACAATTAAATATCTGGATGCCTGAGCATAAATCAGGTCTTGGATCTACTTATATAAATAACTTTACTTATATCATTTACAATGAACTGACCAGAATAAATACAAGGGAATGATTCATAAAATACTTGACCAATACACAAACCATCAAGAGTATCATCAATCCATTTCCCATAAAATCTCAACAATAAAACATCTGCATACACAGACTTCTCTGTTTGTTCTGACACAAGTTTTAGAGGGAAAACATACTGACCAATCAGAACCAAAATCATCAACCGTGACTAATCCACACCTGGCATAACTCCAGTCATAATTGGAATTACCTAATTCTCTCCCTTTGACCAGTATCAACTACACTGAACAATGCACAATAATAGCAGGGTTACATACTTCCCCGGCCACAGAAATGACGTCCCGTCATTTGCTACTCTACATGTTCCTATCTCTACATATGTAGGATATCTACATAATATTATTCTACACGGTCACTCCGTACTTATATGTTTATTCATATAAATCAAATACATAACATAATCATCAGATTATACTTATGTAATATTCACCTGGTAATGTTCCCTGTTTCACCCCCTTAACTTAGGTCCCAATTAAAATAAAATAAATCCTTACAATGATATAGGCTATAGTCATAACCATATGTTCTAAACCTGAACATAGTATAAAATTACATATTAATACAGTTAACATAGAATCACATAATACTTTACTTACTGCATTATGGCATTAACCACTCGCCTAGCAGTGTCAATGTCCAAATTGTTTAAAATACCTGAATTCATCAGTTCCTCTAGTGCCTGAACTCGGCTATCCCTAGGTCTACTGGTTACCATACTATACATGTGATAGTCCTGAAATCTATCAGGTGGTTTCTTTCTTCTTTCTGATCTTCTTTGTGGTACTATTGGTAGTTGGCGTTTTCTTTTTGTCCTTCTGTTTAGTTCGCCTTCCTCTTCTGTTGTGTTGACTGTCGTATCAGCGTCTGCATTCCTTCCTTCCGCCTCTGTATCTCTAGAGTCTGTAGTTACTTCTGTCTCTTCCTCTGTCATAGCAATTGGTTCGTCCGTCGGCTCTTCTACTTCTTCTGACCTATCACTTTCAGTGGATATGTTTGTACCGACTGTTTCGTCTAGAGTGTCGTCACTTGCTTCTTCTTCACTTACTACTACATGCTGTTTGTTGGTGGCACAGGCGTCCCCGTGATTACTTGTTTCTTTAACAAGATAAAACCCAACATCCTCACTTGAATCTGTGACATCACTATCTCTAGACTTCTCCATATCTGTTACTTCTACTGTTTCTGGTGGCTCTACCAATTGCTTTGACGCTTCAACCGGTACAGGTTCTTCGGCATCGTTATCTGCTGTTTCCTCCCGGTCATTAACTGGGAACAAGTGATTTCGATGCAAAATTCTGTACTTCCCGGTCTTGCTTCTAACTTTGTAAACTGGTATGTCTGCTCTTGCCTGTTCTACCACGGAATAAAGATCTTCTTCGAATCGGTCAGCCAGTTTGTGTTTTCCTTCACCGTGTGACAAAATCCTTACTAAGACCTGGTCGCCTATTTCCACCTTTGCCCCTCTTACTTTCTTGTTATAATACTTTTTCTGCTTCTGTTTGGCTTTCTCTGTATGTATGTTGACAATCTCCCTGGCTTTCTCAATTCTCTGTTTTAAATCTGCTATATATTCTTGGGTTGTTTTCTTGGTTGGTGCTTCTGTCGCGTTTTCAAACATCAGGTCGATTGGTAATTTTGGCTTTCTTCCAAAAACTAGTTCATAGGGTGATATCTTTGTCGTTTCATGCGGAGTACAATTGTAGGCGTAGACAAGTGAGTTTATATACTTTTTCCAGTCCGGCTTTTTTGAATTTTCTAACGTTCCAAGCATTTCTAGCAGTGTCCTGTTGAAACGTTCAGGTCCGGCGTTGCCTTGTGGATGGTAGCTTGAAGTGTGTGATTTTTTCATGTTGGTAATATGACATAGTTCCTTAATAATTTCTGATTCGAAATTTGCTCCTTGATCAGAGTGGAGTCTAGTGGGTATTCCATATGTGAGAATAAAGTGATTGAAAAAGGCTTCCGCCGTGGTCTTAGCTGTCTGATTTCGTGTGGGTATGGCTACAGCAAACTTGGTAAAATGGTCAGTAATGACTAGTATGTTGCCATACCCTCCTTTGGATGGTTCCAAGCTGAGAAAGTCAAAGCAGACCAATTCCAGTGGATAAGTTGAGGTCACACTTATGAGTGGAGCTCTGGAATTGGTGTTGCTTTTCCTTCTCAAGCATCTGTCACATCTTGAAACAAACTGATCCACCTCTATGGTCATACACGGCCAAAAGAACCGATCCCTGATAATTCTCAGAGTACGTTCTCGGCCTGGATGTCCCATGTCTGAGTGTAGGCCTGTCAGTACATCTTGTTTGAAAAACTCAGGGATGACCAGTTGTTCGATGATTTGCCCATCTTCTTCAATGTCTCTGAATAGGAGGCCTCTCTTCATCTTGAGGTGTTTGAAGTTCTTCTTCATGATTGTATCTTGTTTTGAGCCGGTGGACGGCATGGCCTGGTCAATGACGGCCTTCCTCCATTTCTCAATGGTTGGGTCTTCTCTCTGTCTTTTCCTAATTTCTCTCATCTCTAATTGCGCCATTGGCTGTCCAGGGAGTTCTGTGGCTTCTAAGATATCTAAATTGACCGATGGTAGGCTGCTACATACTGGTACGGTAACTACACTGCAAATAGCCTTCACTTCAGGGTTCTCTAACAAATGATATGGATAGCGACTCATGGCGTCTGCATCAGAGTTTTTCAATCCCGGCCTGTAGTAGATGTCAAAGTTGAATTCGCCCAGTGCTGCAGCCCATCTCTGTCCTGTTGCATCTAACTTTGCTGTAGTTAGGATATAAGTGAGGGGATTGTTGTCTGTCAGCACCGTGAAGTGGTTGATAGCCAAGTAGTCACTGAACTTCTCAGTCACCGACCACTTCAGGGCAAGGAATTCCAACTTGTATGCCGAGTAGTTTTTCTCTGATTTGGTGAGAGCTCTCGATGCATAAGAAATGACTCGCTTTCCCTCTTTTCCCTCTTCCTGTTGTTGGTATAAGACAGCACCAAGTGCTACTGTTGATGCATCAGTGTGTAACTCAAAGGGCTTCTGGAAGTCGGGGTATGCTAATATTGGAGGTGAAGATAACGTCAACTTCAGTTCTTCAAATATCTTTTGATGTTCCCCTGTCCAGTTCCATTCTACTTGGTTCTTCTTAGGTCCTTTCTTCGAGGTTGGATGTGGAATTAGTTCTGCAAGTGGTCTTGTGATTTTACTGAAGTCCTGTATAAATCTTCTGTAGTAACCAGCAAACGCTATGAAGGATCTCAATTCATCGGAGTTCTTTGGTGTAGGCCAATTCCTTACTTTGTCCATCTTCTCAGGATCGGTCTCTATACCTTCTTCACTTACTATATGACCCAGGAAGTGAACCTTGTCTTGGATGAAGAAGCATTTCTCCGGTGATAACTTAAGCTGACATTCCTTCAATCTGGTAATAACTAGTTCTAAATGTTGGAGATGTTCTTCAAAGGTTTTTGAAAATATTATTAAATCATCCAGGTATATCACGCAGATCTTCAAGTTGTAGTCTCCCAGACATTCCTCCATCAGTCTTTGGTAGGTAGCTGGGCTGTTAGATAATCCAAATGGCATTTTCACAAATTCGTAAAATCCTAACGGTCCAACTGTGAAAGCTGTTCTTTCCTTGTGGGTGTCTTCGATCTCAACCTGATGGTAGCCTGACTTCATATCTATCGTAGAGAAATATTTGCTTCCTTGTAGTACATCAAACACTTCTTCAATGCGGGGAAGGGCATACGCATCTTTCACACTACGTTGATTCAACATCCTATAATCCACGCACATTCTAAGTTTGCCTGATTTCTTGCGAACTAACACTATATTACTGGCCCATGGTGATTTGGATTTACGAATAATTCCAGCCGAAAGTAGAACTTCTAGGTGATTCTTCACTTCTTCTATCATCTGAGGTGGAATCCTCCTATGACGTTGTTTAAAAGGTGTTTCGTAGCCTGGAATTAAATCTATTCGATGTTTGATTTGATCACAATGTCCAATATCTAGATCATTGGTGGAAAATACGTCCTTGTGACGTCTGAGTAGTGTCTCTATCTTCTCCAGTTGTTCTGTGTTAAGTTTGGAATGGCTATCAATGTGAATCCCTAGTAATACATCTTTCTGTTCCTGTTGACTTGCTTCTTGTTGATCTGGGTGGTCTATTGTTACCGGTTGTAGTTCACAAAGAACTGCTTTTGGTTGTATCACTACTGTATTTGTGGTCAGGTTTGTAAGGGTAACTGTCACCTCACATTGTCCTCCAGGCTGATAATTCACAATTGCTGGGGTGATATCAATATCTGATGGTAAACTGGAGGCTTCTGATTCATGAATGATGGCGGCAGTTGTCACATAATCTACTTCTTTATCACAGTATCCTTCTATGTGTTTACTTTCATTTGGTTTCAAGATAATCTTGTCCATCTGCCCATTTCTCACAATTGCTATCCTGTTATTATTTCGCTTCAATTCCTTCTCTCTAATAGTTAGACATCTGAATGATAAATACCATGGAGTATGTAGACCTTCTTTTTGTGCTCTTTGAATGAACTGTTCACCATAATTCTGCTTGCATTGCTTCATTAGTTCTACTAGGATGTTGGTTCCTAATATAACCGGAGTATTTTCTGAATAGTTGGTATCAGCTGTAATCAGGAATAAACTAGTGTGTGTTCCGGACTGTGGTAGGCCATCTACCACGCCCAGTTCCACTTCAATATAACCTTCATATGGTAGATTTCCTCCATCTGCACATTCAATCTTGATTAAATCTTGTAAAGGATGTATTTCTAAGTCTGCAAGATGGTCACTGTAGTAGGATTTAGCGATGATACTAACACAACTTCCGGTATCTAGTAATGCTTTGACTTCATTATTGTTGATCGAAATATTCACTTCATTGGTATCTCCTATAAGTTTGGGATCCTCCTGTTTGGTGCTCTTGTTTGATCCCTCAACACGAGCACTTAGGCTTTTGGGCAGTCCTTAGCTAAATGTCCCATATCGTTGCAAGTATAACATGGTCCTAATTCAAATCCTGATCTACGTGGTCGTCGGCCTCTGTAGTTTCCTCTGCCTCTAAATCGTGGTCTATAACTGCCTCCTCTTGACTCGTGGTACTCTGAACTCTCCTGGTTGAATGTTGGGGGTTGATTCTGTCTCTCTTGTTCTTTCTCTATGTGATCTATCCTCTCATTTAGCTTCTTTAGCAGCTCCTTTACTTCGTCCAGTTCAGTATGTTCTTTTTCCACATTCACCGCCGAGTGGCATGTCTTCGTGCGCTGCTCCGTGGTTTTCTTTTCCGCTTCTATCTTTCGTAGTTCGATTTTAAAACGATCGTAATCTTCGATGGTGTCTTGTTTATAGGCAGACAGTTGTTTAAATTCTGGAGTCAGACCTTCGTAAAATACCCTCTTCAATAGTTTGTCATCTTTCTTCGTGGCACCTAACTGTATCGCTTGTGCAAAGAGTTCTTCCAATCTTGAAGAATATGCTGAGATGGATTCATGAACTTTCTGCTCACAGCAGTAAAACTTCTTCATGACGCTTTCTCGTGTCTCTACGTTTCCAAAAGTTCCTTCCAATTTCTCCATGACTGTATGGACATCTACCCCTGTCCCAAGTCTTCTAAGTACATCTGCAGCATTTCCTTTAAGTGCTCTTCTAACTCCAAGTAAAATTTGTTCTTTAGAAAAACTCTTCTCCACTATTAACGCATCTACTTCAAATTTGAATGTTGCCCAACTACTGTCAGCCTTGCTGTCATCCCCCTGAAAGGATGGTAATTTGGGAAAATGGTAGCTTCTAGTATCCGAATGTGTCTCTGGATCGCTATGTAATGAATGGGTCTTAATTAGCTTTATTAAATCTTCCGGGCGTTCTAGACCTAATGTCTTACAGGTGACCAAGACTTGTCGTTCAGTTTCTGTGAGTGTTGTCGTAATTCCTTCTTTGTCAGTCTTAATGTCTTCTTTGACATCCTTGCTAGCCATGGTGTAACCCTCAATTCAATCCCTTAATTGAAAAATTACTGTATGTAATTCTAACTTCAAGTAAGTTCAAATCCTAGATGTGGAAGAATTAATTCAAACAAATTCCACTCCCTTCGGTTGAATAAGGAATTACCAAGTTCAACTAATAATTCACATCCGTTCAAATCCCTTTGGGTTGAATGAATAATTAATTCCTGCGTTCCCCTTCCTGTGGTTAAATGAATAAATAGTTCACACAAGTACAACTAATAATTCACACCAGTGCAACTCCTGGTTGAAAAATAATGTTCAAGTTCAACTCCCTGTGGTTAACTAAATAATTTACACAAGTTCAACTCCCTGTGGTTGACTAAATAATTCACACAAGTTCAAAACTCTGTGTTTGAACCAATAATTTCCACAAGTTCAACTCTCTGTGGTTAACTAAATAATTCACACCAGTTCAAAACTCTGTGGTTCAAACAATAAGTTACACAATTTCAAATCCCTGTGGTTGAACAAATCTGTTACACAAGTTCAACTCCCTAGGGTTGACTAGATAATTCCAGTAAGTTCTAATCCTTGAGATTGAACCAATAATTCACACCAGTTCAACCAATAGTTCACCAGAGTTCAACTTCCTGTGGTTGACTAACCAATTTACTCAATTTCAAAACCCTGTGGTTGAACAAATAATTCACACAAATTCAATTCCTGGGCTTGCATAAATATTTCACAAGTTCAACAAATAATTCACCAGAGTTCAACTCCCTGTGGTTGAATAAATAATTTACACAAGTTCCACCAATAGTTCACCCGAGTTCAACTCCCTGTGGTTCACTAAAACATTTACACAAGTTCAAAACACTGTTGTTGAACAAATAATACAGACAAGTTCAACAAATAATTCACCTGAGTTCAACTCCCTGTGGTTCACTAATAAATTCATGTAAGTTCAAACACAATAATTAATTCACAGTTCTACACCAGTGGTTGACTAAATAATTTGCAAGTACTGAACAACTGAGTTAATTCAATCAAATTCAATTATCAACATCCGCTTAAGTTCAATTCTCAAACGATCAATCCATTCGTCCGCTCAAGTTCAATTCGCGAACAATAGATACAGTATAACTCAATTAAGTTCACTCAACTAATCGATCTAGTGACTCACTTGTACGTTCAACTCTTAACCAATCACAGAAGTTACTCCCTTAAGTCCAACTCTCAAACAATCAAGATAGTAATTCACTAGAGTTCACTTCTCAAACATTCAATCTAGCAAATCCCTCAAGTTCAATTCTCAATATAGTAACTCCCTTAGTTCAACAGTTGAACTCTCCACCACTCAATCTAGTAATGCACTCAGACAATCAATCTAGTCCCTCACTAATTTTTTTTTTTTTTTTTTTTCTCAAAAATCAATTAAGTTAATTTCTCAACTTAGCAATCTAGTAATTCCCTCAAACCATCCATCTATAGACTCACTTAAATTCAATTCTCACATGAATGAAATAACTCACTTAAGTTAAATTCTCAAATGATTGATTCTCTAATTCACTCAAGTTCAATCCCCAATTGATCGATTCATTAATTCACCTAAGTTAAATTCTCAAATGATCGATTCACTAATTCACTCAAGTTAAATTCTCAAATGATCGATTCACTAATTCACTTAAGTTAAATTCTCAAATGATCGATTCACTAATTCACTCAATTTCAATCCTCAAATGATCGATTCATTAATTCACTTAAGTTAAATTCTCAAATGATCGATTCACTAATTCACCGAAGTACGATTTCTCAAACGATCGACCTACTAATTCACTTAAGTTCAACTTCTCTCCCTGCATGGAGTACCCAATTCTCAATGTTACTAAACTAGGTCAACAGTATAATGTCTATCAATCCACTTAACCACTTATTAATAGTTTCAGTGTATAAGTCACCACCCACCAATTCCGGATTTCATACATTCAATAAAACAATAATACATTAATAATCCAATTTTTCCTTCAGTATCAATATTCAATATATTCCTGCAATTCAAATGTTCAATATTCCTAAAAAAATAATTCCCGCACAATAAATATTCAATATACCAGAGGAATAATATGTTTCCACTATTCCTGCAAAATTTAATTACTGTACAATCAATATGCAATATACCTGAAAAATGAATAGCCAATATATATTCCTGAAAAATCAAATATTGTTACCCTGGAACTTTAATGTCCCTGTATATTATACAGCATTGGTACTGACACCAATAAAAGGTGAAATCAAAGGAATCCAATATATTTGTGATAGTCAATGTTTCTGGGTATTATAAATATGCTACCTTGTTAAAAGTCATTTTACCATGGTGTCATATTTATTTGAAATAAAAGTGCACTTTTTCTTACTTTCTTAAATTGAAATATAATTATGTTAATTATATTTCACATGTATCATCCGACTATCTTTATTCCCTGGTGTTATGTAATTATATTACATGGGTAATTGAAATAATCACTTCTGAAATGTAAGCTCAACTTCAATGTTTACTAATGTACACTAATCTATAATGATCTAAATACTGACCCCTATATACTATTACTATCAGCTGGTCAATACACTAAAGTACTCTTCAAGGTCTAGTAACTACCTGACTACACTATAATCACAAAATTTCTCTGGTCTAATACCTGTATGAGTTTACCAAATCGTCACAATACTGGTCAATGTTTATAAAATGATGACAACCAATGAAAACACAGAATGGAAACACACCTCCAGCAAATTTGCATAAAGATACACTGGCGAATGAATACAATAATAGGATCACACAATATAGTTCCCCAATATCTTACACTTGTACACAAAACAGATGATATCTGACTGGATCAATGTTATTAAACCTGAAACAGGGCAAGTTCACCAATATTTACTGAATACACTTTACTCAGATGAATATGAAAATTATGAGCCGAATCCCTCGTACTTATATGAAAACGAAAGTAGAAATCATGAAATATATACTGTAGGCAAAGTGAAAGTAGGATATATAATATGCTTTTTAAAGAAAATGAATTCAAGAGTGACTTCCGGAGTGGCTCTGGTTGGGCATATAGTGGTTCTAGATAGATTTATAGATAGGGTACCGTCACCAACAAGTTATATTTGGGTATCATGCAAAGTGAAGTTTTCTTTCATTCTTACAATAATCACACAATATAATAAATATCATTAACTGCAGTCACTATAGCAACAAGTCAGATAGTATTCTAGTAATATTTAATATAAAGCGATACAGACTGTTTAAACAAAGATAAGTAACTGCAATTTATGAGTATTTATGAAGGTTTTTGGTACTCACGCTCTATAGTTGTCAATACACAAACAATACACTATGAATTTAAAATTGAGTTTCACCATGTCACACATATAACTAATCACATATATAAACTATTAATTGTCCAGATTGTTCCTGATTGCTTCCTCCTGGCTAACGAAAACTGTCCACAGTTTGGTAAAATCCTTGTTATGAAGAAGTTCAATGTTGAAGTTCACCGTTAAGCTGTTAAGTCAAATTATGACTTCCAATGATGAATTTCTGGGTTAATTAAGCTCTATGATGAAGTTCACTGATTAAGGTCAAAAGTTAATTTCACTGATGTAGTCCAATGGTGTGTGAAAGCAATACTGCACTGGTTAATCATTCACAACTTAATGATGTCCACAATTCCTGATGAATATCCCTATATAATCCGGTACTCCTTATTAATACTGCTGTTCAAACCGTTGGGGCGCCATTTGTAACTCATGTCCTTTTATTACAATATTAGGGGACACAAAGTTTGTGTTGTGGTTCTATATGTCCATGTACAGACAGTGAATATAAAGGAGTAATACTGTTTATAGTTCATATACTGTTTAATATTTCCACGATGACAATAAGCATATAAGCTTAAACCGTACGAGCTTACACCCTGAAAATATACAAATAACCTAACATTAACATTACATTTACATTCCTATTATACATATATTACTGTAGCATGCGGTCAATTACCTTAATACAACTGTACATATTCCCTATATACATCTCGGTAGCCTCTATACCTAGCAGGCGGCTATAACATGACAATTCGACACATTACAATTACATCACATAACACAATATCACATGACATCGCTATAGTCTTTCACATACTTCTAGGTAACAATACATCACATGACACAGCCCAATAATATACATAACATCACATGACTCAGCATAGTAGTTTACATAATAACACATATCACATGACACAACATAGTATTTTACATTAAAAGCACATCACATGACACAACACTTACCAATCTATGGGATTGAGTGTCTCTAAACAGCTCTCAAAGTACAACACTTCCTAGCTCTCCCGTGAATGTAAAATCTGTAAATAATGGAATTAGCTATTAATGGTGAAGGAATAGGGTTGAGGAAATGTGATCATAGAATATAATAGAATGAAGAGGTAGAGTTTAATTACAGGTAGATTCCTAAGCCACGCCCGAAAGCCACAATTAAATATCTGGATGCCTGAGCATAAATCAGGTCTTGGATCTACTTATATAAATAACTTTACTTATATCATTTACAATGAACTGACCAGAATAAATACAAGGGAATGATTCATAAAATACTTGACCAATACACAAACCATCAAGAGTATCATCAATCCATTTCCCATAAAATCTCAACAATAAAACATCTGCATACACAGACTTCTCTGTTTGTTCTGACACAAGTTTTAGAGGGAAAACATACTGACCAATCAGAACCAAAATCATCAACCGTGACTAATCCACACCTGGCATAACTCCAGTCATAATTGGAATTACCTAATTCTCTCCCTTTGACCAGTATCAACTACACTGAACAATGCACAATAATAGCAGGGTTACATAAACACAAACCCATCAACGATGAACCTCCGACGCTGTCCGGTGTGTTCATATCACAACCGAGTGTAACTAATGTACGGATAATATCAAAGGATGCTGACTGCACGATGGCCGCATGTAATGTTGTGTTTCCGTTTCTCCCCTGTGCCCGTATATTATACCCATTCTGACATAGCCGACACAATACTGAACAAATAATTGGACCTAATTCGTCAATACACGATTTAGCAGTTTTCAACACGCCTTCAAACAGTTGATAATCCTGAGGTCCACGATCCTTACAGGTGTGATGCTTGTCGTGAGGTCCGGGATATAGCTGATTAAGTTCCTGTTGGCACTCGGGATAGTGTAAAGCTTTCGCTAGATCAATTACGTGAACTTCAAGTCCAAAACTCACGTAACATTGAAACGTATGGACTGCGAGTAGTTTGGTTCGAATCTGTTGCAGCATTTTATGTCTACCACATAATGTACAGTATAACGGTAACTTCTCCACCCATATAAAGAACTTGGTTATTCTTTTAGTAACAAATATATCTTTGAGCTCATCTAACAGGTTCGTAAATTCTTCCTGTTTGTCGTCGCGTATTAAACACAGAAATTTATTCATCATCGGATGTTCCTGTCGTGTCATGGTGTCTGTTCTGTAGTGTTATATTCAAACTTACAATATTGCTAAAATACTCGTAGATCACAATACATTAATCTATAAATTCCCAATATCCGAATATTAGAATATGTATACCTTATAGTTATCCTAGATACACCATGTATGTCCATAACAGATCACTGTTGAGTTACAGTGTAGGGATTTAGAAGACTGTAGCTCACTGTATTACGCAACATAACGTTCAATAATCATGCCACATTAATCTACAACACTGTAGTAAGAATGATACACATAACTTAGACAGTATAAATATGTCTCAAACATAACCTACACACGGTCACATAACGTAGGTAAACTATACACATTCAGTCTGACCTCTGACCTCACTCAGGCTATTCACTAACTGCAGATAATTCAGTCTCGGATCAATACTCAGCGTTTACAGTTTATAAATCAATATATTGGTTTTCCACTTCACCGTCCTGTTATTATCAAAGTACTTATAGTTGATTCAAAGATCTCTGTCACAACCGCGTAAACAAACATTCAACCCGGTCGATTATTACAGCCTTCTCAAGATTAAATTTTACCATCATAAATACACTGGTATAATTAAAACTCTAATGGTCCTAAAGCGTAGTGGTTATACTTACTGCATTTAGCTATTCAGAAATGGAAAATTCTGGCGGTTTTGACAGACATCTTTGAATCGACTATAGACGGTAACATTTTAAACTTACGCTCAAATTGACAATCTCATAATTAAATACTTGACCAATGTTCTAACTACACCGATAGTATAATTGTACATTTTATATGATAGAAATACACGTACACTAATTTACAATGAAATGTAAAAAGATACATCTTAGTTCATGTATTTCATTCTATCAAAATGACAATAATCACGTGGCATATAAAAATAACCATGTTCTGTCGGGTTGTGGTTAAAATCAAAAGGATCACAATTGTAAATAACGCCTGTATTTTCCATTGGCTCGTGCTACGGCCTGGCATCGCTGTTGAATTGATAGAATAAGGTTTCTAAAGAACCCCTGAGGATGTCCATTCCATTATGCGACGATGTTAACGTGTAGCTGTTGAAAATTGTGAGGTCGGTTTCGAACCACCTTCCTTACAAGTTCAGTCTACTCATTCCCAATCGGATTCAGGTCTGGTAACTTCGATCGATGTCTATCCTCTTGATAGCGACGAGCCCAAATTAGACGTGCTCTACGATGTCGAACGGTCAATGACAGTCCACAAATTGGTCTGTGTAAACATATTCCACCAAGACAAGCCGCATGTAAACGTTTACGTTACGTTTCTGAACTTAAGACCATGAAGTCCAACGTGCTTGTGCTGTTTCAACTACGGTGCATCTCCGGTTGAGCAGATAACTAAGAATGAAAATTCATCTTGTATCGCAGTTATGACTTTCTGTCGGGACTGCCTATAGGGGCCATTCAAATTTCCGGTTCGCCTGAATTTGGCCATCTGACTTGTGACAGAACATTTTTTAACGTTTTTTATTCTTACGACCAGAAAACAACGATGGGCTGACAAAAAAGATATTTCAAAGTTTGTTTTACACACAATATCAGTCGGTTTTAGTAAAAAAGGGGTCATAATAATACACAATGATTTTACGTACATCAGAATGTGGTTGTCCTCTTTAAAGAAGACCCACATCTCTAGCCCTATCGTGAATCAACATATGGGGCATTGCGTTTTTTCGAACGGACAAACGTCTGAGAAGTTTTTCACCGTATGTAATCAATTTCCCGCCAAACACTGTGTAGTATAAAGGCCAAAAATAATTATGCCTTATTTTCAAGAGATCTTGCGTATATTTATTGTGTCAAAGAATTACTTCATTTTATTTAGATCATAGACATCATATAACATGCTACATGTATCTTTGAACTCTTAATTCCATTTTATCCTTCCCAAAGTACAATGTAATTATAAAACTACTGTAATTTCATTCATACACACCAAAGAGGACTGGATAATCGGAAAAAGGTCAGTGACCTAGAGTTCTTACATCTTAATATTTGTCACATATGTATTCTTTACTACGGCCTGGAGAAGTTTGAACCAAATTTACGACTGTAGACATCCGACCATTCTACAATTGGTGCTAATATAGTTGAGGGCTACGCCCATGTGTTTGAATGTTTACCATATTAAAGTTTGTATTTGTTTCATTGTGTAGTTCATTATTTGTTGCTTGAGGTATCTGTTGTATGATCTATTTTATAGTACCTTTTGTGACTGTTTCTTCCTTCAGCTCTGTGATATTCATTATACGGTTATTGCACTCTTTCCCACTACAGATATACTATGAGGCAACTTAAAAGCGTATTCAATATTACTGATATATGTTTTAACCGATAGCAATGACTTTTTTATTATGTATTAAGATGTACCGTATACGCAATTTATTCGCCCATATTGTTCAGAGCTTTCATACAGTAATATTAGCACACACAAACATAGTGTTGATGAGAACAAATATATAACTTTTTCCTAGCTAAAGACAAGATACAGCAAACATATTAAACTCATCCATAAAGTTTGTGATTTTACAGATTTTTAACAACAATGAAAAAACAACAACACAAATGTTGCGATTATATATGAGTATTTAATTTCACAACAGTTACATAGAGTACAGACAATTTTACATAATACGTTGAATTATTACATAATGCCTTGTTATATATAATTGACGTGACCACAAATACTGTAACAATTTCCGTCATATTGTCAGTAAGTTTGATTTACGTCCACCATGTTTGCAACATAAACTAACCATCCGTGACAACATTAATACACAACAAGAGCCTCGACCACGGAGACTGGACGTTCGACATTTTCTACAAGACAACATCCAGGATCCAGGTCATCATTATAAAACCATAATTATGGTATTCATCAAAGACTACCACAAAATACAATACGAGTTTTCCAAAATATTATAGCGGGTAAATTATTCAATGACAATATACTGAATCTTCTTCATCATTTTTGTTACACACACGGACGACAATGCAGTTTTGACTTGTACAAACCCCAGATATATACGTGTATGTTGTGTTTTAGGTCTGCGTGAAGATCACGAGACATTAAGTTCTTCCATCAGAATATAATCTCGTATCGACGCTGGTAGTGGGGACTGTTTTATCGTAGTGTGTAACGTTAACCCAGGGTATGTACAACGTATCCGTGACCGTGCTAGTTGTTTCAAGTCGCGTGGTATGTTCAGATCCAGCATATATGTCACGTGATTCTCGCTGTCACATTCAATGTCTTCTGTAGTGATATGGAATCCTCCTATGTATAACCACGGTAACAGATATAACTCATCATCTGATTGGCTGATGAATGTTTCAACATCCGGGCTGCTGTGATACGCGTCATCTGATTGGTTGGTTTGTAATGATACAACATCCGGGTTCTTGTGGTATATTCTATCACATAAGACAATATCCCGTACAATATTTTGATGTATTGATATATCAGGGTTGTGATACAACCAAAGTTTGAGCAGTTTCATCATAACGTTTCTATCGTTACGGTAGAAGTTTTTACGTAAACACAAACCCATCAACGATGAACCTCCGACACTGTCCGGTGTGTTCATATCACAACCTAGTGTAACTAATGTACGGATAATATCAAAGGATGCTGACTGCACGATGGCCGCATGTAATGTTGTGTTTCCGTTTCTCCCCTGTGCCCGTATATTATACCCATTCTCACATAGCCGACACAATACTGAACAAATAATTGGACCTAATTCATCAATACACGATTTAGCAGTTTTCAACACGCCTTCAAACAGTTGATAATCCTGTGGTCCATGATCCTGACATGTGTGATGCTTGTCGTGAGGTCCGGGATATAGCTGATCAAGTTCCTGTTGACACTCGGGATAGTGTAAAGCTTTCGCTAGATCGATCACGTGAACTTCAAGTCCAAAACTCGCGTAACATTGAAACGTATGAACCGCCAGTAGTTTGGTTCGAATCTGTTGCAGCATTTTATGTCTACCACATAATGTACAGTACAGCGGTAACTTCTCCACCCACTTAAAGGACAGTATGACCTTGTTTAATCTTTTAGTAACAAATATATCTTTGAGTTCATCTAACAGGTCCGCATATTCTTCCAGTTTGTCGTCGCGTATTAAACGCAGAAATTTCTTCATCATCGGATGTTCCTGTCGTGTCATGGTGTCTGTTCTGTAGTGTTATATTCAAACTTATAATATAGCTAAAATACTCGTACTTAACAATACATGAATCTTTAAATTCCCAATATCCGACTGCAAGAATCGTACTTCACAATACATGAATCTATAAATTCCCAATATCCGACTGCGAGAATCGTACATCACAATACATGAATCTATAAATTCCCAATATCCGACTGCAAGAATCGTACATCACAATACATGAATCTATAAATTCCCAATATCCGACTGCAAGAATGTGTATACCTTATAGTTATACATAGATACACCATATATGTCCATAACAGATCACTGTTGGTAGGGATTTAGAAGACTGTAGTTTACTGTATGTCACTGTTTTACACAACACAAAACAACGTTCAGTAATAATCATGTCACATTAATTTACCACACTGTAGTTAGCATAATACACAATACTAACATATATGTAGGGTATATAGACAGTATAAATACATGTATGTCTCAAACATAACTTACACACGGTCACATAACGTAGGTAAACTATACATACAGTCTAACCTCTGACCTCACTCAGGCTATTCACCATACCGCAGATAATTCAGTCACGGATCAATACTCTACGTTTACAGTTTATAAATCAATATATTGGTATTCCACTTCACCGTCATGATATAACAAAGTACTTAGACGATAATATTTAAACTTGCGCTCAATTTGAAAAATCTCATAATTAACTACAAACAGGGGACTGATATTCGGTATGAGGTATATTGTCTGAATCATTGTTATTAATGCAGATACCTTTTCCAAAAATTGTATTTTTGCTGACGATAAACATACAAGATTGAAATATCTGCGGTCAGACAGAAATATCGTGCATTGTTTGTCTTACATCAACACGTGCGCGTGTGAGTCAGAGGTGGAGCTTATGTTTGTTTACATAGCGACGTTCTCGTCAAATCGATGAAGAATATACAACATGCTCCACTGATGAAATAATTGTGCCAGGTTTAAACACTTCACTTGAAAATGATGTAAACTGTGGTGAGTGTTTTAGAGAAAATAATTATGTTTAAACAAGTTGTCCATGACTCATTGCATTGTATTAGACGAGTCTGTATGTATTGTGAGGCGTCAGTCGTCTACTTGGTGCTGAAGACACTATCAATGAAGTAGCTGACCTCAGTAGATATATTTATTGATCACATAACTTGGCGTGAAAAGCACACTCTTCCAGCCACGCTATAACCTACATACTGAGTACACAAGTATTGATCCCGACAACCAGTAATATAGTATGTGTATTGGAGGATCACATCATTTGTCAAAACATGATAAATGTGCGTCGTATTGATAACGTTAAACACCCGAATAATTTGTCTAAGATTAACGGAGGCAAACACACATATCGCAAAAAAGTAACGGAGACAACCGAACACATTAACAAAGCGTAATGGAAACATCTGAGCATATTGTCAAAGAGCAACGGAAACAAGACGAACGCATTGTCAGAGAGTAACGGAAACACCCGAACATTTTACCAAAGTTTAACGTAAACACCCGAACACATTGCCAAAGAGTAACGGAAACACACAGAAATATTGACGGAGAACAACTGAAACACCCGAACATATTGGCAAAAAACAACGAAAACACTCGAACATATTGTCTAAGAACAACGGTAACACTCGAATGTATTGGAAAATAACAACAGAAATACCGGAACATATTGTCTAAGGACAACGGAAACACCCGAACATATTGTCAAAGAACAACGGTAAAACTCGAACATATTGGCAAAAAACAACGAAAACACTCGAACATATTGTCTAAGAACACCGGAAACACTCGAACATATCGTCTAAGAACACCGGAATCACTCGAACATATTGTCTAAGAACAACTGAAACCCCCGAACATATTGTCTGCGAACAACGAAAACACTCTCGATAACATACTGTCTAACATCAACGAAAAACACCCGAACATATTGTCTAAGAACAACGAAAACACTCGAGAACATCTTCTTTAAGAACAACGAAAACACCCGAACATATTGTCAAAGAACGACGGAAACACATGGATATATTGGCAAAGAACAACGAAAACACCCGAACATATTGTCTAAGAACAACGAAAAAACTCAAACATATTGTCTAAGAACACCAAAAACACTCGTACATATTGTCAAAGAACAACGAAAACGCTCGAACATATTGTCTAAGAACAACGGAAACACCCGAACATAACTCCCGGACTTATTGCCCAAAATGGCCATCGACCGTATACGTCGAACACAAACAAGTGTTTGGTGTATACATCGGGCCTCACTCAGCAGCAGCTCGGATGATTACCAGTGTCCGTTAACTGTCTGTTATATAATTATGTATGTTCCAAAGGGTGTTGTCTCGAAATGTCTCCACACTTATACACGACAATACATACATACATGTACGCCACAAGAAAGTATGTCATATACCTAAACACGGACATTTATGTGAGTTTTCTTTTCCTTAATTGGAGCAATCTGGATATGTGTCAATCACAATATTGGCTCAGGTAGCGCACTAATAACGGCGAGATAGAACATTGAACTAATTATATACTTGACTGAAACAAAGAACAACATCGTTATTTTTGAAAAACAAAGAACAATAAAATTATATAAATGTTGTATAATTATGAAAACAAGGTAAACACACAGACCATTGTCTATGGTACTTGAATCACCTTCCATTTCCTGTTGGTAATTAGATAACGGCGTATCAATATGAATGTGTTTATTATCACTATATAATTGTTTTATTGCCATGTTTGACACAAAGCGAGTTCCAGATCATACGACCAAACATTGGGACTCACAGAGTGTTCTAATTTTCTACCAGCATTGATGTGTTGTGTTCAAAGCAAGCAGCAAGTATATCTGTGTTTGATAAGGCCATGAATGTTCGCGTATCATGTAATATAACTATCTTATTGTTGTTCAAACAACATAGAATACATCAAGGTGACATACTTTACTGATCAGAAGGATTGAACTATCAGATTCTTACTACTCTTCACTGATTACATTATAACATTGTAACTATATGTTTGTGTTCGTACTCAAAACGCCCCTGGTCCTTATTTCATGACCTCAAATATTCACATTGACCTTTTACAACAACAAAAAGGTAGGATGTGAAACACGTACATGCTTTTATTATAGTAAAGGGTATGAATAGAGATTGGACCGAATTCGAAATCATATTCATATTGCTCGTAGACTATTCGTTCATTTACCGATGTCGTAGTATTCGTTCGTTTTCTCATATCCCTAACTTGGCCTACTGCACTAAACTTTCCAAAGTTTCATTACTGCTCTTACGTGAATTACGATATTCATTAATTGATATTGTTTTCTGTACTGTTGATGACAGTCATTCTTTCTTTCCCTGTTTGTGATAGATTGCATGACACCATTTGATTCTTTACAACAATGATTTTCTTGTTTATTTCAACAATAATAAAACTTAGATTTTAAGTATGTTGTTGTTATACTACTGAGCTTCTTTGAGACGTATGTGTGGTTCTCAAACTCCATCAAATAGTTACCTCCCCTTACACGGTTTACCGACCACTGCACGCACGTCACAATTCACGTGCAAATCTTTTCCAGAACTCAGGACCGACCAACTTATATCAACACTGAAGGACGTGGGCTTATATTCGTGATTTTTGACGTGGTTTTGACTTGGAAACTGTGGTTATGTGATAAAAAGAATCCGTCACGCGTTGCCTTTCAGATCAACTTATACTCGCCGCAAATACAAATTATTAAGTCTCGCCCAACTTTCATTCTGAACTCCAAAGACAACCTATAACATATCTTCATTTATCACATAACTTGCGGTGTGGGAGTGCATTAAAGTCGTGCGGGAAATATCGTAATGCACTCCCAGCCCGTTACAGAAATATGAAAATTAGCTTGACGGTGGTTGATTGATTGGTTCAGGGTGATGTAACGTAAGCCAATCCGTGCCTTGAATCGACCCGTTAGCCACCAACGAAGTCCGTGCGTCACGCTCGAAGTACCACTAAATTTTGTTTGAAACCTCGTGACCATATCGATGGCTTAGAATTAGAAGGTCGTAAGTGGCACTTACGACCTTTAAGATTCATACATATTTAGAATAAACACCACAAGGCGCTTCTTATGAGCCCATTTTCATAAAAATCTGAACTTGTCATGTTGACAAAAATGAAGTAGTAAAAGTTTGTTTTACCATAAGTAAAGAGTAAATGTCATACAGTTTTTCCGTGTTTTCTCAAAATATCAATTTGGTAGTTACGACCTTCTTGTTCTAAGCCATCGATATGCATCATATATATCATCATTTTTTCTAAGATATTTAGCGTTTACTAAGGTTATATGACAAATCAGGAACAATGTAGATAGTTAGATAGTTCCTGGACAAATATAATCTTACATTCGTGCTCATTCCTTACCATTTTTATTAAACTCGTTCACAAAACAATATGACACTCGGCTGTCAGAGCCTCGTGTCAAAGTGTTTTGTCAACTCGTTTAATAAAAATGGTAATGCATGATCACTCATTCAAGATCCTCTATATCGTAAACATTCCCAGTAAATCAATTGTCTTGTATGATGCTAACCGACGAACAAGGAAAAGTCAGCAACAGAACTAAATATCAAATAAATGTTGGTACTGATTGAGCATATTTATGCACATATAATCTTTCACAATATCCATAAACAAACCAAAATAAGGAGAATGATAAAAAAAGATTTCCTTATCAATCCACAAACAATGGCAACATTTCCGTTTTATCGTCTGCTGGCGTACGAACCAGTGGGGTAAAATGTCTGTAAATTGACGTATGATTTATATCTGTTATAATAATCTTAAGAACATTATAGGATAAAATGACTGCATATTTCCCGTTGGTTTAGTCTCTTAATTGTTCAGACGTCATTGGTGGGGGGGGGAGGTAAATATCTGTAGACAATAAATGTACAATCGTCTTAATAAGTTAGACATTCATCACACAAATGTCGAGGTTGAACCTAAATAATTTATGTATAGTTCAAGTATTGGTATACAGTATGCTTGTCAGTCATCTGATTAACTTCACTCATATAAAGACCCAATGACTGTTGAACCATCCCTGTAATTACATAGAGAAGATTAGATAACAGGGTAGTAGGAAATATAAACCCAACTTTCATAACTTAAACTGTCGTTAAACTGTCTGTTATTGTTTTTGTATTGTGATATTGTAATGTATTGTGTGTATGAGAAGTTCTATAGATACTAGATATAGGGTTAGGGTATCATTAAAGATAAATACCCGTATCACTCATTCTGTCCATGTTATCAGTATATTTCATGAAAATTTTCTGTAAATGGATCTAGCTCATTAGTAAATACATTATAAATACAAGTAATAATTTAAGAGTAACTTCCTGGTCATTTGAAATGTACCGCATCAATTGCGATACATATACAGTACTACACACAGAATTTGAAGGATCTCAACGTTCACATAGTGAGGAATCCGGGCGTGCTGTCCTAGCTCTTTCTGATCATACTCCTTGGTTCTTAAAACTGTCCGGTTTATAGCCTCGAAACACATGATACATGTTTGTACTACCAAATTGTTACAAGCCAGTATATCTCTTATTGCAAAATGTCATCCGTAACGGTTTTAGTTAGCTTTGATTAGACGTATATATTCATTGGTTTCTAGACCCTATCAAACAGTCAGTACACTTTTTGTATGAGTATATACATTTATTTATTGTAAGGTCAAATGGAAACCGAATATAGTAGCAGATCATAAAAGAACCTCGGAACAGAACACAACAGAACAGATCGCCCGAGAATACAAAACATAGCAATACGTTCATCAAAGATTGAGTGGATTATGTTGCGTGTTTGTTACCTGATTGTTGAGTTAGTAGAGTAATGTTTCAATAAAATCACAGAAATAGTTGGAATTCCTTCCAGATTATCTACACATGAAGACACGAAACATGCGATAAACAGAGTTACTGTCTGACATATATCTACTAATGAACAGATCATCAAACTATCAATACAATAAATTAAATATTCATTTATTTACACTATGCTATTTTCCGATTACTCACAAATTGCCATTCTTGGAATACCTGTCTTTGTATTTTATATGTACATAAAGAAACAGACACATAAATTAGATAAATGATTCAGGTGTTTAAGTGAAATCTGTGACATAAATGTGGAACAGATTGCTATATTGTATCAATACAGCATTCCTGACATACCAGACATACTGCATGTGGGTTTAACAACATTATAATAGCAATCGTTCTGGGAAGTGTGAGTGTTTCCAGGAAATAAAGAGTCCCCTCCCGGTCAATCGATAGTGACACACATTCACTCTATCATATACTGTATCATATTTAACTGGTGCATATAGTCATCAGTAATTACTGTATAAGTAGGAGTGAAGATTTAACTTTGTGCCCAAGTGAATTCTTTTCGATTAAGAGAATTATGAAGATGCTCCATTGTGCTTTATACATAAGTTAGATTCGAATACGACTTGGTACGAAACCATAAATAATTACTTAATTACCGCTATCATGTCCTATAATCTTTCTATAGCAGTACCGTGTTATTTGTTGAATATATTACAACATAATTTCGCTAGAATAAATACCTCCCAGACATGACCTTATATGAGTATAAAGAATCACCATCGCCACACAGGAGTTCCTATATAGTCTGTCTCCAAGTGAATGCTGGCACGGATGAACCACTGTGCGAGTAACATCACTGGATATATGATAAGGAATTGTCAAAGAGTAAACGGATACACTCCTGGAAATATTACCCAAAATGGTCAGTACGACCGTATATGTCGAACACAAACAAGCGTTTGATGTATCCATCGAGGCCTCACTCAGCAGCAGCTCGTAGGATTACCAGTGTCCGTTGACTGTCTGTTACAAATGAATGTTTCAAATTAGTGTGGTCTGGAAATATCGCCTCACGTATATACGACAATAATTACATACATGAACGTCACATGAAAGTATGTCATATACCTAAACACGGACATTTATGTGAGTTTTGTGTTCCTTATTTGGAGCAATCTGGATATGTGTCAATCACAATATTGGCTCAGGTAGCGCATATTTAACGGCGAGATAGAACATTGAACTAATTATATACTTGACTGAAACAAAGAACAACATTGTTATGTTTGAAAAACAAAGAACAATCAAATTATATAAGTGTTGTATAATTATGATAACAAAGTAAACACGCAGACCATTGTCTATGGTACTTGAATCACCTTCCATTTCCGTTTAGTAATTAGATAACGGCGTATCAATATGTATGTGTTTATCATCACTATATAATTGTTTTATTGCCATGTTTGACACAAAGCGAGTTCCAGATCATACGACCAAACATTGGGACTCGCAGAGAGTTCTTATTTTCTACCAGCATTGATGTGTTGTGTTCAAAGCAAGCAACAAGTATGTCTGAGTTTGATAAGTCCGTGAATGTTCGTGTATTATGTAATATAACTATCTTATTGCTGTTCAAACAACATAGAATACATCAAGTGGACATACTATACTGATCAGAAGGATTGAACTATCATATTCTTACAACTCTTCACTGATTACATTATAACGTTGTAATTAAAGTACTGACAATATTGTACAGTAGCTGCGTAACTTGGATTTTCAGATCTTACACATCAACTCACTGTATGGTGGTGTTCTTACTCAAATCGTATCTGGTCCTAATCTCATGTTCTCAAACATTCACATTGACCTTTTACAACAAAAGGGTAGGTGTGATACATTTACTTGCTTTTATTATGGTAAAGGGTATACATAGAGATTGGACCGAATTCGAAATCATATTCTTATTACTCGTAGAATATTCGTTCATTTACCGATGGCGTAGTATTCGTTCGTTTTCTCAAATCCCTAACTTGGCCTACTGCACTAAACTTTCCAAAGTTTCATTACTGCTCTTACGTGAATTACGATATTCATTAATTGATATTGTTTTCTGTACTGTTGATGACAGTAATTCTTTCTTTCCCTGATTGTGATAGACTGCATGTCGCTATTTGATTCTAAACATCAATGATTTTCTTGTTTATTTCAACAATAATAGAACCGTGACTTTAAGTATGTTGTTGTTATACTACTGAGATTCTTTGAGACGTATGTGTGGTTCTCAAACTCCCTCAAATAGTTACCTTCCCTTACACGTTTTACCGACCACAGCAATCACGTCACAATTCATGTGCAAATCTGTTTTAGAACTCAGGACCAACCAACTTCTATCAACACAGAACGACGTGGGCTTATATTCGTGATTTCTGACGTGGTTTTGACTTGGAAAATGTGGCTATGTGATAAAAAGAATCCGTGACGCGTTGCCTTTGAGATCAACTTATACTCTCCGCGAAAACAAAGTATTAAGTGACGCCCAACCTTCATTCTGAACTCCAAAGACAACCTATAACATATCTTCATATCGTAAACATTCCCAGTAAATAAATTGTCTAGTATGATGATAATAGACAATAAATAACCGACGAACAAGGAGAAGTCAGCAACAAAACTAAATAAACAATAAAAGTTGATCCTGATTGAGCATATTTATGCACATATAATCTTTCACAATATCCATAAACAAACCAAAATAAGGGGAATGATAAATAAATATTTCCTTATAAATCCACAAACAATTACAACATTTCCGTTTTATCGTCTGCTGGCGTACGAACCAGTGGGGTAAAATGTCTGTAAATTGACGTATGATTTATACCTGTCATAATAATCTTAAGAACATTATAGGATAAAATGACTGCATATTTCCCGTTGGTTTAATCTCTTAATTGTTCAGACATCATTGGTGAGGGGGGGGGGTAAATATCTGTAGACAATATATGTACAATCGTCTTAATAAGTTAGACATTCAACACAACAATGCTGGGGTTGAACCTAAATAATTTATGTATAGTTCAAGTGTTGGTATACAGTATGCTTGTCAGTCATCTGATTAACTTCACTAATATAAAGACCCAATGACTGTTGAACCATCCCTGTGAATACATAGAGAATATTAGATAACAGGGTAGTAGGAAATATAAACCAAACTTTCATAACTTAAACTAACGTAAAACTGTCTGTTATTGTTTTTTGTATTGTGATATTGTAATGAATTGTGTGTATAGCTTGACAAGATTTAGTAGGCACTCATTAAACTTCGGAAGCGTGTATTATTTTCCGTAAGCATAGTCGGAACTTATCGGAAATATTTGTTTATTTTTGCACCGACTTTGTCCGAAATATGAACGGAATATGTCCGGAGTGCCTACTAAATCTGGTCAAGCTATATGAGAAGTTCTATACACTCAACCGCTTTAAAAACGCACCACATATGAAATATCGGGTTTAGTGATGAAAACGTTAATCTATGGTAATATATTTTCGGATTGATAATCTTCAGTCTATACACAACGAGCTGTGTGATTTTCATGCCATTATTACGAGTTTAAAATAAATTATGGTATAGATAACACAGTGACCCATGAAAGTGAAAGTCACAATTTTAAATGCAATTATAAGTGCCCGCTACATTGATGCATGTACGTTGTTTCTCCTCCTAAAGAATAACATTAATTACGTTATAGGATAGATTTATGTTCGACGTGATGTTTTTAACCATCCAAGCAAAGCTTAACTTGAATTATAAATGTTATTTGGCTTTGGCTGTCTGACTAATACCGTACGACCGAGTGCGGTCAAGATCTGCGCATTATGTGAACCTTAGATGGATTCAAGCCTTATTTAAACTTGAAATCTTGGTTATGAGCATCAGTCTGTCAGGATATATCCCGTGGTGCTTATATGGCACCTTAAATCAACACTATGAAGGAGTTTGAAGACAAAAAATTGTGACATTCGGCTCTAAACGGGAAAAAACTCGTGAAAAAGTGTACTAAAATAATTTACTTTTTATTGACAATTATGAAAAGAAAAGTTATGAAAATGCAATAATGTACTTTTGGCTTGTTAATTGACACCCGGCATTCTTTTGACACTGTTTACAGCCATGCGGAACCAATTACAGTGGCACAACCTGTGTCATGTTTCCTCATAGCTCGGGCTCAATACCTTTATTTTGTTTCATCCAGGTCGGTCTTTGACTGTGTCATTCGCTAGGAATCGATGTTCTAAGCCCACAATCGTTGTGTGGAGGCAGCTGAACCGCCATGCTAAGGCACCGATGCTCTTTTCAGTTGGAAGCGAAGGTACAATCATCCGAACAAATATTCGAGATATACGCAGCATAAAAATACCATTATCAAATAATGTTTCTGTTGTTTTTTCAATGTGTAAACCAACATGGTACAGTTTAAAGTGAATATTGACCACATAGGTCGACGCGATCGAGCTGCACGTGCAAAACATGCAAAATCAAAAAAAGTTCTTAGGGCGGGGTATTCCGAATGAAAACAAAATCGTTTTCTTTAATTAGGTCAATCTTATGAACTGAACAAACACTGTAAACTATTAATTTTAGCAAAAAATGATTTTTCACAAATTTTGATTATTGTCAATAGTGATGCGTTTTTAAAGCGGTTGAGTGTAGATACTAGATATAGGGTTAAGGTGTCATAAAAGACAAATACCCGTATCACTCATTCTGTCCTTGTTATAAATACATTTCCTAACAACTTTCTATCGATGGATCTAGCTCATTAGTCAAAACCTTATAATGACCAATAATAATTTAAGAATCACTTCCTAGTCATTTGTAATGTACGGCATCAATTTTGAAATGTATGCAGTACTATATACATAATTTGAAGGATCTCAACGTTCACATTGTGAGGAATCCGGGCTAGCTGTCCTAGCTCTTTCTGAACATACCCATTGGTTCTTAAAACTGTCCGGTTTATAGCACCGACACACATGAAACATGTTTGTACTACCAATATATCTCTAATTGCAAAATGTCATCCGCAACGGTTGTAGTTAGCTTCGATTAGACGTATATATATTCATTGGTTTCTTGGCCCTATCAAACAGTCAGTACACTTTTTGTATGAGTATATACATGTACATTTATTTATTGTACGGTCAAATGGAAACCGAATATAGTATCATACCATAAAAAACCCCGGAACATAGCACAGCAGAACAGATCGCCCGAGAATATAAAACATAGCAATACGTTCATCAAAGTTTGAGTGGATAATGTTGCGTGTATGTTACCTGATTGTTGAGTTAGTAGAGTAATGTTTCAATAAAATCACAGAAATAGTTGGAACTCCTTCCAGATTATCTACACGTGAAGACACGAAACATGCGATAAACAGTGTAACTGTCTGACATATATCTACTAATAAACCGATCATCAAACTATCAATAAATTAAATATTCATTTATTTACACTATGCTATTTTCCGATTACTCACAAATTGCCATTCTTGGAAAACCTGTCTTTGTATTTTATATGTTCATAAGGAAACAGACACGTAAATTAGATAAATGATTCAGGTGTTTAAGTGAAATCTGTGACATAAATATGGAACAGATTGCTATATTGTATCAATACAGCATTCCTGACATACCAGGTATACTGCATGTGGGTTTAACAACATTATAATAGCAATCGTTCTGGGAAGTGCGAGTGTTTCCAGGAAATAAAGAGTCCCCTCCCGGTCAATCGATAGTGACACACATTCACTCTATCATATGCTGTATCATATTTAACTGGTGCATATAGTCATCAGTAATTACTGTATAAGTAGGTGTGAAGATTTAACTTTGTGCCCAAGTGAATTCTTTTCGATTAAGATAATTATGAAGATGCTCCATTGTGCTTTATACATAAGTTAGATTCGAATATGACTTGGTACGAATGCATAAATAATTACTTAATTACCGTCATCGCGTCCTATAATCTTTAGATTGCAGTATCGTGTTATTGGTTGAAAATATTACAACAAAATTTCGCTGGAATAAATACCTCCCAGACATGAAGGTACATGAGTATAAAGAATCACCATCGCCACACAGGAGTTCCTATCTATTCTGTCTTCAAGTGAATTTTGGAGCTGACGAACCACGAGTAACGTCACTGGATACTTGATAACATATTGTCAAAGGTTAACATATACATTCCCGGATATATTGCCCAAAATTGCCAGTACGACCATATAAGTCGAACACAAACAAGCGTTTGATGTATCCATCGAGGCCTCACTCAGCAGCAGCTCGGATGATTACCAGTGTCCGTTAACTGTCTGTTACATAATTATGTATGTTCCAAAGGGTATTGTCTGGAAATGTCTCCACACTTATACACGACAATTCATACATACATGTACGCCACAAGAAAGTATGTCATATACCTAAACACGGAAATTTATGTGAGTTTTCTGTTCCTTAATTGGAGCAATCTGGATATGTGTTTATCACAATATTGGCTCAGGTAGCGCACTAATAACGGCGAGATAGAACATTGAACTAATTATATACTTGACTGAAACAAAGAACAACATCGTTACTTTTGAAAAACAAAGAACAATCAAATTATATAAGTGTTGTATAATAATAATAACAAAATAATCACACAGACCATTGTCTATGGTACTTGAATCACCTTCCATTTCCTGTTGGTAATAAGATAACGGCGTATCAATATGAATGTGTTTATCATCACAATATAATTGTTTTATTGCCATGTTTGACTCAAAGCGAGTTCCAGATTATACGAGTGTTCTAATCTTCTACCAGCATCGATGTGTTGTGTTCAAAGCAAGCAGCAAGTATATCTGTGATTGATAACGGCGTGAATGTTCGTGTATCATGTAATATAACTATCTTATTGTTGTTCAAACAACATAGAATACATCAAGTGGACATACTATACTGATCAGAAGGATTGAACTATCAGATTCTTACAACTCTTCACTGGTTACATTATAACATTGTAATCAAAGTACAGACAGTATTGTAGAGTAGCGTAGTTTGGACAGTCTGATCTCACGCATCAACTCAATGTACACTGGAGGACATAAAAACACCTCACCTTACCTAATGTAGAATATTTAAGAAATAATTCATAGTTTTGCCATATCATTTTCAGTGGGTATTAATTCATCAGCTGAGATCCTTAAAGAGTTATGCTGAAGGTGTGTCATAATCTTTGCCGAGAATTATCCTGGCTGCTCGTTTTTGAACCTTAATTATATCTGTTTTTAAGTCTGTGTCACAGTTTCCCCATACTGTGTTACAGTAACCAATGTGCGGTAAAACATATGCATTGAAGAACAACTTTCGTGTATGTAAATTAAGGTATATTTTTATTCTTAAAAAAAGATGTAATTGCGAATGGCATCTTTTGATAGTTTGTTCAACTTGTGTTTTCCATTTTCGCCTATTGTCAGCAGTGATGTCTAATAATTTTTCCTATTTGGAATAGGAGATATTTTGATTTTGTAGTTTCAGATGGGGTGTTGATGGTGTAATTGGGTTGGAGTTGTTTGTATATATAAACATGGCTTTTGTTTTTTGCGCATTTAGCATCATGGAATTTTGGAAGCACCAATTATTTACATTGTCTAGGTCAGTTTGTAGATTAGTGAATATTTATTCTACTGTATCGCCTGATGCAGCGAGTGTTGTGTCATCAGCAAACATATCAGTTGATGAGAATTGTACTTTGATTGAGAGATCATTTAGGTAAATAACCACTAAATGCCTACGCGGACCAAATTCAGATACAGTCAAATAGTCCGTTAAAAAACTTTAAAGCGGCTGAAAATGGGGATATGTCTTGACAAATCAGCATCAGAATCATGAAATTGGTATTAAATGCTTTGTATGCATGTATGTGATGTAGTGAAATGGTTTTATTCAGAAATATCTTGTATTCTGGCTTAAATATGAAAGTGAAAGTAGGGTGGGGGCTAACGGACAGTTAGTAAATCCGTACATGTGAGAAAATCTGTTCACCGCGTTTGACGAACCAAATGTTTCTTATATGATACATGACCCCCTGATTTGTTTTCATTTTCTTCAAGCTGGATACTATTTCTATTGATTAAAAGATTTTGAGAGGGCCCCATGGACAAAAAGTTGACATTTTTTTGGGCTGACCTAGGTCACTTTACATTGAGTTAAAGAACAACTCTATTTGGTGGTTTGTGACCTTTATGTAAATGAGAAAGAGAAGAGGTCCCAGGACTGAACCTTGGGGTACCCCTGATAGAAAGTCAGCTGCATTTGACAGCTGTCCAGATACACATACTTTCTGTGACCTGTGTGAGAGATATGATGTAATCCAGTTTATAGTTTGTGGTGTGATATGGTAAAATGGTAGCTTTACAATCAGTAAATTATGATTTACTAGGTCAAATGCCTTAGAAAAATCAAGGAACACTGTTCCAACAAGTTTATTCTCATTGATAGCATCAATCAAATTATTAATTATGTTAGTAAGAGCAGTTTCACAGGAATGTTTAGTTCTGAATCCTGACTGTGTGTGAAATATTAGATTTCAAGATTTTTTTTCAGGTGATCAGTCACATGGCTTTCAAATATTTTTGCTAAAATTGGTTGTATTGATATTGGTCTCTAGTTGTTCTTGTAAAACTTGAAACATGGTGATTCCATACGCCTAAATGCGTGAGCTATCTTTTCTTATTGACCTTGGTTATGATTATAATATCTAGCTTTGGCAGGGGATAGTTGTGTTTGAACAAAGTACATGCACTGTGAACTTCTTACAAGTGACAAAACGATTGTTTGAAGAGTTTGTAGATTAATGTTATCCCGCATCACCGTGACCTTTGAATACATACCACTTTCTGGTCCACAACATAAGAAATATAGGTTCGAAGAGAGTAAAATTTTACAGAGATGTTGCTGACCATCAGCAGTAGAACCCTACAAATTTTGAGGTCAATTGGTCATAGCTCAAGGTCGTTGTGTCCTTAATAACACTTGATTATTTTACTGTCATGAGGCGTGTGTGATTCACAAACCACTTCTTGTACTTTCTGGTATTGGGATTATACAGTGTTCTTCTTTAGTGTTTTTGCTGGTGTGGGTATTGATGGACAATGTGTAGGTAACATTGTGAGACTTTGTGCAAAAACATACGTTTTGCACGTACATTTTTCATAATTTGAAACATTCACTGTTCACTGCTTGTTACAATTACAATTATCGAACTATCTGATATTGCTGCTTTATTCTTCACATGAAGACAAGCATAAAATGAACATGATATCATGTCAAATTAAAAGATAAACCCATTCCATGTTGGTGTACATTTAACAAGTGTATGTTGTTTTTATTCTACTGAACGTATTTGAGACATTATCTGTGGTTCTCCAACTCCCCAACCTGTTACATCCCCTTACACGTTTTACCAACCACTGACCACAGTCATCACGTCTGCATCTGTTCCAGGACTCATGACATCAACATCGTTCATCAACTTCTATCAACACAGAACGACGTGGGCTTAAATTTCAGATTTCTGATGTTGTTTTGACTCTGTAACTGTGGTAATGTGATAAAAAGAATCCACCATTCGTTGACTTTAAGATCGACATTTCATATACACGTCACGCAAACAAATGATTAAGTTTGCCAAAGGCTCTCAAAATAACCTTAAGTTTTCTGGACTCGTGTAAAAAATGTTGATTTTCAAAGACAACTTATAATATACCCTTTACATTTCAAGCAAATCAATTGTCTAGTATGATGGTAATGGACAATAAATAACCGAATAACAAGCAGATGTCAGCAACAAAACTAAATAAACAATAAATGTTGGTCCTGATTGAGCATATTTATGCACATATAATCTTTCACAATATCTATAAACAAACCAAAATAAGGAGAATGATAAAGAAATATTTCCTTATAAACCCACAAAAAATTGCAACATTTCCATTTTATCGTCTGCTGGCGTACGAACCAGTGGGGTAAAATGTCTGTAAATTGACGTATGATTTATATCTGTCATAATTATCTTAAGAACTTTATAGTATAAAATAACTGCATATTTCCCGTTGGCTTAATCTCTTAATTGTTCTGACATCATTGGTGGGGGGAGGTTAAATATCTGTAGACAATAAATGTACAATCGTCTTAATAAGTTAGACATTTATCACAACAATGTTGGGGTCGAACCTAAATAATTTATGCATAGTTCAAGTATTGGTATACAGTATGCTTGTCAGTCATCTGATTAACTTCACTAATACAATAACCCAATGACTGTTGAACCATCTCTGTAAATACATCGAGAATATTAGATAACAGGGTAGTAGGAAATATAAACCCAACTTTCATTACTTAAACTTTCGTAAAACTGTCTGTTATTGTTTTTGTATTGTGATATTGTAATGTATTGTGTGTATGAGAAGTTCTATAGATACTAGATATAGGGTTAGGGTATCATTAAAGATAAATACCCGTATCACTCATTCTGTCCATGTTATCAGTATATTTCATGAAAACTTTCTGTAAATGGATCTAGCTCATTAGTAAATACATTATAAATACAAATAATAATTTAAGAATAACTTCCTGGTCATTTGAAATGTACCGCATCAATTGCGATACATATACAGTACTACACACAGAATTTGAAGGATCTCAACGTTCACATAGTGAGGAATCCGGGCGTGCTGTCCTAGCTCTTTCTGATCATACTCCTTGGTTCTTAAAACTGTCCATTTTATAGCACCGACACACATGATACATGTTTGTACTACCAAATTGTTACACGCCAGTATATCTCTTATTGCAAAATGTCATCCGCAACGGTCATAGGTAGCTTCGATTAGGAGTTTATATTCACTGGTTTCTTGACCCTATCAAACAGTCAGTACACTTTTTTTGTATGAGTATATACATTTATTAATTGTAAGGTCAAATGGAAACCGAATATAGTATCATACCATAAAAGAACCCCGGAACATAGCACAGAAGAACAGATCGCCCGAGAATATAAAACATAGCAATACGTTCATCATAGTTTGAGTGGATAATGTTGCGTGTATGTTACCTGATTGTTGAGTTAGTAGAGTAATGTTTTAATAAAATCACAGAAATAGTTGGAATTCCTTCCAGATTATCTACACGTGAAGACACGAAACATGCGATAAACAGAGTTACTGTCTGACATATATCTACTAATAAACCGATCATCAAACTATCAATAAATTAAATATTCATTTATTTACACTACTGCAGTATGCTATTTTCCGATTACTCACAAATTGCCATTCTTGGAATACCTGTCTTTGTATTTTATATGTACATAAAGAAACAGACACGTAAATTAGATAAATGATTCAGGTGTTTAAGTGAAATCTGTGACATAAATGTGGAACAGATTGCTATATTGTATCAATACAACATTCCTGACATACCAGACATACTGCATTTGGGTTTAACAACTTTATACAAGTCATTCTGGGAAATGTGAGTGTTTCCGGGAAATAAAGATTCCCCCACCCTGGTCAATCGATAGTGACACACATTTACTGTATACTTACCTGGTTCATATAATTATCAGCAAGTACTGTACATGTAGGTGTGAAGATTCAACAATAGTATAGATTCAGCTATTGTGAAGATTCAATCATTGTATAGATTCAGCTATTGTGAAGATTCAACTATTTTGAATATTGAACTAGTGTGTTTAAATCAATTCTTTTTAAAAGAATCATGAAGATGCTCCATTGTGCTTTATACATAAATTAGATTCGAATATGACTTGGTACGAATCCATAAATAATTACTTAATTACCGCTATCACTTCCTATAATCTTTCTATTTCAGTAGCGTGTTCTTTGTTGAATACATTGCAGCATAATTTGCTAGAAAGATGACCTCCAAGACATGATAGACTAGCATCTGGACGTTTTTGCGTACAAAATAGGTCCAGAGCGTTTCTTGGTTTATTCGTGTCGAGGGATGTTTGAAGAGGGTGATCAGCTGGCATCATGCAGGTTTCCATGTAAACCGTCAGTACTTCAGGTTAGTACTGAATTTAAGTACTGATTCTCAGTACTTGGTGTTAGTACTGAGTGTCAGTATGATAGTGTTAGCAATTAGTGTTAGTACTGGGTGTTAGTAATGGGTGTAAGTACTGAGTGTAAGTACTGAGTGTCAGTATATTAGTGTTAGCAATGAGTGTTAGTACGGAGCTTAAGTACTGGGTGTTAGTACTGACGAATAGTACTTTGCGTAAGTAATCAGGGTAAGTACTGAGTATTATTTGAGATTGAAATTAATACTTAGAACCAAAGTTTTCCAACCATACACGACGAGAACAAAGCGGAATATTTCTGTTGTTTACAACCTGTGGTAACATGTAGTCATAATGACACAGGATTATTGTAGGCTGATGTTTCACTGCATCAGATGTTTAATTTCATATGCATGATTTTGCAAATTTCATTTCAAAGCTAAATGATGACAATATGTTACATTGGATATGTCCTTGTTTTTAACGTCTTAACAATCATCTGTATGCAGAATGGGAAATTAGATTTTCATGAAATTAAATTCCACCTAATGCAGACAGTATGAGAAATTATACTGAAATCAGTCCTAGATTAATTAAGTCACATACACAAACACACTATCTATTAATTCTTATCTTTAGTTGATGCTATTATAATATATCACATGGCATTCCTTGTTAACAGGTTAGTATAGCGAGTACGTATAATCTTATACGTAACGTGTGCAGTGTACAACTATACTACATGGGTGTGTTTTTCCTATACGACTGTTCCTATTTTGCGTCTTATGATATGAAGAATCTATCACTCGTTGTCAATTGGTATATTTATATTAAACTCGTTCAGGAAATTTTATTAAGCTCGCCAGAGGCTCGCTTAACTAAAACTCGTTGTATATAAATTGATATCAAATGACAACTCGTGATAGAGTCTCTATATTATGTGGTAAATACGACATTTATAGCAACAATGTATACATCTTTGTGAAACCTAACAATATTCATCAGTGTGTTGATAAAAGTTCTGTTATAGGCATATTTATATTACGTTTTACACGTTTAAAGATTCTTAGTCTGATGATTAGAAATGATGCTAAGAAATGACACATAACTATTTACATAGCAAGGTTGAAAGCTTTGTGTGAGGTAATGTTAACCATGTACTGTTCTGTTATAGTGCACACCAACCACAGATTGTAGTTGTTGTAATAACGTTAAACGCCTTCAGCTAAAGTTCACTCGGTACATTATACATTAATCATTGGTTTCTATTCCCCTATAATGTAACCACTCATCACAATCCTCAATATACCATTCATCGAACTAAGATTGTTCTTTTCTTTTATACATTGGTGTTACTTGCATGTTTACTTTAGCATTGTTTACTAGTATTCATTGCACGGGTCGATATGCTAACAAATAGATATCGGATAGTAGTCAGTATGCCAAGTACCAAAAAGTGGCCTAACCCAAAAAAATAGTACGCACAAAATGTTTTTGCATAAAATGGTTATTTAACATGTCTTTTCATAGAAACCAAATGATGCAACCTTGTCATCATTGAGCATTTTGATATATTCAAGATGGCCGCCAAGATGGCCGCCAAAAATCTAAAATGTTCAAATTCATACAATTGTCTATGTTTTCAATAGCATAAAACACATATGTTTAGTAATTTATTGTTAAATAAGGAGTTTACATATATTAGGACAAAATATTGATTTGAAATATTCAAAATGGCCGACAAAATGGCCGCCAAATCAGAGAAAAGTGATATTTTTTATTGTTTTTATTGTTTTTTATAACTCTTACATCGTATAACGCAATTATTCAACAATTATAGTAATAGTTACATAACATATCATCCAAAAAGCTGTAAGTCATTATTAAGATAGGTGTTATCATACTTACCCCCCATCTTTGATGAGGGAGTATAATATTATTGTTATGTACTTAGTATATGTTGGTGTTCTTCGTCGATTCATCAGTCGGAAGGCTGAAAGGTTTCTGTTCAATAAAGCTTGACACAAGGATCTTTAATATGTAAGCAAAGATTAGTCAGCAGATGACCCCTTTTGATGTTGGATGCTTGAAGGTCAGGATAGCAGTGACCTTTAACATACATGAATAGACCAAATGACGACCAATAAGCACAGTTGAAACCCAAGATCTGAAAAATCAACAGGAACCATACTAGTGTGTATTTTGTGTTCAGTACATTTTGTAGATCAACCTTCACTGTTGAATACCTGGCTGAAAAATATGATATTGTACTCTTTAAGAATAATCAATTTGTTCTTCAGAGTTTATTTTGTATGTGAGATTTCATTTCTTGAACCACTACAAGGATCATTGTCATATTTCAATGATGTTCTTCGTCTATTTGGACCCTGATCAAGACTATTGCATAGTTAAAACGTTGGTTATGCTCAATAAAAGATATAAATTGACCCGTTTTGTCCACGTATACTGCTTTTCTACTTTGACTTGTCAATCTATTTTGGTAGTTACTAGTTAAAATATGTTTGGCAAACTGCAGTTAGTCAGGTAGCAGTCACAATGAATAGTTGTCAAAATTGTCTTCTTATGGGTTAATTGCTGGCATCTTGAATGGTGTACCTGTGATCTAACCTTTCTAACATGCTTACTTCTATTTGAAGAATACTTACACTACTAGTATATGGAATGATGACTTAGAACTACTCTTTCCCGATTGACATACAGCGGACTTTTCATTTATAGACCAAAATATGTTGTACGCCATACGGAATGTGATAGTTTGATAGTTTGTGCCTGGTGAGTGGATGAGCCTTAGCTTGTTTAAGCCTAAGTTTATGATATGATGTAAGAGGTTGGGTTATGTTTCGTCGTTTTCATACAGTTTTGAAGCCAATTCGAGTTGATGCTAGTCACATAACCCTTGTATCTACAAATGTACTAACTTATGATTTTTCCGATTGCGTGACCGTCTTGTTAGATGAAGGTTCCTAATAAAAATGTATGAATATTATACATGTATTATATATATTAACTATAATGATGTCTTATTGTTCTTGTTATAACTATCTATAATTATAGACATGTCTAGTCATATTGTGGAACACATCACTGTCTTAGAGGTCGCATCACATGTCTACACTTTCTGAATATGTCATGTTTTTATGACAGGGTGACCGCTTTAGCATAAGAGAGGCATCTGGTTTGCAGTCTACGCTACTGTTGAATTTCACTGAGCAATACGAACACACAATGCTCCACTCCACCGAGGTCCGAATTGGTACCTTTCACAGGCGTTGTTGGTACATGTTCTATATTCCTTGGGACCTTAAAAGGATATAAATAGCTTCATCAGGGGTATCCTTGACCTTTGTAATTGCTTTTGTTGAACAGCATTCCATCAGTCCTATACATGATTATTACTCCAGGGTCTTACTGGTGGAAAGCGTCAGTCAACATGGCAGAGAACATGGGACTGAACAGTGCTGACACACCTTGTCTCACACAGTTAGTGACTTGGGAATCGGTAGACGTCTCTGTCGCCCAGGACTCAGGTCATCATTCCGTCATGAAATTGGCGAATTATGATGACAAAGTGAACATGGCATCCAAACTTGACCATTATCTTCCAAAGTCCCTCCTGAATGACGGTGTCAAGGGCCTTTGACAGTTTAACGATGGTTGTATTTAGGTCCTGATGACGTTTTACCTGTAGCTGGCAGGCTGTAATGACTACTGTTCAGCTCTGACTTTCTGACAGCAATCCATTTTCTAGATGGCGTACTACAATGTAGAATCAGGCTGTTGAGCATTTATATTCTGACAAGAAGCTTACCTGCAATGCCGAGGAGCGATAGCCCCTGTGGTTGTCAAAGATCTGTCTGTTGTCCTTCCGCTTGTAAAAAATGTACTATGGGTGCATCTTCGAATCCTGTGGTAAGTGCGCCTCGATTCAAGCATGATGTGAACAGTTCCAGTGACTTCTGTACCATAGGCAGTCCACCTGGAATGGCATCTGAGTCTGGTGCCTTTCCACAGGATATTTGTTGAGTGGCTTACACCACTTCCTGGATTGTTGGTGGTTTGCCAATGGTGAAGTTCATTTACACTTGTGCTTGGTGGACAATGGCGTCGTCGTTACTGGAGGAGAGTCAGTTCAGTACGTCATTTAGTGTTCAGCCAATCTATCGAGGATCTTTGACAGATCAGTGATAAATGTTGACGAGTCCGAGCTCAGGAGGGGTAAGATGCCTGAGGAGTTTGGTCCATACACTGTTTTAGTGTGTCATAGACTCGTTTTTGCGTCATGGGTGTCAGCAAACATCTTTATCTATGAGGACTTGTCACTAACTAAGCCGTTGGTCTTGCATGCCTCTTAGCTTTGATTGGGCTGGTTGGTTGGTTGGTTCTCAGCCTTCTGTGGCTGTTATATCATCACATCTACTTTTAATTATGGTCCTGCTGATAGGCCAAATAGATGCGATGCTTTTCTTGCAGTAACCCAGATATCAATCTCGTGTTTCTTGATTGTGCTGTCAAGGGTCTCCCGTCAAGACAAGTGGACTTATCGCTTTGACTGAAGTGAACGCCAGAGAATCTGCTGCCGAGAGCTGTACGCTACAGATTAGTTTTTCCTTTGGCCTTTGCTTAGGTTTGAGATGATGGATAGCATAGAGATGACAAGTATAGTTATGGTCTGTCCAGCATTCAGCACAACACATGGTCTTGGTGAGGTTAACATATTGCCTGTCTACCTTTCTGGTGAAGACATAGTCAATCAGGTGCCAATTTTTGACTTTCAGTGTTTATGAAAACATGGGCATATTGCCTTATTTTCGAAATAAATTGCCTGTCATTTTTCAAATTTATTGGCCATTTTGTCAGCCATATTGATTATTATCAAAGTTATTTTCGTTCAAAATACATTTAAAATACTTGTCCAGAACTGATAACAATAAAATACTACATGTATTTAAGCATTATTTTGCTGATATACAATATAGAACCGATATGTACATTTTTTTTTAATTTTGGCGGCCATCTTGGCAGCCATTTTGAATTTTTCATATGCTCAGTAATGCCTTAGTTGACCATTGCCCTAGTAGGAACATGCTTTAGAACCAATATATACTTTTTTTAACATAATGTGGTTCATAATGATAAAAAACAATATATCACATTTTCCCTATTCGGTAGCCATTTTGTCGGCCATTTTGAATATTTTCAACCCTCTTTTTTATTTCGAATACTTGTCTAGAATGTCTTACAATAATTTGCTATGTATATCTTCAAAATTTCCCATTTTACTTTCAAAATAGAAGATATATACAATTTTTAATATTTTGGCGGCCATCTTGGCGGCCATCTTGAATATTTCAAAATGCTCAATGATGACAAAGTAGCATCATTCGGTTTCTTTGTAGGTACATGTCAAAGGACCATTTTATGCAAAAACATTTAGTGCGTACTATTTTTTTGGGTTTTGCCACTGGCATACTGACTATAGGGACGATAGAACTCAACTTTAACTGCCGAGCACAGAAAACATAGACACATTACATTCTAGCATCACAATTACACGGCATCATGACCAGCACTTGACTAATTTACAATATTCGTGCTAGAGTAATTTTACCCAAAAACGTATACTTCAGTAGGTCTGTGAAGTTTGCTATTAACTGTTAGGTGTTAATTCAGAAGTTAAGTCAATTCGAGTTAGCCTCTGCCAGAAGTTAAGTCAGATGTTACCTCAGAAATTAAGAAAAATATTTCAGTAAAATATCTTCTACCAGAAGTCAGTCTCAGATGTTAAGTCAAAAATAGAAAAAAAACAGGTTACTTCTGCCAGAAGCTTCGCATGGCAAAGACGAATATACCGGTGTTTGTGGCAGGAATTAATATAATATTCTCGATTTTTGACTTAACATCTGAGATAACTTCTGAATTAATTTCTGACAGAAGTTAACTCCAATTGACATCTTAAATGTTAGGAGTTAATTCAGACGTAAAGTCTATTCGAGTCAACCTCTGCCAGAAGTTTACTAATATGTTATCTCACAAGTTAAGTAAAACATTTCAGTTATCTTCTACCAGAGGTTATCTCAGATTTTAAGTAAAAAATCGGTTATCTCAGATGTTATGTAAAAAAAGAAGAAAAAACAGTCAATTTCTGCCAGCAGCTTCATATGGCAAAGATGAATATTTACTGGTGCAATTTATTTCAATTTAATGTGGCAGACGTTAACTGTATTTTGTATAGCATTCACCCTCGTTATTTAATGTCTGCTTACAGATTTTGACGAGTATCCACATTGAAGCTGAAGTTGAAGAATATTTTCAATTTTTGACTTATCAACTGAGATCACTTCTTAGTTAACTTCTGGCTAACTCGAATTGGCTTAACTAACAGTTAACAGCCAACTTCACAGACCTTAATTCAGTAAAATGATTTGTTAAAAACTGTACATGTAGTTTTGTTGAATGTAGTTTATAAAGCCATACGGGGATTGTGACCACACAGGCTTATAACTTCGTTGTTCTTCGAATATCTCGTATACCAATTTTAGATCCTTATCAGAGGACTAACATATTAAACTGAATAACTTGTACTTGTTTAACTCTTTGTATGGAACAAAGTATTTTAACTTTTCTTTGATTGCCCATAAATGTGCGTGTCGGCATAACTAGGGAACTCTTTACTGTAACTTTTAATTAGATTATACAATATTTTGCTGTCGATATATTGTTTTAATTGTTTTATAATTACTGTTTTGCAAATTCTGCATCAGTACAAGCTAAACAAAGTTATAAAATGTCAAAATGTGGTCCGATTAGACCTTTTACGGAATTGTCGCACTTGCTAATTTCAGAGACACTTTTATAATATGGGCTAGTTTATCCTTTATTTAAGATGTATCATTGAATGTGATTTCCGATACGCGTAGAATCGTTTTTGCACCAGAAAGGTGTACGAGGTATTGGAAACACATTGTATTGAGCTGGATAAAACAGTTATATGATAATATCTCTGTTTTGGTAGTACCATAGGAAGTTGAATGAAATTCTATCCATAAAATAACATACTTAGTATCAGTTTATCCACCATGAATTGCCACATCTTTAATATTATACTCAAGCAATTTGTGATCACTGTTATGATAATATACAAATAAAATATCAAATTCCTATCGAATTATCCGTACATAGAACAGTAATGGAAAGAGGCATACTACATGAACAACGATACTCGATAGTTATTCAATATTTGGCATGTTTAGAATAAGTATATAATTGCATTTAACCATATCAAAATATACATCATGTAACGCATGAAACTGGAACGACTTGGTGAACGGATTGGTTACTGTCGTTAATTAAGTCATGTATTCTATGTACTATGTATACAACGGGTCCTGATTATCTGCATGAAGTGAGTGCAATAATAAATTATTGTATGGGCATGATATGTATTAGACATGTAATGATATACCAGTATACTGAAATGAAAAACAATAATCATATAAATATGTGTGCATAGTCTGCTATGTTATACACCTCCCGTCCAAATAGTTTAAGTGACATTCATAAATTCATTTCATCTTGACAAAAGAAATTTTAACCAAATACAACATAGCAGGCTACACTGAAACAATGAACATAATTAATAAAACACTCCCGAGGATAATATCAAGTGTATTTTGATAGCTCATATGAATACTTTGTAACTTTTAAACACACTACAAATGAGCACTATTGTCAATCACACCACTGTTCCTAAATGCATATGTATATTGTCACATGAATATTTCACATACATGTATACTGTATAGTAACGATATATTATTCAAGAATCAGTTCATAATTATGCTCCACCGATGTAAAAATAGCTCTTTCTTCTCTACTTCTGCATCCGAAATTATCCAAAAGGTATAGATAAACGGGCCAAGTATGGACTGGCTGACCCACACAACCAGCGATGTTGAAAGTTGTTCCTTTCCCGAATTTAGCCCACAAGTATAAACGGGCCAAGTACGTACTGAACGACCCACACAACCAACGATGTTGAAAGTTGTTCCTTTCCCGTATTTAGCCCACAGGTATAAACGGGCCAAGTACGGACTTGCTGATCCACAAAACCAACGATGTTGAAAGTTGTTCCTTTCCCGAATTTAGCCCACAGGTATAAACGGGCCAAGTACGTACTGGCTGACCCACACAACCAACGATGTTGAAAGTTGTTCCTTTCCCGTATTTAGCCCACAGGTATAAACGGGCCAAGTACGTACTGGCTGACCCACACAACCAACGATGTTGAAAGCTGTTCCTTTCCCGAATTTAGCCCACAGGTATAAACGGGCCAAGTACGTACTGGCTGACCCACACAACCAACGATGTTGAAAGTTGTTCCTTTCCCGTATTTAGCCCACAGGTATAAACGGGCCAAGTACGTACTGAACGACCCACACAACCAACGATGTTGAAAGTTGTTCCTTTCCCGTATTTAGCCCACAGGTATAAACGGGCCAAGTACGGACTTGCTGATCCACAAAACCAACGATGTTGAAAGTTGTTCCTTTCCCGAATTTAGCCCACAGGTATAAACGGGCCAAGTACGTACTGGCTGACCCACACAACCAACGATGTTGAAAGTTGTTCCTTTCCCGTATTTAGCCCACAGGTATAAACGGGCCAAGTACGTACTGGCTGACCCACACAACCAACGATGTTGAAAGCTGTTCCTTTCCCGAATTTAGCCCACAGGTATAAACGGGCCAAGTACGTACTGGCTGACCCACACAACCAACGATGTTGAAAGTTGTTCCTTTCCCGTATTTAGCCCACAGGTATAAACGGGCCAAGTACGTACTGAACGACCCACAAAACCAACGATGTTGAAAGCTGTTCCTTTCCCGAATTTAGCCCACAGGTATAAACGGGCCAAGTACGTACTGGCTGACCCACACAACCAACGATGTTGAAAGTTGTTCCTTTCCCGTATTTAGCCCACAGGTATAAACGGGCCAAGTACGTACTGAACGACCCACACAACCAACGATGTTGAAAGTTGTTCCTTTCCCGTATTTAGCCCACAGGTATAAACGGGCCAAGTACGTACTGGCTGACCCACACAACCAACGATGTTGAAAGTTGTTCCTTTCCCGTATTTAGCCCACAGGTATAAACGGGCCAAGTACGTACTGGCTGACCCACACAACCAACGATGTTGAAAGTTGTTCCTTTCCCGTATTTAGCCCACAGGTATAAACGGGCCAAGTACGTACTGAACGACCCACACAACCAACGATGTTGAAAGTTGTTCCTTTCCCGTATTTAGCCCACAGGTATAAACGGGCCAAGTACGTACTGGCTGACCCACACAACCAGCGATGTTGAAACCGTATTGAATGAATACCATGCACAATAAAATACATAGTGAAGATTAGTCTGCATTTGCGTTTTATTGTGTCCATAGAATGTTCCTTAGAATTGCCAGAAAAACGTTCGTCGTAAATTGCTATTTTACTGACTCTTTACTTGAATACACGACCCGTTGAAAACGTATACATAGATCGTCCATAGAATGTGTGTTTATTTGATTCAAAGTCACATAACAAAGTATAGCTATGTACAGAATGATGCACCGAATCTAGTTGTCTTTACGCCTGTTTGTCACCCCTGGCTGAAAGTAGAACCTCATGTCATCTCACCCGCATCCACTATGTGATGAAGCGTCAAGTGCCATTAGACTCTGTGGAATAATATAGACAGACAGGAAGCACATAACAAGCATCTACATCCTATCATTTGTGTAATAATATAGACAGACAGGAAGCACATAACAAGCTTCTACATCCTATCATTTGTGTAATAATATAGACAGACAGGAAGCACATAACAAGCTTTTACATCCTATCATTTGTGTAATAATATAGACAGACAGGAAGCACATAACAAGCTTCTACATCCTATCATTTGTGTAATAATATAGACAGACAGGAAGCACATAACAAGCTTCTACATCCTATCATTGTGGAATAATATAGACAGACAGGAAGCACATAACAAGCTTCTACATCCTATCATTTGTGTAATAATATAGACAGACAGGAAGCACATAACAAGCTTCTACATCCTATCATTGTGGATTAATATAGACAGACAGGAAGCACATAACAAGCTTCTACATCCTATCATTGTGGAATAATATAGACAGACAGGAAGCACATAACAAGCTTCTACATCCTATCATTTGTGGAATAATATAGACAGACAGGAAGCACATAACAAGCTTCTACATCCTATCATTGTGGAAAAATATAGACAGACAGGAAGCACATAACAAGCTTCTACATCCTATCATTGTGGAATAATATAGACAGACAGGAAGCACATAACAAGCTTCTACATCCTATCATTGTTGAATAATATAGACAGACAGGAAGCACATAACAAGCTTCTACATCCTATCATTGTGGAATAATATAGACAGACAGGAAGCACATAACAAGCTTCTACATCCTATCATTTGTGGAATAATATAGACAGACAGGAAGCACATAACAAGCTTCTACATCCTATCATTTGTGGAATAATATAGACAGACAGGAAGCACATAACAAGCTTCTACATCCTATCATTGTGGAATAATATAGACAGACAGGAAGCACATAACAAGCTTCTACATCCTATCATTTGTGTAATAATATAATCAGACAGGAAGCACATAACAAGCATCTACATCCTATCATTTGTGTAATAATATAGACAGACAGGAAGCACATAACAAGCTTCTACATCCTATCATTAGTGTAATAATATAGACAGACAGGAAGCACATAACAAGCTTCTACATCCTATCATTTGTGGAATAATATAGACAGACAGGAAGCACATAACAAGCTTCTACATCCTATCATTTGTGTAATAATATAGACAGACAGGAAGCACATAACAAGCTTCTACATCCTATCATTGTGGAATAATATAGACAGACAGGAAGCACATAACAAGCTTCTACATCCTATCATTTGTGTAATAATATAGACAGACAGGAAGCACATAACAAGCTTCTACATCCTATCATTGTGGATTAATATAGACAGACAGGAAGCACATAACAAGCTTCTACATCCTATCATTGTGGAATAATATAGACAGACAGGAAGCACATAACAAGCTTCTACATCCTATCATTTGTGGAATAATATAGACAGACAGGAAGCACATAACAAGCTTCTACATCCTATCATTTGTGTAATAATATAGACAGACAGGAAGCACATAACAAGCTTCTACATCCTATCATTTGTGTAATAATATAGACAGACAGGAAGCACATAACAAGCTTCTACATCCTATCATTGTGGAATAATATAGACAGACAGGAAGCACATAACAAGCTTCTACATCCTATCATTTGTGGAATAATATAGACAGACAGGAAGCACATAACAAGCTTCTACATCCTATCATTGTGGATTAATATAGACAGACAGGAAGCACATAACAAGCTTCTACATCCTATCATTGTGGATTAATATAGACAGACAGGAAGCACATAACAAGCTTCTACATCCTATCATTGTGGAATAATATAGACAGACAGGAAGCACATAACAAGCTTCTACATCCTATCATTGTGGAATAATATAGACAGACAGGAAGCACATAACAAGCTTCTACATCCTATCATTGTGGAATAATATAGACAGACAGGAAGCACATAACAAGCTTCTACATCCTATCATTGTGGAATAATATAGACAGACAGGAAGCACATAACAAGCTTCTACATCCTATCATTTGTGGAATAATATAGACAGACAGGAAGCACATAACAAGCTTCTACATCCTATCATTGTGGAATAATATAGACAGACAGGAAGCACATAACAAGCTTCTACATCCTATCATTTGTGGAATAATATAGACAGACAGGAAGCACATAACAAGCTTCTACATCCTATCATGTGTGGAATAATATAGACAGACAGGAAGCACATAACAAACTTCTACATCCTATCATTTGTGGAATAATATAGACAGACAGGAAGCACATAACAAGCTTCTACATCCTATCATTTGTGGAATAATATAGACAGACAGGAAGCACATAACAAGCTTCTACATCCTATCATTGTGGAATAATATAGACAGACAGGAAGCACATAACAAGCTTCTACATCCTATCATTTGTTGATCCTCCTCAGTAGACCTTGGAATGTACGCGAGTAGGAAATGTAAGAATAAGCTACATGGTTCCCTTTTCATTTTAATATGCAAATTAGGTTAATTTGTGAAACTATATTCGAAATGGATCTTTGGTGAATAGGTCCCAAAATGACTGATGACCCTAATTTTTTATTTGACTAAACTGGTGTCCTATTAGGATCTCAGTGTTTATGCAACTTAAAATGATTTTCCATTGTTTGACATGTTTTAACATTCAATTGAAAATTACATTTTTTGCAAGTGGGTGGAGTAACTTTGTATCCTTTTCAAATACTGAATGTGTTCACCAGACAGTCTGAATTAATGAAGAATGAACAAAACCTCAATATAGAGTAGGTTATTTGAACCAGCCTGGTGACTGATCATTTTTAATGATTCGAATGACCTCACAGATAATTAATCTGCCATTTCAAGGTAATTTGAAGACAATCCGAATGTTAGATTAAAGGTGTGAATACGTCCAGAAAAAAGACACAAAAATAGTATAACACCAACATCAGCCAGGCTGGCTCGAAAGTAGAATATCTGAAACCAAGATTTAAAGCTAGAGACATAGTAAAGCAAACTGGTGATAGCATTTCAGTTGAAGAATTGAAGGACATGTAAAGGTGTATTCTTCTGATGCAATAAAATACTTCCATTCAAATTCAGAAAAGGAAAACAAAAATAATCCCAAAATTCTTCGGTAAAATCTTTAAAAATTGGTTGTGGTAGAATTCAGGTAATCAATCAAATATCACTCAATGTGAGAATGGAAACCCTGTTAATGTACAATTAAATGCAGTGAAGCATAACACCAATTACCTTTTAAAAGTGGTTTATTTAGTTAAAAAGAAATGAGGACGTCGAACAGGAAAAGCAGCCCCAAACTTAACCAGCCGAGCACAGAAAACAGTAACATCACAACACCAGTAGAGTAGCTGCCGCTAGGCCATTAGGCCCGGGCCTGCACATCATTTCGAGAAAAAACCATATATAGATATTTTTTCAAGTTTAGCTTGAAATTTGATCTCCTAAATATACGTCAAAACGCACCAGTACCTTTCAAGGAATAAAAAAATCCGGGGGAACATGCCCCCGGACCCCCTATTTCTTTCATCTTTACCTACGGGCCTACACATTGCTGAGGTCCTAGCTACGCCCCTGACACATCTACTCGGAGCAATGTCCACACCAAAAGAAATGATTAAAAGCGCAATCACCGCTGCAACAAATCATGATGACCAAATTTCACATGGAAATATCAAAGCTGGGATGTGACCTAGTTCCCCAGGTCCCCGCTACATGGCGACCTAGTTCCCCAGGTCCCCGCTACATGGCGACCTAGTTCCCCAGGTCCCCGCTACATGGCGACCTAGTTCCCCAGGTCCCCGCTACATGGCGACCTAGTTCCCCAGGTCCCCGCTACATGGCGACCTAGTTCCCCAGGTCCCCGCTACATGGCGACCTAGTTCCCCAGGTCCCCGCTACATGGAGACCTAGTTCCCCAGGTCCCTGCTACATGGCGACCTAGTTCCCCAGGTCCCCGCTACATGGCGACCTAGTTCCCCAGGTCCCCGCTACATGGCGACCTAGTTCCCCATGTCCCTGCTACATGGCGACCTAGTTCCCCAGGTCCCTGCTACATGGCGACCTAGTTCCCCAGGTCCCCGCTACATGGAGACCTAGTTCCCCAGGTCCCCGCTACATGGCGACCTAGTTTCCCAGGTCCCCGCTACATGGAGACCTAGTTCCCCAGGTCCCTGCTACATGGCGACCTAGTTCCCCAGGTCCCTGCTACATGGCGACCTAGTTCCCCAGGTCCCCGGTACATGGCGACCTAGTTCCCCAGGTCCCCCGGTACATGGCGACCTAGTTCCCCAGGTCCCCGCTACATGGCGACCTAGTTCCCCAGGTCCCCGGTACATGGCGACCTAGTTCCCCAGGTCCCCGGTACATGGCGACCTAATCCCCAGGTCCCCCGCTACATGGCGACCTAGTTCCCAGGTCCCCGCTACATGGCGACCTAGTTCCCCAGGTCCCCCGGTACATGGCGACATAGTTCCACAATTATGTGCCAAAAATGTGCTCCAAGCGACCAAACGAGGCATAACTCCGACTTGACCTAGTTTACAAACACCATGTACAGTGAACCATAAAAGTTACTCCCCCAGAAAACCGGACAAGCCACAACAGTAACAAGGAAGGGAGAGGGTAAACATAAGAGCAAAATACCTATTTAGTGCACGAACGCTGGACTTCATAAAGTTATTGTATTTTCAAAATAAATAAACCAACGAACCTTTTGAAAGCATGTTTTGAAACCATAAATGCACATTTTGTAATATTTTGTAATCCTAAAGTATATTTTTGAACAAATAAAGTTAAGTTGCAGTACATGTCTGAAATACGTGGAATTTAATTTATCAGTTTTACTGCGATGTTAATAAATAACATGCTGCATTGTATTCATGTGAATAATACATGTATAAGGAACATGAACACGGAAATGCATGTACAGTTATATATTGATTTTAATTATTACATTTTAATCCCGTGAATACAACTGAAATAGTTTTATTAAAATAAAAACCTGGTCATCTGTAACACAAACATGTTTGTTATTTACTATGTTACAATAACTTATGTGCAAGAATGTCGCCTGGATATCCTAGTGGTAGATTGCCCGCATCGAGTGTGGGGATACGGGTTCGATCCCATGTCACGCCATACCAAAGATTAAATATAAACGGTATAAATATTGCCCACACAAGACTTTCAGTATAATAGGCAAAAACTTGGAGCTCTTTAATTTTTGTTTATCGATACAATTTTGATAATGAATATAAATAGGAATTGTGTGTCGAGAATGATTGAAATGAATTGTAAAACATTGTCTCGGAATCAACTTAATATAAATTAGTACATGCATAATCTAGATGTACACTTGAAATGTATTTAATTATTTTTATACACCATGGTCGCTCTCAAAATGACATTCTATGAAGTATGGCGTTCAAGTGACCTAACTTTCCTGCGTTGATCTGTAAGTTGCTCACAAAATGACACAGGACAGCGAGCTGCTGATAAACACAGTAACATAGTTTAGCTCATATGAGTTCAACATAATTAATCTGAAACTACCTGCCTTGCGGTCTGTGTAATTTATATTGATATGATATTATTGAGCCTGCTTCCACAACAATACTGGATTATGTCACGGTATCATTTAAAACTCGTGTGCATTGTCTTATATTTAATTTTTATTTTATCATTGTCAACATAATAAGTATGCGTTTAATGAACGCTACATGTTATTACATCTAAGTTTTAACTTATTTTACAATCTTATTATCATTATTATTACTACGTATTCAAACTATGGTCTTATTTGTTTGAGTTCAAATAAGTATTCATTTCATATAGCATAAACATCATCAAAATTAAAATTTGACTTTGTTAATATCATGAAAATGCACCGAAATCCCCCAAAAAACATTCAATAATTTAATATGGAGTGTTTACACAGTGTACTATCTTACCATAGATTATAACGGTCAATCACTCGAGAAAGTGGAAGTTGTTCAATGTATGTGAATACCAAATCTCCACTCGTGCTTCACTAACTCGACCGTCACTCCAGCTACACTTGATGCTCCCTTAGGTTAGGGTGAGTCGAGTTAGAGTGGAGAAACATGTTAATACGGCTCTTAATGTTCTGTTATCGCAAAGAAATTTTGCACATGGTTAGAAAAAAGATGTAAGTTTTTTCTGATACCAGTTTGAAAATTGTAACTCGAATAATTTTTAATAATTGACAATTTCCAAACATACCTTATTTTGGCCGTGACGTCATTTTGACGTCATTTACGACGTTTTCACAATTTCTGTCTGTCGCACGTTTCCCGGTTTGCACCCATTCATTAAAAGTGTTGGTTACAAAAACACATATTTCTACAAACTGGTCCTCTTAAATTTCATGTTGATGTTAATCAGAAGAAAAATTGTGTATATTCGCATTTGATTGTACATAAGCGATCTCGGATAGCCCAAAAGAAAATAATCCACATGATTTAAGACTCGGGCTGTGGGCGGGCCATTCCACTCTGCAGTGGAATTTGCTAGAACTTATTTTGACACCAAATGTTTCTTGTAATTCACCCAACACCGTGTATTGCCATGTGTGACTCTGGCTCCACTTGCATGAACCATACAACATTAAAAACAAATGACTCGCTGCGGAGTTCCGAAAGAACTTGCTTAACAAAGGCAAGTAACATATTGGGTTTACTTATTTCTATTCTGTTGCGAAATCGCAAGTGAATAGCCTATTAAAAGCCAACAAACATGTCTATGCTCGTGAGACACATCATATATATAATATCAGTTAAGACATTTGTGAAATACAATGCCGATTTTCGAAGAATGCATGCACGACAGGAAACACCAGAAATACAGAAATTGTGAAAACGTCGTAAATAACGTCAAAACGACGCCACGGACAGAATACGGTAATTTTAGAAAATTAACATTTTAAAAAAAATATCCAAGTAATAAGCTTTTAACTGATGCCAGATAAAAATTTCATCTTTTGACTAACCATGTGCTGAATTTCTTTGCGATAGCAAAGCGTTAAGATTTTATCAAAATGCACTGAAACTGTATACTTTCTTTTTGGACACCCTGTATAATTGGATTGACACTATAAATGATAATAATGGTGTTGGAACTGTGTAAATAATAAAGCATGTGACAATGTCAACATTAGTTAGTAATACACCAGGTTTATGTTTCCAATTGATTAAGATAAATGTATCATTTAATTGTTGGTATTATACGACTCTATTAACTAAAATTCTTCATTTCCTAAGCGTACGTTTCCATGCTATTATTTTTAAACATGACCTTTCGAAATATTTACTGAAATTACACCCCTCGCGACAACACATATCAATTAATTGGTTTAAACATTTAAAGTACATCCAGCTTCCGTAATAGTACTTTAATAGTTTGCTTATGCTATCCATGACCCTAAACCATATCGGTTTTCATTAACAAGTATACACACACCTAAACCTCTAAAGTATATATCCTCATTAAATATGAACTAGTTAGAAAACAATAAATTGTACCAATCGGTAATAAACTATTACCGATTGGTACAATTAATTGTTTTCTAACTATTACTAATAATGGATTTCAATAAAAAATAAATATTCAATTCAATATCTCTAGCTACAACGCAATAGTCTAATACAATTAGTCCAAACAGTTTTTGCCACCATTGTACCTTTGTACCTTGACAACATTAAAGCATAGTCAGAAAAAGAAGCTGATAGTCTTACCTCTTTTCCCATAGTTCGGCGACAAACAGATCCGGGCATGATTTGAAATAGCCTTAACATCTCACCACCGTCACTCGCACACGTATCCCCCCGAACAACTCGGGACAATTGGCGCGCTACGTTGCCCGCGGTATCTACAGCAAGGTTCCTCGCGACGATACGTACATCATCACGTATCTCTCTCCCATATAAGGAGGTGTCGTATAGAAAACGCAATTTAATAACTATGCGTACAAACATTTTCCAAGTAAAAGTTGGGATCGTTTAAAGCTACGACTGTTACATATATAGGTGACAAACATGCGACTGCCTCACCCAGTTGTGTTGACCAACGAAATTATTATTATTTTTATTATTATACCATATTTATATAGCCCTTTTTCATGTATACACACGTTCAAAAGTGCTGTACAGTCCCGACTAATACATGTTTAAAACAATATACAATGTACATAAAATATACAAAAACATTTTTTTTTCAACGCTATTTAGTCTCCCATCAGTATCATATTGCCGAAACGAAATGCAAGATAAAACTTAGGAGACATGGTATATAGAAATACTTTGCTTCAATAAGATAGTGGTGTACAACGATTTGATTATCTGTAGGGGTATTAACTGAATGTAAACCTCAACTAGGACAAGGATAACGTCAAGTACCATTACCACATGTCCTTAGCCCTTAAAGGAATAGTGATACTTCCTTTAAAAGGGGGATGACTCATAGATGACATAAAGTTACTATCATCATATGAGTCACAAAGGTCGAAATGTGTCGGTGTCAGTCACTCACGTGCACTAATTTGATGATTTACTTGGCACTTCACGTGTGGAATTTATAAAATTGTAATGGAAAATCTCAAAGAATTAACGACACATTACCCATTTCTCTTAGATGTTTTCATTTGTTGAGAGTATGCATTACACATTACTTTTCATTGTAAAATACAATAATTTTGGTGTAACCCATTATCGGAAGGTGAATAGAGTTTGTAGAAATTACAGTAGTACAAAACAACAGTTGACTGTAATTGATGATCTGGATTGAGTTGCAAACCTAACTTAGTATGACTATGTGACGGCAGCAATTTCACGTTTGAAAACATTTTACTGCTTTTGAAATAAAAATGACATATTGTGGTGTCTCTAGAGTACGAAACATAATATTTTATTCTATCCAAATAATTATACTATGAGTCTTTTCTCCTGATAACATGTTTCAGTGATTGTATTGTTACATATGGACTATCATTCAGAAAGAAAAGCAGAATTTGCCTTTCGATTGTGATCAATAACATATCACCTTTGACACACTGATTAAAAGGTGCAAGAATTGGACAAGGTATAGTTCCACGAGTTGGTATTGTGCTATAGTGAAACCGATACACAACAAGCAGATGTACGCGTCCATTTTCATAACTGTTCAGTTAAGGTTCTTGTGTCCTCTTGCTTTTCATCAAACAAATTATATTATCAATAAGCTACCGCATGACGCTCTGAAGACAATTTAGCAAATAAACTTCCGTAACGTTTATAGTCAATGATGTAAGGTTAGTGGTATCTGTCCTTTCGAGACTTGTCTTATAAAATAACTTCACTGCCTGCAAATACGAGTATGTAATGGAATATCAATTCGAACAGAGGCTCTTAAATAGTACATTGATTGCCTAAAGTAGTTCATGTTTGGATGTCCAATTTTATTGTTGTTTCGCTTGGGTTGTTAAACATTCTTATATTCATAATAACTTTGGAAACTTTAGAACATTGGAAATGTGCGATCTTAACGTTTTTTGTTACGGGCACCAACTTTGCTCTCTGTTCCGTATATTCTGTAAAGATATATCACTGGCTTAGAATGAGAAGTAATTTTTTAAATACTAACTAGACATTTTGAGAAATAACTATCCTAATATTTCTCCTTACTAGTTGTGAAATATCTGTTTCTATTTCCGTTTGGTCAACATGACAGGTTCCGATCTTTTCATAAAAAATGGGCTCATAAGAAGCGCTTTGTGGTGCTGATTTAAACGTGTATCAGTTTTATAAGGTCGTTATGATCTTATCCTAAGCCAGCGATTGTGTGAGGAGTTATCCAATTATATACATTCAATTGTGTTATTAATATCCTTCTTAATTTGGCTCTGTTTTTAATTTCATTTTTAATTGTGTTCCGTATGACATTCTACTTATTATATATATGTTACTATATATTGGGTTTTCCATTTACAATATTTATAAGGTCTTTAAGTGCACGTATGTCATTTTCCATTCTTTTGGTACATTTCTAATATGGGTGTATTATTTCGATTAATCGCCATTTGGTATTTCATATGGAAATGCCATTTGTTCGGAGCTTAAGTAGGTTTTACAACTGAAGTAACATGTGAGGAATCATTTACTGTACCAGTTTTTGTAATACAATATTTTGTCAGTACTTATCGTTTTGTATGTTCGAATTGAAGACCATGAGATTATCAACTCATTTAAAACTTTATATTTTATATCAAGGTATTTGCGATCTTGTTCTGTTATATTACCTTTAAATAATGACAATCCTCTGTATTTTTCTAATTCATTCTTACACTGAGATTCTCAAATAGCGTTTGAAAATTTAATGCTCATCATTTCTAGACTATCGTCTGTGTAGTCTTGACTTTTAAGTTGGTGCTTTTTACAAGGTTTTTTATTCCATAAAAATGATTTTACAAAACTTGATGGTGAATTTTGAAGAACAGTTAATAGATAAATTAGTTTTGGAAGGACAAACGTTGTTATAACAGCTATTTTTCTTATAAGTGTTAAATTCCGTTGTTCCATTGTTACTAAACATGTTTACAATCTATCATCGTGTTTGCTAAATTTGATTCACTGTACTTAATTCAATGCAAAAAGATATTCCTAAAGTTGTGATATCTGATAAAGTATATTTCAATTCGTAAAAGCAATTTGTTTCTGTGTCTTTCAATTTACCAATGAACATAACTGGGCATTTGCGTGTGTTAATGTTAAGTCCCAAATTATTACCAAAATCATTAAAGGTTTGTATAAAAGTTTCGAAAGATTTTCGAGATCCATTTAGTAAAAAGCTAGCATCGTCGGCGAATAGAATTTGTTGGATACTCTAAATATCTTGAATATCTTGAATATCTTATTGTATTTCATCGATGTACCTTGTAGATAAACAAATCCATACACTTTTTAAAAAATCAGTAAATTGATTAAGGACATCCTTGTCGTACCTAATTCTAAAAGAAATCATAAAATGACCATCATTAGTTTTTGCTTTAACGCAGAAAACTCATTTTATTAGAGAGTGGCTAATCAGTTTGAAAATAATTTGGTGATCTAAACTACCCAATTCTTTCTGGAAATTGGAAAAGAAAATTTAATCAGGTTCTTGTTTTTGTTGTAAGTTCAACGTCGACGTTTAATAGCGATATTGGTCTCTGTTTGATTGATAAAGGGTTCTTGCTTGTTTTGGGGATTAGTCTCGTGAAAATCTTGTAGCATTCGATATCCCTTCGGAACCAGAACCTTTATTATTCCAAAACAGAGACCAATATCGCTATTAATTTAAACGTCGACGTTGACGTTGAAATTGCCTCTAAAGTTATTGTGAACAGAATAAACAATCATTATAAAGTGTACTCTTACAAAATATAAAACAGATTTTTGGTCGTCAGAATAGGTCAAATGTAACTATACGTTGTAACACAACAGTGACCAGTGTCAACATAAACTGACTGGACTTTTGGGCATGTAATTCAAATATTTTACAAAGAATTGGTAGAAAAGAAGTACGTCTGTAGTTGCTGCCTTCTGGCGTGATCTGTTTATTCAATACAAAAAGGCATGCGTAAATCGGACCGGAAAGACAGCACTCAACAACTTAAACAGCCGTGCACAGAAATCAATAATACCACAACATAACTGCATTGAGCAATGCCCACACATAAACCAAAAAAGATTAAAAGTCCTAGTCTAGTCCTCGTCGCAAAAATACAGGATGATCCAATTTTACAAAGAAATTACAAAATAGCGGTGCTATCGAGAGACCGAATAAAACACAGCTAAGACCCAACCGAGTGCCCCATGTACTTGCAGTAGGACGACATAGTTTCCGTGTTGTTTTGCCGTTTTCAATGATGTTGAATATATTTATGTAGACATACAAAACTTTATAATTTGTACAGGTTAAGATATTATGTCATATCCCATTTTAAGAAATCCCGGCTGAATACCATAAACTCTTGTAAAATTATCGGGGCCAAGATATTGTATTTCTTTTTCTAGCAATTCCAGTGAGGTGTCTAGTATTTGAATTCTTTCTAACGTTTTAGATTTTTTATTACAAAATCAACTCCATTTTAACTTACAATTATTGTTATCGACCGATAGGGAAACAGTTGGTGAATGCTTCCGCTGTTTTAATGCTAAATAATTGGGTAAACACATTTTTAGCCTGAATGTATTTGATTGATTACCCCCCTTACACTATATTTAACAGATAGATGTTTAAGGGTTTTGCCAATGACATTTAGGATTATTTAAATTTCCGTTTATTTCATTTTAATAGAAAGACTTTTGTAAATAGAATGATAAACACCTAAACATTTTCCAGCAAGTCTTAAATACTTTATCACCTGTTTGTTGTGCATTGTTTTTAATGGTTTCAGTCATTCTGTTATTGCGGGGGTTGGTTTGTTCTTTTTTTACTCGTATTCATTTTATGCATCTTAGAACAATTTATTGATGCAATCTTTAACATCATCTGGGTCAGACCTGAGATATAAATTATCCGCAGTAATCTTCAATTCTTTAAGTGTATGTAATTGTTTAAGTTGTGGGTCATTCTATGAATTAATTTTTTGAGTGAAACTTTCAGCAAATTGGTAAATTACATAATATTGGTATACATTGTATTACCTTCAAAGATATCACCTGCCACGTTTGAAAAATGACCAATGGCTGTTATACTGGTTGGTTCATCAAGCTGTGTTTAAAAAAGGAGCGATGGCCTAGAGGTAGCGCGCGTGCTTCTGGATCGAGAGGTCCCGGGTTCAATCCCCTCTCTGGCCCACTGGTTAATTTCTCTGGGCAAGACCCACATGCTCCATACCACCATGGTGTAAAATGATACCTGTGAGGGCAGTTTATTACTGGTTGCCGCAGATCGATGTTGACTACCACACCCACAGGAGAGAAATAGTCTCCCCAGGGAGACACGAGTGTAGGTCTGTAGCCCAATGACTTGGGGAAGTTAAATGGCAAAGGGTGCTTGAGCGGCCTTATAGCTGAAAAGAGCCCTAGAAAATTTGTAACTTAACAGTGTGTGTTTATAGATGCATCAGTGTCAGAGATTTAATTGTAGTTAAAATCACCTAACAGATGGACTTACGTTGAATATATAAATTGTTTGTATGTTCTAAACACGATAATGCGACATCATCCAACGAAACACTTTTTTGCAATTCTTCTCACTGACAAATATATCAGCTAGAATAGATATACTGACAACTTGTTCAGACGGATATATTCTTAACGTATTGTTTAAAACTTATTTTGGTTATAAGAGACTAAATGGTTGGTAATTATTTTCATTAAACCATATTTTCTTCACTTTAGCATTTTTCGGGAGGATAATTTGGGCCTTACTGTATAGCTTATTCATAGGTTTATATGTTCACATCTTACTGACTTCTTCCACCACAGCACATAGCTCTAACAATATCCAATATGAAGATGACATGTCGACTCATTGGTTCATATCATTATCAGGTCCAAACAGACGTCAATACTCCAGCACCAATCAAATTGATGACAAAATAGTTAAAATATGAATTATTTTCATCAAGAGTAATACAATAGTTAACGTTGGATGAAACTTTTAAAACAATCTGAGAAGTAATAATATCAGTTTCAGTTCTGATAATGGTTCTTTGCTACCTAAATTATACTGACACATTTCCCTACTTTTCTAGCGACTGATGATCATAGATGTAAACCAATAGCATTACCCGGTAAACGTGTGATTTGCCATCTGGCTTTTGTCATGATTCAATGACATTTTCTAGTAATGAAAGGCATTATACTATTAACAATGTCTCGTTTTTGATACATTCGTCGCAAGGTCATGAATATATCTTGAGTTCATAATCACTTTAAATGTTGACAGTTCGATGTTATAGAATTATGATATACCCCACAGAAAAATATGCATGTTGCAAACCTGAAAAGTACAATTTTTATGTGCACATATATTTCGATAGTTTTCATTATTTTACAGAATAGTTATTGTTCAACAATGTTACAACAGACGTTACGAGTATTCAGCAAATTAACCTGCGATATTAACGAAATCCACCTCATACATTAAAGAACAGCCAGTTTACACACTGAAAAACTCTTACCATTAAACTGATTGTAAACGGCATACTTTGAATAATAAAGCATGGCATTTATTTATGCGTAGGGTTTTTGGCTTCATGGAGACGGGCTTACTTATTCTTATTTTACTTTTCAATGCAGCAAGTACTCAAACTGCGGTCCCTGTTCGTTTATCATAATTTTAATTATTACTTTTATATTACGCAGGTTAAACTTTTAGAATTTGTGAATTATTTGTTCGAGGATTAAATCCTAAAGGAGCGAAGCTGAAGCACCAATTATTCTTTTAGTTGACTGTACATGTCCGAATTATTGAGTGGTATGTCGGCTTTAACAGTCAGCAGTTTACCAATCTGGTCGTACGTCATGTTTGGCTTGATTAGCTATATCAGTCTATGTAGGATGATGCAAAGGCAAATAATTTCATGACAAAAGAGAAGGCTGGTGAGTCTCCTATAAACATAGTTGGGTATGTATGTATTACGGTTGGCAGTGACACATATGATAATTGAACGCGGGATCTCTCAGTTGACAGAAACAAAAACTTATCTTGGCGGCACCAACGTCAACATCGACGCCGATGAAATAATAACTGAAACGGTAAAATCAAATCAACTGAAATTAAAAATCTTAAATTAATTAGGACGAGACAAGTTAACTTATGTAGAAAATAGAAAGTCCGGTGTATTCCTTAGTATCATAACTTACGCATTCCACTTTTGTAACATTCGTTAATGTTGTAATGATATTAAAATGATGCGTGCAATGTCTGCAATCCGTTATTGTGATATAAAACAAAATCCATTTAGCTCAATTAAACACGAAACTCCATGTAAATGATACTGTTTTATTAATATTTACTGCAGTTGGCACTTCAAAGTCACCCGGCACGTGTCACCGTGCTCGCCCGATTCCCATAAAATATGACCGTTTGTTGAGTGTCGATTTCAAAGTTGTGATGTTTTCTGAAAGTGGTTTACTTTGGTTAATTTAGTTTTATTGCATCAGAAGATCAGCAAACTTACAAGCTTCCAATAATAAGGCAATAAAACTGACAGATTTTCCGCTCGCTGTGAAATTTATGAAAATGCAAGGAGAAACGCTGGTACATAAATAAAGCCGCTGTGAAGTTAGAAACCGACTGGGATTTCTCCAAACTCATTGATGCGTTTTGTTTATGCCACCATTACAGTAAAAACGACGCTAATTGAACAGATTATTCACTTTACATTAACGGGATATTTCACCGGAAGTGTATTTGACGGGGACGAGTGTCGTCTGCGTTAATTCTACGTGGTAACGTACAGCATACAAACTTCTCCTAGAGTTCTCGTGATAATCATCTTAACAGGAAATTATTAGTTCTGGAATTTCTCAAAGTTAATTTTTACATTTCTTTGTTTAATGATTTACATGGTAATATTGTGTGAATGTAATCAGTAGCATGTAGTCATCTGTCAAATAGTTCAATACGAGACTAGTTTAGTGTTCTCAACAATGTCGGGATAAACGACCACACATTACCAGGTAGCAGTCGTTGTTTCTGAGCAAGACAGTAGCTTACATATAAGTTACCTACAATGCTGTACTTAATTAGTATGAATGGTTGACAGAGTGACCTGTCCGAGCATGGGGAGGATGTGTGTACAATCACGGTCCTGTAATGACTGAATTGACGTTTCTGTTATAATTATTGCTCGCTTGATTATTTTGTTGAGCTGCACACTTAATACTGTTATATAACTCCTTTATGATTGCAATGTATAGCTACATGTGCATCTTCTGATGAATTGTGATGAAATATGTGAGGGTGTTTGTGTCCCTTTGTTACTGACGCTATACTAAGTATTCACTCTGCTCACCATAAATATTAATGTTGTTGAGATTCAAGAATCCATGTACTACTTTACTTCATAATTGTACATTACGCTTATCAATCATTCAGTTTTCAGTCTAGACAATGTGTTTCTCTCTTCTTGGTGTTAAGTTTGACTGACACAAAATAATGTCTTTTACGTTTTATCTTTTTATGACTAAATCACGTGGTTAGTACCAGTAAGGCCACGTGATTAGCAGCAGTAAGGTCACGTGTCAACACAGTAGTAACGCTCATATATTGATATATACCTGGGTAGACAAAACAATAAATAAAACATGTTCTAAAACATTGAACATGACACAGCATGGTCTATGAATCTTACAGTCAATCATCTACGGTTCGGTCATTTTCGTCAATCTATGTGTCCGTTGTTTCGAGTGTTTCTGCAGTCTTTTACGCGACTAATTCTTACGGAACTGCGAGTTCAACTATTGAACCGATGCGAACGACGGAAATGAACTTACACACAGAACTCGAGACAAACACCGATGCTTAAATCATTTATATCACATGTACAACATAGAATGTCACATGAATAAAGCTCTCCTGTATTTGATCAGGAAGACACGATTCACAGAAACGGTTGGAGATAGAACTATACTAATTATACATGCACGTGAAGTATTCTGTTCTTACCTGCACGTGCTAAGCGTGGGAAAGTTCTTATTTACGTCATCGTGCAGTAGTAAACAGACTGGGTTTATAAACAAATCCTGTTGACATAGTTACCAAATAGTAAATACTATAACATGCGCATAAACTTGCCAGAATTATGTACGCTCACCGAATTCCTTCCAGATACTTATATACGTAATATATATGTTGCAATATTTCTATTGAAACATGTTACTATTCTTTCTGATACCAACCCTAGCAAAGGATGTACCCTGAAAAACGTGGGAAAATGTAGCCGTATTACGTATAATGACCGAATTATCAGTCTAGATATACGTATATGATGATGCAATAATACAATAATGCGATGATGTGTTTACCTCGCTAGCACGTGAAGTGGACCCAGAATGATTAATATTAGAATAAATCAATCTCAACTGTATCATACAATACACAATGAATTCATGAAACACTGTCATTATTCTCACCTGCGGATCCGAACAATTTATGTTTTGTTATTATGTGTACGTTTTGTAAGAATCATGCGTATTTACATTTTATCAACAACTGTGTACGATCTTCATCAAACGTTTATTTGTAAATGGCTTGTAGAAGAGAGATAACTGAAAACAGTATCCATCGAGTCAAAAAAAACTTGCAAATATTTCACGTGTACATGTTTTATGTTAGAGCCATTGAACATCGAGTGAAAGGTGAGATGTACGCGAGATTTCTCATTGTTCAAATAAGGATTTTACTTTGATAATTGATCAATGCGATACATTATACCAAGATTCCCCTCTAACGTTTCTATAAAACACTCAATGGACAAGATGTGAACAAGTCTCTATGATTTACTGGTTAACGGTTAATTGTTGGTCTCCCTACATTCAGCTCCCATTAATTATAACATGATGCTGACCCCTAATTATCTGGGAAGGTGCGCCATATGCTGTTATAATTTGTTTCAGCCCGGGGCCGTGTATCATCACTAAACATAATAAGGTTTGTAGGATTTAGATGCGGATATTGTTAACGTATGGATAAACTGTTCACGTAGAATCACTGCTCGTGTTTTGTTTGATGAGCAGAATTCAATTACAAGTCGTACAAATTACTGGCACATCAATCATCTACTCATTATAGTTGAGTACAAACGACACCACAACTATAAAATGTCATCAGATTGGTAAAAAAGCGTCTTAAATGCAAATACACATCAAACTTGATTCATAGACAATAGCTCTTCCATTGTCGTATCATGCATGATGTCAGATAGTTCTGTTTTGATTCCTGTTGGTATCGTACTTGTAATCAAATCAAGATTTTATAAAATAAAACATTAAAGATAGAAATTAACCCAAGTGTCGTTTCCGAGTGACTGTAAAATGAATGACGGACCATGTACACATGTATTACCACAGTCTCAATATGTGTACCATACCCAGGCGGTCATTGTTCCCGAACAATAATTAAACTCGGCACTTTGGTCAGAAGAAATGAAATTCACCTCTGAGATGAAATCAAACATTTGTGTATTTCGTTTGAATTAGTTTACTCTGCATGACCTCTTACAGATAATTGAGTGTTTATTGCCATTAAAGTCAGATCAGTGGAATTATTCACTCAGAAATCAATCTGTTTTCACTTCATGATGTCGTTTATTCACCAAGCTGAGACATTTACGCCCTCTGGTGTTTAATTCCAGTAACAGAAATGAGCTCTTATCCTTCTTAAGTTGTTATTGGAGATCTGTTAAATATCATTAAGGATGCCGTTATACCAATCAGGGTCTCCGTTAAATCTTCGAGTGTTCTATTAAGGGTTCATTTTATGTCATGTTTCAATCAGTTGATACTTGGTAATAATTTGTTTACATGTATATATATATATCTGTCTAGACAGACAGCGCACGTGTGCCTAGTAAATATATATATCCAATGTATGTGCATACAGTATGAATCGCTGTTATCGAAGAAATCGTTCTTATTGTTCAATAAACAATATACACTTTATGTATGCAAACACGTGATAAACTTTCTCTTGAAAATACTTCTAATAATGGTTGGTTCTTCTCTAAATAAAGTTATTTATTATCATGTATTAAAATCTTTATCCATCATATAACTCTAACGTGATATTCTTCAATGTCAATATAAACAGAAATCACTGACCATTATATCGATTGAAGGAGAGCAGAAGTTTTACCTGCTCACTTCTATTCATTAAGTAAATTAAAATTACGGTACACATTGAAAAGATAATCCCTTTCCAATATCCTTATGTTGTTTTACCTGATTTACATGTTTACTTTAGGTGACACAGGTCCAATACCGCGTTAGAGTTATACTTTATGATCACATTATTCATCATTTGACCTGTTTGGGTCAATGATATAACTAGATCTGTACTGTGTTACACTGTACGATGCTGCAACACCAGTTTGGTTAAAACCCGTCCAGTACAGTGTGTACCGTGACATGATGATTGTTGGGTATAAACTCCGTACTCGATTAAACAAACTGCACATGTAATCTAGTTGCAGAATTATGATGAATACAGTGTCAGTATTTAGATATTTGTGAATAATTCATTGTCTATGCCATAGTATAATGCAGACAAACTATAATTATAAATGTTAAAGTGCCAAGTTTTATAGTAAGATAATGGTTGTCTGGTTACAATGCTGATATAAAGGGAACCGTTAACCGCAGTCTGTGTGTGTGACTTTATGTACTCTAGGTGTTAAACCATCTGCATCAATAATAAAATCATACATACAGTTCACAATTACTGTATGAATAGTGAACAACAGTCGATTATTGTATCAGGTGACGCAACCACTTTCACGTGACATACAACTCTTACTACGTGACCAATGGAGACTTTTTATCTAACGAGGATTCCTCTAACTACATGTCAGATCAGGAAGTTCCTGTGCTCTAAACATTCCCTGAAGGGTAAACGTACTGACTGCACGTGCACGTGCTCTGTTTGACTACTTGTAAAATAATCAACAGTTTTAACACGCCCAATAAATAAGAACGGTAAATGTATGAGTAGTTGTGACATCTCTGTATGATTTCTCACTGTAAGTATCAAACAGTTGTAGTGATGATGATAAGTTGATCTGTCCTGACCTCCTTCTATTATCAATAAGTGTCGTCTGTGTGTTTATAATGAATACTTGTACCGTTAGTACATCAAACCTTGTACATCAAACCTTGCTACTGGAGAGAATACAAGACAGATCATTTATTGTAATCATCATTATATTCTATGTGAGTTTATAATTGAGATTAACAATGTTGGTGAAGTAGTTGAAGATAGATATACAACATTACAATCCGCGCACACTCCAGTCAATATCTCCTGTCTTCACTAACTACATTATATCTTTCATCTTTCACATTAAGATTTACGGTCAGAGTTCTTTACAAAGTGACTGGTCATAACAATTAATGAACGAGCTAGGAACACAAACACAAAGTGACTGACCATAATAATTAATGAACGAGCCTGGGACACAAAGACGCTAACATGCTTCTTGTTTGATTGATTTATAAATTGCAATAAAAACTTCTCTCGATATAAAGTGTTAACTATGATCATTAAACACAACAACAACAACAACAGTGGTATTTGCGCCATATCTTTGTTCTTTTACGTTCTTTCTTTACGAAATAAAACAAAATAGTGTTAATATGATCGCAATGTGCTCACTTCACATTACCAGTCAATCGTATTTCTCTGTTTTATATTTATCTCAAAGTGGTATCCGTGGGAACAAGCAATATTGTACTTTCCGAGTGTTACTGGATAAACGAGTTTGGGCATAAAATTATAAATCTCTTTGGTACAACAAAACTCTTGTGTTGCTAATTGCGTTTTATGTTGAGTAAGGTGCTACCTTTATTACTATATCCTCGTCTTTATTGATACGCTTTAAAACCGTATTAATGCTGGTGCGGACGTTTAGACCGTGCGTTCTATTGTCTACACAGGGTACTGATTTGAATCGTTGAGTTCGATTAAAGGGTCGGCACGTGACTTTGACTCGATTAACTGGTGATTTGTAAGATTAGTAGCTGCGGTTGGCACGAATTAAACAACACTGGGAGACATTTCATAAATCATTATGTTTAAAATAACCCAATACGTTATAAAAAACAAGGTTTTCATGAGTTAAGATTTATGTTTGGTTGCAGTAAAGCATTTATTTTAATGATTTTATCGTTTGATTGTGACATGTAAGTTATAACCGTGCTAGAATGTGACAGTAATGTGTTAGATTAATGATTGATACATGTGTTATAGCAACATGTTGGTATAAACACGTGTACATACACAGGTAGTCATCTGTATTAAACTGTTCACATGCACGCGGCATCGTGTATTTAACATCCATCAAGTATTTACAACCAGTTTACAACTATTAGCTTGGTATACTGAAACAGTATTCCGGAGAGGATAATGTCCGGACAGCACGTGAGAAAATGTATAAAACATTAAATATGGCAACATTTGCATGATTCGTGTACAGATACCATGTCACTTAAAACCAGAAAAGTACAATACATGGTATGAATATATCGTATATCAGACTTACATGTATCACCTTCTTTCAGTTGCCACCCGTTAAATACAGAAGGCATGTGTAACCTCCCTTGGAAAGCGCTACAATGCGATTTACTTAGGATACAGACACCAGTAGTATATCGCACATATGACTTATCTGATTTATAGGTTCATTAATTATGCCGCATTTTTAGAACAATCATAAATCTAAGTATCGCTTATAACATGGCATAATTAAATCTGACGTGTATACATGTATATAGATGTATAGACTGGTGACAGTTCTACAAGACATGGTAAGGCTATGATGCTTTGTTAACAAATACAATGTATTGCTTTCTTTCTTCATATTGAATAACATATAATTATACCAGTTGTGAGAAGATTTTCGAAGAGAAAGTCCCGTAATAAAATAAAAGAAATCTAAATAATTATCATTTACTAAAATTAGGCAGTCCAAATTATGACATTTATGACTATAAGAGTTTATTTAAAGAGCGTGTCGGTTTGAAAGTTAATTCCGTCACGGATCAATTTTCTGTCACATTTCGGTTCATTTAGCAACTTTTGTCTCTTTTATTGCTCTTGCTTGGATTAAGTTCTCATTATATCGGACATTAAGTTTCGGACAGACGGTACGATTGCTGGCTATAAATGCTCACGTGGGAATTTAAGACATTTAAACAAGATTTTAGTGTAAGGAAATAAAGACGTAGAATATTCACTCTAAGAAAACAATGAAAAGATTGGTGTAACATTTCGATATGAAGGAAGAGACAGTGAAATACATGTATGCGTATAAATAAACTGCGGTTATTGTTTGATGTCATCTCTGCAACATGCACTAAACGTGTGTAACTAACAACATCACACATTATCTGATAGAATGTCTACATGTCTACACTACACGTGTGTCAGTAACAACATCACACATTCTCTGATAGAATGTCTACATGTCTACACTACACGTGTGTAACTAACAACATCACACATTATCTGATAGAATGTCTACATGTCTACACTAGACTTGTGTCAGTAACAGCATCACACATTATCTGATAGAGTGTCTACATGTCTACACTAGACGTGTGTCAGTAACAACATCACACATTATCTGATAGAGTGTCTACATGTCTACACTACACGTGTGTCAGTAACAACATCACACATTATCTGATAGAATGTCTACATGTCTACACTAGACGTGTGTCAGTAACAACATCACACATTATCTGATAGAATGTCTACATATCTACACTAGACTTGTGTCAGTAACAACATCACACATTATCTGATAGAATGTCTACATGTCTATACTAGACGTGTGTAACTAACAACATCACACATTATCTGATAGAATGTCTACATGTCTACACTAGACGTGTGTCAATAACAACATCACACATTATCTGATAGAATGTCTACATGTCTACACTAGACGTGTGTCAATAACAACATCACACATTATCTGATAGAGTGTCTACATGTCTACACTAGACGTGTGTCAGTAACAACATCACACATTATCTGATAGAGTGTCTACATGTCTACACTCTACGTGTGTCAGTAACAACATCACACATTATCTGATAGAGTGTCTACATGTCTACACTACACGTGTGTCAGTAACAACATCACACATTATCTGATAGAATGTCTACATGTCTACACTAGACGTGTGTCAGTAACAACATCACACATTATCTGATAGAATGTCTACATGTCTACACTACACGTGTGTCACTAACAACATCACACATTATCTGATAGAATGTCTACATGTCTACACTAGACGTGTGTAACTAACAACATCACACATTATCTGATAGAATGTCTACATGTCTACACTAGACGTGTGTCAGTAACAACATCACACATTCTCTGATAGAATGTCTACATGTCTACACTACACGTGTGTAACTAACAACATCACACATTATCTGATAGAATGTCTACATGTCTACACTAGACGTGTGTCAGTAACAACATCACACATTATCTGATAGAATGTCTACATGTCTACACTAGACGTGTGTAACTAACAACATCACACATTATCTGATAGAATGTCTACATGTCTACACTACACGTGTGTCAGTAACAACATCACACATTCTCTGATAGAATGTCTACATGTCTACACTACACGTGTGTAACTAACAACATCACACATTATCTGATAGAATGTCTACATGTCTACACTAGACGTGTGTTAGTAACAGCATCACACATTATCTGATAGAGTGTCTACATGTCTACACTAGACGAGTGTAACTAACAACATCACACATTATCTGATAGAATGTCTACATGTCTACACTAGACGTGTGTAACTAACAACATCACACATTATCTGATAGAATGTCTACATGTCTACACTAGACGAGTGTAAGTAACAACATCACACATTATCTGATAGAATGTCTACATGTCTACATTTCCTCATCTATTTCTAAAAAAAATATTTTATTTAAACAGTTTGATAACATCTATAAGAAAGACAATACAACAGTTATTACTGCACTTACCGAAGTTAAATACGTGAATAAGTTAAAGTAAAACAGATTTGAAGCAACGCCTCATCCTATACAGATGTGTGACTGTAGTTGACTTTCTACGTTCCAATATCTGAGTAATCCGAGACATATACATGCAGTAGAAATCTTGATAGTTGATGGAATACATTACGTACAGTCGACCGCCTTACAACAAGGAAATGGTTTAAATGGAAATCTAGACAACTTTTCAGCTGATGTTTATTGTGAACAATGAACATGAGACGTGTGTTGATCGTTTGAAACAAGAGATAACACCATGCCTGGAGAAACTTGTAGAGCTCCTTCCAGATCACTATACAATATGTACATTTACATGTTTTGTTTCAATATTAATGTAATATCTTCTATAATTATATGGTGTTTGTTGTCTTCATACATTGGACATTAAACAGTTACAATAAATCATTTATCACTAGGCATCAGGTGATTACATGCTTCTTGTACCGGCGTGTCGTCATTTATTCCCAGACAACACAACTAATGCAATCAACGTTTGTTTCCGTACCGAGGATTATATGACAGGGAAAACATAGGCTGTGTTGTATAATAGCTCGTGTAGAACTCCTAATATTACCTTGAATTGATATTAAACGATGACTTCAACAATTTAATGGAATTATAATGAGAAGTACAATGTTGTATTTTCTAATAAAACTACGTGATTTATAGAGTCAATACGTTAAGACGAGCTACAGGATTGAGAAATATGAACTTTCGCTCCATAAATGTTCCAAGTCACGCGACAATTTTTGGCGGGAAAGAAAAATCTATAGAAAACTTTTAATACGAAAATGTGGTAGACAAATCTCGTAGTTGGCCTACTGATCTAGGGTTATATGTTGTTGACTTTATAAAACTATGATGAAGCAAATTGTTTGCACGTGCGTGAGAAATAGAGAAATACTATTTATTTAACACGAGTACACACAGCACGACCCAATGTGACCAGGCAACAACATGGAGAATCTATCAATAAGTAGCTTAATACACCAGATATATTACTTAATGGATGAAACCCTTGTTTTCTGACCCCAACACTGTGTTTTTATATTTTTACATTTTGGCGACTACCCAACGTGAAGATTAGTTCAGTCATGTATGATATGTGGCAGTCTTCAGGAGCACCTGCTATTATGAATAAAACATTTAATTTGAGTTTTTGTTTTGTTTTACGGACTAATATTATTGATGCGAAGTACAGATGAAATTGAGTCAATATTCTGATTTTAATGAAATTACAGTTGTTTTTGTACAATTTATATGTATTACTGTTCCGATTATTGTGCTGAATATCAGCAATTTGACTATCAAAAAGTAGACTCTATAGTAAGTATAAAAAATAGTTTAACTAAAATATTTGTAAAATCGAGGAATAGATATTAATTGTACTGACATCAAAATTCGCAACAATATACTTCGTAGTTATAACTAATTTGTATCATGTGATTTCCTTGTATCCGAGTTAGTATTGCGAGTTCAGAATTCGAAATATCTTCAATTTTGCAAAAAAACCAAATTTGTATGTTGAATCCGACATTTTTATGTACAAACCTCCAAAATATGTCAAAGTAGTGAAGCATTATAAAACAGGACATGCATGTTAGAGTATTATCTAGTAGAATATAAGAATTGTCGTCAGAATATGATACAATTATATTTGTAAAAGTCATCAACACAGAGTTTAATAACACATTTGCATACCGTCACTGAATGTAGAAAATTATTAAAGATGTTTTACATAAACAAGACAAAATAAATGTTTGATTCTGATTATTCACTTTGCTCGTTTTGTTCATATATGTTGTATAGGAAAGTATAATTTGGGACTAACTGATTTCATTTAAATTTCTAAACCGATGATTTAAAGAAACGATTAGTGTGCGGGATATTATCACTGAGCATAGGATGACTTGTTACACACACGGGCACTGTTTTATCAACGAACTTACGGAAATCGTAAACTTACGTTCAAATTTAAATTCTTCATAATTCTTTAACGAATGGAAATTGGGGATATATATTGTTTGTAGGAGTTCAATTACTGAATCTTGACTAATATTGTAGCTCCATTAACCACTTGATATAGATGTAAATGTAATATAAAGAATTAAAATTTGATCGTAATTTTAAGATTCCCGTTAGTACGTTGATAAAACAGTACCCTGGTCCTGTAGGTGAAGATATTACCATTGTCCGTACATTGTTACCATCTTGTTATAACGGTATAAATGTTGAGACTACCGTGGTGGTATTGAACTGTTTAATTTCTCTATCACAGATCTTGATTCGCTAGACACATTTCATGAAATATTTCCTTTGTGAATTCCTCGTGTATGATTGGTCTGTGAATGAGTCCAGATATTAAACTCATTATATATTCACATGAGAACTGGTCAGCAGAGGTATTATTGGAGAGTTAGATTTGTAGCTTTGATGATTGGACGCGCGTTCATCTTCTTTGTTCGTAGCGTGTCTGCTTGCACGGGATGTGGCTAGATACAGAAGTTTTATTACTGGACAATTTGTCGAGTTTATCATCTAGTGATAGTTGAAAGTCTCGTGTCTGCAGACAGATAGCTGATAGTCTGTCTAGTTAATCATACGGTAATATCTTTATATCAGATCTGTTTCTTGTGTTCAAACGTTCTACTTCATATTATATGTGAATTTACTGAAATGAACTATACACTGTATAAACAATGATTTCCTTAATGATGGAAAATAATCTAACTCACATTTCAACGTCCACTTAAAACCCAGTAAAATGCACACTCTAGCAACCTTGAATACTTTAATTGAATGTGTTCATCTATTTATACTTTTTCGTTGCATGAAATATAAATGTAATACCGGTAAAACGTGCGATAACTGTAATACTGTACCGGTAAAACGTGCGATAACTGTAATACTGTACCGGTAAAACGTGCGATAACTGTAATACTGTACCGGTAAAACGTGCGATAACTGTAATACTGTACCGGTAAAACGTGCAATAACTGTAATAATGTACCGGTAAAACGTGCGATAACTGTAATACTGTACCGGTAAAACGTGCGATAACTGTAATAGGGGATTTAATTGCAGGCTATTGAAAATACCCAGACCGGTAATACGGGTGACATGCATATCTTCGTTGAGTCTCAGCAGGTACTAATGCTTTCAAAAAAAGTTATTTCCGGTCAAAAATTTCAGGCAGTTTTCCGAGGTGAATGGTCCTTGGAATATAAAAAAAATAGTAAGCTGTAAACGGTTGAGCCTATCGTTCTCTTTCAAGTAATTATTATTTTTAAAAAAAATGTGTAATAAATAAAACAAACTATTTTTAAAAAAACAAAGGGAAGTAAGAAATACCTCTACTCCCCATGACCGTGGACCGTGTCACTAGCCAATTCATTGCAAGCGTTTGCGAGATTTCCATGCGCCCGTTACACATGGAAGATGTTTTAAGAATCATCAAAAATAAAGGTGAAATTTTCATTTAAATAGCCGATTTATCACGACAGTACTCGATCTCCGAGGAAATTGGTCTTAAATAGACATTTTTACGTAGTTTTACAATGATATCAACACTCAGATCATACCAGATGCTTGAATGTAAGGAGGCTACAATTCGTTCCATGTCAACAACTGAACGATGCTAATCAACAATTCTATGTCTCAATGTATAGCTTGTCAAAGCAATGTTTATGAGACTATTTTGTTACTGTCAGTGTTTATAAGACTTATGTACTAGTTAGTTTCATCCACAGCACCCCAGCCCTGGGGGAAGGGCGCTCTGGAATTTTGAGTTGTCAAAATCAACAGCCCTTCTACGGCCAGCGGGGGAAGCTGATGGTAAAATCTCCCTCATTTCCCCAGACATCTACCGGTAAATATTGTCTTTAGGCTATTGGTTTTCGCAGAATAAGTCCTAAATTTCCCCTGCCTTGCGGGGGAAGCTGGGTGGTAAAAACATGGCTGTCTCCCAGGCTATCCGCCATGGATCCCTGTGGTCGGGGGAACTGGGGATGCAACTGACTGGTACATTAATTATTTGTGGTGGACAAACTTGTGTACTAGGAGGGTCCATACGTTGTTGCTTATATGTAATAACATCTTCAATTTTCCAAGGGGATAAGGACGAAAGACAAACATCGGAGGCTGTAATATATCTATATTCGGAATATAAATAAACCATCTTAAAGTAGGCCTACAATACTACAATACAGTACAACAAGGTACGTCTTTGATTTTATTGAATTGGAATCAAAATGACAATTTAATTGATTGACTTGTGTGCTGTATAAAGATTACAATTCACAATGATTGCATGCATTTGTTATCTCCCTTGGATAATGCATAGCAACTGGGGCCCGTGTCTATATCTACAAATATAACCTAGCAGTTATCTAATATTTATTAAATACCCATATAGGCAATGCCTTAGTTCATATTACTGTACCGGTAAAACATGCGATAACTGTAGAACCGTACCGGTAAAACGTGCGATAACTGTAGAACTGTACCGGTAAAACGTGCGATAACTGTAGAACTGTACCGGTAAAATGTGTGATAACTGTAGAACTGTACCGGTAAAACGTGCGATAACTGTAGAACTGTACCGGTAAAACGTGCGATAACTGTAATACTGTACCGGTAAAACGTGCGATAACTGTAATACTGTACCGGTAAAACGTGCGATAACTGTAGAACTGTACCGGTAAAACGTGCGATAACTGTAATACTGTACCGGTAAAAACGTGCGATAACTGTAATACTCTACCGGTAAAACGTGCGATAACTGTAATACTGTACCAGTGAAACGTGCGATAACTGTAATACTGTACCGGTAAAACGTGCGATAACTGTAATACTGTACCGGTAAAACGTGCGAAAACTGTAATACTGTACCGGTAAAACGTCCGATAACTGTAGAACTGTACCGGTAAAACGTGCGATAACTGTAATAGGACCGGTAAAAACGTGCGATAACTGTAATACTGTACCGGTAAAACGTGCGATAACTGTAGAACTGTACCGGTAAAACGTGCGATAACTGTAGAACTGTACCGGTAAAACGTGCGATAACTGTAATACTGTACCGGTAAAACGTGCGATAACTGTAATATTGTACCGGTAAAACGTGCGATAACTGTAGAACTGTACCGGTAAAACGTGCGATAACTGTAATACTGTACCGGTAAAAACGTGCGATAACTGTAATACTGTACCGGTAAAACGTGCGATAACTGTAATACTGTACCGGTAAAACGTGCGATAACTGTAATACTGTACCGGTAAAAACGTGTGATAACTGTAATACTGTACCGGTAAAAACGTGCGATAACTGTAATACTGTACCGGTAAAAACGTGTGATAACTGTAATACTGTACCGGTAAAAACGTGTGATAACTGTAATACTGTACCGGTAAAACGTGCGATAACTGTAATACTGTACTGGATGTGGCACTAACCACTACATTCGTTTACGCTAGGAGTGAACATGGCAAACATGTTACACTAGAACTTACGAAATAGTCTTGTGAATTAGTTGACACACTATCTGTCATATTTTCATTGCCCTTTAAAAGTCTCAGGACTACATTCAATTTTGACAAGTACATGTTTGATGCGCCATTTTATTATACAGCGATAATATTTAACTCCAATACAAATATTATTTCTCGGTGCATAGTGTTTATTGTAGTATCAGTTTGTAAACTATACTTGTAGTTACATCAGTGACAGGCTCAGTGAAACTTTCCATCAGTAGCACTGTCACATAGTTATAACTAACGCAATATGAAATCATCTAATTACGCGCGGCTAACTATCCAATCCTAACGTTTTGTCGCTACAATGTATCAATATCGACAGGAATTATATTGGGGCTGAAACTAGGAGACTAAATTAGGGAACTCTATCCTCATAATTCACTATCAGTCATCACACTTAAATACGCTATTTCAACCTCTTCACTGAAGATTCTCACTAAATTATTCTAAGTAGTGTGGTCACTGACATATATCTGTCACTTGAAATATCGGATCGCGAGATTTCAGACATAAGTCACGTGTCTAAACGCGCGTTCTTACTTGTTCGTTTTCCGTCTCGAATCATGTCGCGGAAATGGTCAACATTGAGCTGCAGTCTATCACACGTCTTGTGTCCAAATGACAAATACATCATATTTTCTGGTAATGAAGATGCTTCCAAAATTAGCTAATTTATTCCGAACACGATACTTGAACTTTTCATTGGCTTGATAAAACCAGATATCACTTTAATAGGCGAACACCGACCATCGGTTACCCATCAAAAGCGCATCAACAATTTGGAGATTGACAATACAAGATTGGTTGGCATCTTCAATACGCCGCAATGAGGTGTGTCGTCTGCTAATCGAGTGCAAATAAGAGTTTAAACGCTACTCTGGTCCAGCATGAAGCGTTATAAAGACATTGTCTGTGAAAGCTGGTATCTAATTAAGCAGATAATGTACCCTTCCCCGTCTCATTTCTTACACAAATTGACCATTCTTGCTATCTTATACAAAACATGACGATTTCGATATCAGTGAAGACTACTCAAACAAACTCTTGGGAAATATATGTATATTGATGTATGTATATAAAATATGAACACATATCATATAAATAAACGTAGATCACCACTGTGGGCGAGAATGACCGTGCCAACTACGAATATAACTTCTGATCATCGCTATGACTCACCAGATCATACATATACTAAGTAAAGCATATCGCCGGACGTCAACAACTCATAGAAACATTGCAACTTAACATCAATAAATGACATTATAATAGATTAAGTTTACGGTTTTCATAATCAAATACAGTCCTATATCAATATTATGAAGCGTATCCAGTATAACACTTGTTTCATTATAGTGAGATGTCTATATTGTTTTACACAATCATATGCTTGCCATATTCAGCAGAAAGCTGACTGGCAAATAAAGATAATGTTCGGCATTTAATGAAGAGACTATTGACGTCTCTCTAATTAAACCTCGTGCGTTCTCGGTATTGTATGACTACCGTTTTAATTGTCTAACTGACAAATTAGATACAGATAACGTATCAACAAGGGGGTCCCGGTATATATAACAATAAATATAACAACAAGGGGGTCCCGGTAAATATAACAATAAATATAACAACAAAACCACATTTACGATTGTTTAAGCCCCCCATAAAGTTGGATAAAAAAACTGATAAAAACACAATGATTATAAGATGATTAAAAGACGTCGTGTTAAACAATGTTCTAAAGTCAATTAAATTGCCCGTATAAAAACACGTGGACGAATCCTATGACTGGACACACGTGATTCATAGTGACCAAGACTTAATGACAAGACACGTTACAATAGTTACATAGAATTAAACAATTGATGTCTTTAAACTTCACAGGACGATGTATCCGATAAACTCATTGTCTGTCATTACAGATACTAAACACCACAATACCCCTTTATCATCACGCAATAAACACAAACATCGTTTCTCGCTTAAAAGAAAAGTTTAAACGAAAGTTCTCACATGAACAGCTATTTTATAAATCCTGTATTTTATTTCTGTATTATTGGTCTACTGACGCTCATCATATGCTCATTGAAACTTCAAAAGAAATTAATCACAGTTTAGAAACCTGTGTTTTATTATTTTATTGATTTATTGTTCTTTATCGACTAAATGTTCTCTACCAACTCATACGTAATAATTAAAAACTCTATTTAAAGCGTTCACTTCGAATCTCATCAAAATTACGTAACGTTATATAAATTACGTATACTAATTGCATCACGATTTTATTTAACATTGTAACTGTTTCCTATTAATGGTTAAAGGGAAGTAATCGTTTAAGAATAACAAGTGAATAAAGGCGGGACAAAGGGGTTTTGATCACAACGTTAAAGTTCGTATTCCTTATTTTGTGTCATCATTGTAACTGACGGACCAACGCTAGTAAAGATTGCGTAAGTAATGAAAGTATATATTAATGCTTCAAACACTTAAAATACTAGATTCATAATTGTTTTATCTGCACGTAATCACGGGTACAATATAATATGAACTAAGGCATGAACTACCTTAGCGATCATCATCCATCCAAGATCCTAAGGCAATAAATACAGTAACTAGAAATGGGGTACGGGTGCAACATTGTTGCATGCATCATTTCAAATTGGGATGCAGAGGGATAGCACCATTCTTAAATTTCTCGAAAATATTAAAGGTTCCATGATACATCTTGTTGAAAAGACACAGCTAAATGTTTGAAGTGTTTCCAACCAAACGTCTTTGAGAAAATAGAAGCACAATATTGTCCGTTACAGTATAGGTTATCAAGTAAAAATACAGTCACAGACAGCCATATCCATCACCGAAGAAAAGAAAATTGTGACAAAAATAAAATAAATTTAAAGACAAACGATATGTGCAAGGTAGGTTTTAATCCCACGATAAATGTTTGAGATGTACAACAGATTTTCACAAAATGATTGTTGACATTACCATTTTGGTACCATGGGTACGAATCAGACTTGGTGCTTTTGTGATTTCGTTTCTGATATTCTGTTGAGAATCAGCGAAAGTTTAGTTCATTGTACATTGTTCTATATCATGTATATAAAAGATGTTTTCCTTGCTCTATCAAGTAATTTCATCAAATGATCAGTTACATATATAGCTAATAATTGACTATAAACCTTTCACCGACGCTCTTCTTCGTTTCTCGGCAGCCATGTTGATGGTCAGACAGCACAGAATCCTCAGTTGCCTATAGCAACCAGAATTCTTATCTCCCTTGCTAAATTAATTCCTTCTACCGACATGAGTGTATTGTTAATTAACGGAATATTTTTTAAACACCATTAAACTATATCAGATAGTTTATGAACAACAAACATTGTGTAATTTAGTAACTTTGATTTCCATTTACAGTATCACAATGCAGGACTACTAAACACATGTTTTAGTCGATTAGGGCTGACCAAAATTTGGAATGGCTAAAACCCATGCATGTACGCAATACCGTCTTGTCGATTACATCTTGCCGCGTTAGCGGCCAGATGATCGCCTATTATATACCTAACAATGATCTCTAAGTATATGACACCTCGGTAATGCATGCATCATGTCTACATTTCAACAGAACATCGTGTTTACCATACTAGGCATGTTTTACCATACTATGCATGATTGCGTAACGAATGAGACAATTCTTAACTTCCACCAAGTGATCCAGTGACTATTATAGGCATCGTCTTTGGCTTCAGTATTTACTGTACGTGTAGCCAATAGGTATATGTAAGTAATTCTTCAATTCAAATAATTTAATTACAATATGTATTAATATGTCCCCTGTTCATGCTTGTTTGAGGAGTCGGTTTCTCCCAGCAGTTCGAGTTTATGTTCAGTGGGATATGTGTCCTCATTGGAGAAGGGGAGTATCTCTAATAGCCTAATATTTATATATTGTAGAGTTTCTTCCCTTCGGGCACTTTCATCTATCAATTTCTAAGTTAAGGTTAGGGTCACGCCGATCCTATCTTTATACGCAGAGTTTAGATTATACAATTTATTATTTGCTTTAAATGGATTACAGTGGGTTTCATTGAAAATAACTGTTGCGAAGTTTGAAAGTATGTTTTATGTATGTGAGTGTTACAACGCTGTTGCATCTGCAATACAACTAAATGAAACTCTCATGTGGGACAATAGAATGTCGCAGGACACGGATTTTACAGTCTTCCGGATACTTCAGCCACGAATCACGCCATCAGTTATATATAACATTTGTAAACTCAAACCTTTCAATTATATCATGTGTGTTATAGTCAGATTAAGGACCAGAAGTGTTTTACTAGAAAATCAAATTTGTGACATATGTGAATCAATTTATCCAAAAAAAAATTTGAACATGTACTTAGTGAATGCAACTGTACCCAGACTCTCAGAACTCAATTCTCCGACTCGCTTGTTCAAAACATCAGTCAAGACGTCATAAATAAACAAGCGAGTCGGAGACTGTAAAATCCGTGTTCTGCGACATTCTATTGTCCCACATGAGAGTTTCATTTAGTTGTATTGCAGATGCAGCAGTGTTGTTATATGATCAATTTATAAAACCTAAGAACTTTAGCGAGAGTGTTATACTGCCAAGCATTGTGACAGTATAACACTCTCGCTAAAGTTCTTAGGTGCACCGTTTTAACCTGTGTTCGGTGTGGATACTGAGTATAAATTCCTAAATTCCATTGCTGACATTATTTTTGTAGCATTCATAATTCAAATTAATGTCTAATATGTTTTATTAAAGCGTAGTCACAGTACAATGCTTGCAATCAAACTTTAGTTAACGTTTATAGTTTTACAGGTCGCAACCAGACCGCGATGAAATTATTTTGATATACACTACCCAAAAGTGCTAACCTGCCACTTAGATATTTCAGTCCTGTAGTGTCAAAAATTGGTATATTCAAGTGAGATTTCGCATACCGATACATGTTTAGTAGATGCAGCTGATAGTTAGTTTAACTTAGCGGTTTTGTGGCTAATTCGGCGTATTGTGTAATGACGTATTTTTGCACGTGCAGTGCATGTGCACCAAAATTTACGCGCACATGAACGAAATCGGCATTATTGATGCCTGCTTATTTTGAAAAACACTTCAAATCCAGAAATTCACTCGATAGGAACACTTACGGGATTTCGAAAAATCCCTGGAACACATTTCGTAGGTGTCAATGTTTCATTTTTTAAATACTTTTTTTAAATGCATTTATTAGCATGAACATCCACATACGTACGTATAAAGATGTATTAAAGTCAAATATGTGTTGATATTCGGCCTACATGTAGTTGAATGTACCGTGTTAGACATTTTACGTAATATAGCATGTTTACACGTGTAAGAAATACGCAACGGAAATCACGTGCTCAAGAACGGTTTTGATTAAAAGGATGAATTTCCTTCGCGAAAAACACATTAACAGCCAAAGTGTATCAGCAGAGAATGCGACAGACCTGTCGGAATGTTGTGACTTTGGTTAGAGTTGCGACCCTTATTTTTTTTAATTTCATAAGAATATTATTTTATGTTTTTGTTAGTTTTTGTAGTTTAAGTTGTTAACAACAAACTAAGTTTTGTGAATATTGACAAAGCCTTCTTTCTCATTTTGTTCGAAGATTGTTACTCTTCAGCAGTGTTCGTCTGGAGTAAATCACGACATGTTACGTGATTTTCGTATAGGACAGGGATCAGTTATGCCAAAATGTTTATGAAAACGTGCTTTCCACGTGTTGATTTATGCACACTGTCATAAAAAATTTGGGTATTTTTGTGAATTGGTAAAAAATACCACAGTACGTAACACGACTGTGACAACGATCATAACCGTTTTCGGTCTAAAATAAATTTATAACTAACTGCATCTAGGATTCAAGTACGGATATGCAAAATTTCATGCGGGTACATATTTAAATAAAAAAGTTATGGCGAAAAATGTAAGATGGCGGGTTAGAACTTGTGGGTAGTGTATATACTTCCGGTTAATGGTGGACAGCGGTGAAGCAAACTGTCAACAAATAAAATTTGGTTTTATAAATTGATCATATAACTTTCAAGTCTGTTGAACTATGCTCGATAATTCCGATGGAGGAATGAGTGAATAATATATGACCCATTGTATAAATTCACGAACATTGAAACAGAACAATTGCGGTGTAAAAGTGATATCCGAAATGTAAACAAAGGGGTCAAGGTCACTAACAGAGGAGTTGACCAAATTGGAAAAAAACTAGTACAAGAACAAAGATAAACCACTACACTCAACCGCTTTAAAAACGCACCACTATTGAAAATACTCAAATTTTGTCAAAATACATTTTTTGCTAAAATTGATAGATTACAGGGTTTGTTCAGTTCATAAGCTTGACCTAATTAAAGAAAACGATTTATTTTTCATTCGGAATACCCCACCCAGAGAACTTTTTTGATTTTGCATGTTTTGCGCGTGCAGCTCGATCGCGTCGACCTGTGTGATCAATATTACTTTTAAACTGTACGCTGTTGGTGTACACATTGAAAAAACAACATAAACAATATTGGCTAAAGGTATTTTTATGCTGCCAATATCTCGAATATTTGTTCTCGATGCTTGTACCTTCGCTTCCAACTGAAAAGAGCCTCGGTGCCTTAGCATGGCGTTTCAACTGCCACCATACAATGCATGTGAGCCTAGAACATCGATTCCAAGTGAATAGCACAGTCAAAGACCGATCTGGATGAAACCAGCTAAAGGTATTGAGCCCGAGCTATGAGGAAACATGACACAGTTTATGTTACTGTAATTGATTCCGCATGGCTGCACGCAGTGTCAAAATACTGACGGACGTCAATCAACAAGCCAAAAGTACATTATTGCATTTTCATAATTATTTCTTTCATAATTGTCAATAAAAAAGAAAATTATTTTTGTACATTTTTTTATGAGTTTTCTCCCGTTTAGAGCCTAAAGTCCCATTTTTTGTCTTCAAGCTCCTTCATAGTGTTGATATGAGGTGCCATAGAAGCACAACGGGATATGTCCTGAAAGTCTGATGCTCATAACCAAGACTTCAAGTTTAAATAAGGCTTGAATCAATCTTAGGTTCACAGAATGCGCATATCTGAACCGCACCCGGTCGTATGGTATTAGCCAGACAGCCATAGCCACATAACATTTATAATTCAAGTCAAACTTTGCTTGAATGTTGGGAAACATCACGTCGAACATAATTCTATCCTATTACGTAATTAATGTTATGCTTTAGGAGGATATATTACGTGCATGCATCAATGGATCGGGCGCTTATACTTGCTTTTGAAATTGAGACTTTCACTTTCATGGGTCCCAGTGTTATCTATGTCATAATTCATTTCAAACTCTTAATAATTGCATGAAAATCACACACATCGTTGAATATAGACTGAAGATTATTAATCCGAAAATAAATAAACCATAAATTGACGTTTTCATCACTAAAACCGATATTTCATATGTGGTGCGTTTTTAAAGCGGTTGAGTGTATATACCTCAAATATTTTGCGTGACGTCGTTTTCCCGCCATGCACGCGTCGGGCTGCAATCAAATAGTTCTTCTGCAATGGCTTCAATTTCGTCCATTTGTTTTACTATTATGTACATATAATGTTCTGTTATTTGTAAAAGATTAAGAGAACAAGTGAAAATGTTTATTATTTTATTTTTGGCGGTGGGGAAATTTGTTTAAAAAAGTAATCCGTTTGCGTGAAATTATGAACTGTGAAATTATGACCTGTTAATATGAAACCGTTATTCGGCCGTAAACTACCGATAAGCATGAAATAAAGTGGCACAACCTGTGTCATGTTTCCTCATAGCTCGAGCTCAACACCTTTAGCTTGTTTCATCCAGGTCGGTCTTTGACCGTGTCATTCGCTAGGAATCGATGTTCTAAGCCCACGATCGATATGTGGAGACAGCTGAACCGCCATGCTAAGGCACCGATGCTCTTTTCAGTTGGAAGCAAAGGCACACTCATCCGAACAAATATTCGAGATAATCACAGCATAAAAATACCATTAGCAAATACTGTTTGTTTCTGTTGTTTTTTCAATGTGAAAACCAACATCGTACATTTTAAAGTCAATATTGACCACATAGGTCGATGCGATCGAGCTTCACGTGCGAAACATGCAAAATAAAAAAAAGTTCTTTGGGCGGGATATTCCGAACGAAAACAAAATCGTTTTCTTTAATTAGATCAAGCTTATAAACTGAACAAACCCTGCAATCTATTAATTTTAGCGAAAATGATTTTTGACTAATTTTGATTATTTTCAATAGAGGTGCGTTTTTAAAGCGGTTGATGGTATTATGTAGTTTTTAGTACTATCTAAAAAGAACTTACATATGCATAGTTTTAATACATATCATATATGCCCTTTTCTTATATATACTATCTATAATTCAAATTAATGTCTGATATTTTTTATTAAAGCATACTCACAGTACAATTGTTGCAACCAAACTTTAATTAGAGATTAATAACTGGGCGCGCTGTGGCATTGAGAGATATTATCTTCGGCGCGTCGATAATGGCTCGATGGCTTAACCCGAGTGTCATCATCAAGAGCCAGGGATATTATCACTCAATGGCACAGCGCGCCCAGGTATTTAACTTTTTAATACACTTGTTCCGGGGAATGAAAGCTATGAAAGCACTAAATGTCAACTGGCCCAGTTATTATAAACATTGGAGAACATACACCATTCTCCAACGTATACTCCGTTCTCCAATTGGAGCATTTCATAGTTACAAAAACTGCTGTAACTTCTTTATGGCTGAATGGGAACATGGGGGTTAATTTTCTTAGCTCGATCATTTGCTATACTATATGTAGTAACAGGTGTATTAATTAACGTTTACAGTTTTGCGAAGCGCCACCAGACTGCGACGAAAGTATTTTCGTGAGTTTAATAATCATTTGAATTTAAGCATGTGACCAAGTAATAAACATGAATTATACTTTGGAAAATATATTACTTACAAATGATGCCGAATGATGAGGATATTGTTATAGTCGGAATCGGCTGCAAGTTTCCAGGAGCTAGTAATCTGACGGAATACTGGCGAGTGCTTAGTAAAGGTGAAAATCATGTTAAAGAAGTACCAAAGGAAAGATGGAATGTAGATGCATTCTATGATGCAGATCCAGATGCACCGGGGAAAACTTATGTTAGAAAAGCAGGGTTCATACAAGGGTAAGTGGATTGTTTTTTTAATTTATGAAGCATTATATATGTTTTTAGTTATCGATTTATAATTGGAAGCTAAAGTTGACGTTACCTGTTTTACTGGGCACTTACATCATGGAGATATGTTAATTGATGGCACGGCGGTCGAATGGTTTAAACTCTCGACTACCGACTCGGCGACCCAAATGGAAATAGGTGATTGCACTTTCGTGTGTCATCCTTGAACAGAAGTTGAAAATAACGACATGTATATAGATAGATACACACAAGCATATTGTGATGATTAACATGTTTGTTCCCAACATAACTTTTATATTAACTATTGTCAACATAGAGTAGAGTAATATGGTTATTTCTCCAATCTGTACGCTGACGATTGATGTCTATAAGCTACTTACTAAATTCCTGATTCTAACGTGAGATATTAGAAAAGTCAAGCGTATTATAAACATGAAAATGAATTCGTCAAACAACTTAACGTACGAGGGATGATCATTATATTCGAGGACTTTTCATCTAGCAATGCCAATGTGGCCACCAATTAAAATCATTCGAAGCAAGATATCTCCGACCGAATGCACTAATAAAATTGTTTTATTCATACAAGGGGTGCGTGACGTTGGACGTCACGAGACGTCATTTCAATCGTCACCGACGGAGCAGCACATAGCTCCTTTCTGGACTGATACTAGAATCCGGTCCCATGTATAATACATGTATTTTTTCTTTTAATACTGAAATAAGTGACTAATAGCCAACTCTGAAATGTGAGGAGTATTGATGTGTTATTGGAAACAAAAACTAGGAAAAGGGCTGTTGACTTTTTTCAATGTAGTTGCAAGGAATATGTAATATTATTTCCCAGCCCTTCCCTACCTTGCCCATTATTTTAACTAGGTCAAGTCGTAGTTGTGCCTCTTTAGGTCGCATAATGATAGATCACTGTCCTTGTGTTTTAGACTAGGTCACGCCCCGGGGTTGTTGTGCCTCTTGAGTCGCCGTTTTGGCATGGGTTTCTGTGGTAATTGCTCAGGGTAGTTGTGTCGTGGTGTTTCTGATTTCTGTGTTCGACTGGTTGGGTTAAGTGCTACCCTTCCCTGTCGAATATTCTCATACCTTTTTTACAAGATTGGATTATCCTAATGAAGAATGAAGCAGGACTTATCAAGTTTAGGATGCAATATGGAAATAACCTTTTTCATTTGGAGTCAACGATTTGATGTTTTGTAGCCTATACTAGTCTTCGTTTTCACCAGTTAAATTTGGTTCAGATATAATGTACGTCCTTTTTCGAATTTAGCGGAAAGTGTCACTACCGCGATTCTATTTTCGCTGTTTATCCTTTTTTATCGACTAATTCGTTAGACAGAGACCCTACAATCACATAAACAATGGATTCATATGAAAATGGCCAATTTAAAGCGCAAAGAATCTATGCTCTATTAAGTAATGTTATCTTGGAGATATCGCGAGGATTTAACAAGTTTTGCGTTACTTTTCATAGCATGTCGTTGCTCTGAGATACCGTTACGCCCGAGATGATCGACGGTGCGTGCTTCACCATTGTTACAAAAAGTGACGTCATCAAGTTAATAGCGACGTTACCACACAGTTAATCAAACGAAACGCGTGATAATTGATTGATCTACATCGGCTTGTAATTTCATTACTCTAGGTCCAATATTTAATAAATTAGAAGGAAAGTCCTCGAATATATTGATCACCCCTGGTATATATATTTTGCTGATAGCCAAATTATGAGATGGGGGACATTCAGTAAAACATTAAGCAAATCTCGTTTAACTTGTTCCAATGTCATTAAGAATAGTCATAGTATTGTACTGCTTACGTCAAGTTGTTCTTGTGACTAGTGGTCGTCCTTGCTATTTGTTAGTATCTTCTGACTGTTGCTTGAAGTTACTTCCGTATATTGTCTGACTAATGCACCAGGCTGGCGGAGTAGCGTACCGTAGTTTGTCTGACTAATACATCAGGCTGGCGGAGTAGCGTATCGTATTTTGTCTGTCTAATGCACCAGGCTGGCGGAGTAGCGTGCTGTATTTTGTCTGACTAATGCACCAGGCAGGCGGAGTAGCGTGCCGTATTTTGTCTGTCTAATGCACCAGGCTGGCGGAGTAGCGTACCGTATTTTGTCTGTCTAATTCATCAGGCTGGCGGAGTAGCGTACCGTATTTTGTCTGACTAATACATCAGGCTGGTGGAGTAGCGTACCGTATTTTGTCTGTCTAATACATCAGGCTGGCGGAGTATCGTGCCGTATTTTGTCTGACTAATGCATCAGGCTGGCGGAGTAGCGTACCGTATTTTGTCTGTCTAATACACCAGGCTGGCGGAGTATCGTGCCGTTTTTTGTCTGACTTATGCATCAGGCTGGCGGAGTAGCGTACCGTATTTTGTCTGACTAATGCACCAGGCTGGCAGAGTAGCGTGTCGTATTTTGTCTGACTAATGCATCAGGCTGGCGGAGTAGCGTACCGTATTTTGTCTGACTAATGCATCAGGCTGGCGGAGTAGCGTACCGTATTTTGTCTGACTAATGCACCAGGCTGGCGGAGTAGCGTACCGTTTTTTGTCTGACTAATGCACCAGGCTGGCGGAGTAGCGTACTGTATTTTGTCTGACTAATGCATCAGGCTGGCGGAGTTGCGTGCCGTATTTTGTCTGACTAATGCATCAGGCTGGCGGAGTAGCGTGCCGTATTTTTCTGACTAATGCACCAGGCTGGCGGCGTAGCGTACCGTATTTTGTCTGACTAATACACCAGGCTGTCTGAGAAGCGTATCGTATTTTGTCTGACTAATGCATCAGGCTGGCGGAGTAGCGTGTCGTATTTTGTCTGACTAATACTTCAGACTGGCGGAGTAGCGTATCGTATTTTGTCTGACTTATGCACCAGGCTGGCGGAGTAGCGTGTCGTATTTTGTCTGACTAATGCACCAGGCTGGCGGAGTAGCGTACCGTATTTTGTCTGACTAATAAATCAGGCTGTCTGAGTAGCGTATCGTATTTTGTCTGACTAATGCATCAGGCTGGCGGAGTAGCGTGTCGTATTTTGTCTGACTAATACTTCAGGCTGGCGGAGTAGCGTACCGTATTTTGTCTGACTTATGCACCAGGCTGGCGGAGTAGCGTGTCGTATTTATGTAGCTACTGAGCTTCATGTGTGTTTATTTTGGGTTTACTTAGTTCTTATGACTTGTACGTACAGTCCAATTAGGCTATTTTGACAGTTAAGCACCTGATAATTGTGTACAAAAATATTACATACATTATCAGAACAGGTAGAGTGTAGTTTTGTCCGTGTCGATGGCATGTACTAAACAACTGCAATGCGATATTTACTTAGTTGCTCCACTTATCAACAGATGACAATTTCCTAAGAAATACCAAAATACAAATTCAATGTTGTAAGATTTCTTTTTTTCGAAGTCGTTTACTTATGATTAGAATGACTGTAGTGTATTTAAAATTTGAGTGTTATGTTTTGTATCTGATAAATTTTCTTATTTAACGTACTAGTATATTTGAGCTTTCATCATTTCATTAAATTGTTTAAACAAATTTAATATTTCGAAATAGCGCGCATCACTTCGTGACTGATTTTTTTTACATAATGTTTAGTAATATCCGTGTTTGTTTCGCTTTATCATCAATCATCAATGCACATAAAAGTCAGTACATAGTATGCGTATATTATGCATATGTATAATTGTATACACATATATTTAGTGCAATCTTTAATACGTACACACGTTTTGACAGATATAGAAATATTATTGGTTCAATTATTCAATATATGTTTATCAGATGGGCAAAATAGTAATTTCTGAAACTACAGTTACTAAATGAGTAAATAAATACATAGAAATAACGATGAAAATGATCAAAATTAAAATAACCATGGGGCCAAAGGGTTTGGTATTTCTAATACATCTAGGGTAGCAATCAATGTATTGTCTTAACACTTAATAAATAAAGAGTATTCCTGATCTTCAAAAATATTGTTGCCTATCTGTTGTGCAAATAGTGTTATACAGGCAAGTAAATGGAGAAATAACCTCTGTATACTTATTTTGGTGGGCACTCTATATTCAATATGTGCGTATAGCGCGTGAACATAGTTGAGTAAATACCATCTATTTCAAATTATTTAGAACGTTTTGTTGATGCAGAAGTAAGCAAAGCTTTTGTATTACTTCCATTTGTAACATTAGCTTGACATAACGTCAACAGATGCGAACCATAATCATAATATAAAACGCGTAACGTAAAAGGTTTTGCAAACATCAGTTTATACAGAGTGAATGATGTGATTTAATCTTTCAAACTCCGCCGGTTTTATCTCAATTTGGAAATTTTAAGAACTCGGTCCCCTACTCATATAAATATTGAAGGCATTTCTAACACCATACCTCATGTTACAGCGGAAAATGAGCGACATTGATGAAAAGTATTGAAGTGTATACTCCGATACGCCCTGTGACAAATCTGCTTATAACTACATTAACAGTTCAATAAATGACATACTGTAAAATCAAGAATATTTGTGAGGCATTTGATTTCATGGATTTGGTGGATGATTTCAACCATGAAAATACTTTAAATTACTTCCCCATGAAATGGTCTTTTTTACAAAATCCACAAAATTTTGTCATATTGAAATAATATTTTAGTCTAAAGTCTAGAATATGTAGATAGAAAATTGTAAATCCATCCAATAATAGTGTAATACTAGCCTGTTCTACGGTAAAATCATCAAGTTTGTGGCGTTTTACTTTAATCAATGTCGTGGATAACTAAATGATGAATTTCAATATTCATCTATGTCAGAACCAATTTAGAGAAATCGATTTATTTTTTGTAATCCGCAAAAATTGTATTCTTGTAGTGACCAAGAAAAGTAGAAATTATTTATAGCAATTGAAGCAACGCTCCACCATATCCATACCCAGTATGGGAGCAAAATTAATTATCTTATTACGCCCAAGGAAAGCATTGTTTTTGCAGTATTTTTAAGTATCTGTAGAAATTGAAGCAAATTTAAGATTTCAGATTAAACACATGGTACAATTAACTACAAGAAACCTGAATATATACCGAATCCAAATATTGCTATAGTCTATCAGGTGAAGTTTATTATATATATTAATACGACTGTGAGCGTCAACATTGGTTTCATGAATATAACTTTGTTAGATGTATTAGAAACGTATATTACCCTTTTTAGAAATAATAAAATATGAATATTATCAAGGAAATATCACAATTGTTAAAATAATAATTAATGTATAAATTTCTACCTTTGTGCACAAAATCCTTATCAACGAATGTGAAAAACTAAATGCATATGTTTTATAAGCACTTATAAGGTCTATAAACACACGGACATCTGTGAATTTTAATCACAAGCTAATTAAACCTATGAATGGACATTTTTGGACAGTTAACTTAATCCCTTTAGGCCAAGCATATTTTTACATAAGAACTATATTTTTGACGATGCAAACGATGCTCTGTTCATGGATTGTGCAATGAACTTTTGGGATAACCATTGTCTCTCTGGAGATCTATTTACTTTTTCTCGGAGTATAAGTCAGATAAAGAACTAGTTTTTTTATCAAAAGTGTCTTCTTACAAGCGTTATTGTACAGTTTTTGAAGGACGAACAACAAATTGTCCTCGGCTTCGCCTTGGTCAATTATGTTGTTTGTCCTTCCAAAACTGTATAATAACGCTTGTAAGAAGACACTTTTGATTAAAAACTAGTACTGTATCTATTACATAAAACGGATATTTGAAAAAATGTTTATTTTCGAGTGTTCGTTATTTCAGCTGAAAATCTATATCAGTTTGTTTGGCCCTTTCTATTAGCCAATCACATTGCATAAAATGCTGGCCAATATTAATCTCACTTTTCGGCCCGGGACTGATAACTGATATAGACGGGCCGATAAATGATATAGATGTTGGCCCTGGTATAGCAGAAGCATGTGTTTTATTAGACGAGGCCAATGCTATGTTAAAGGGCTAATGATTGATAGTCATTTAATAAACATACATTAACTAATAATGAGACAAAGGCGGGAAACGACAATTGTTAGTTTCTCCCTATAATATATACTTAACAACTTTTCTAAGTCCTCATTTTTATTGATTAATAATAAATGTTATCAATAGTAAAATTCCAAAATTTCGTAAGTAAAGTTAATACACGACAGTCAAAATAATCCGTGTCAGAAACTGGCCAAGGGTCACGTGGTTTGTTCGATCCGAGATGCGCGTGCGTTGTTGCATTTTTCTGCCTCCCCGCATTTACATGTGCATTAAATTTGTTCCACACACTTCTGAATTATGTCCAAAGGCTCGTCACGTTTGAAAAACATTTGAAAATCAATTACAATATCACAGTTATGCGTCAGCTGATGACAGAACAAAGATGACGTGACGTCTTCACGGTGCATACTGTTTTTGTCTGCTGACGTGTAAGAATAATTACCAAAAACATTACTGGTTGATTGTTTGTCAACGTAAACGTATTTATGAGAATATAATGAAAGATTAACTTATTGTTTGTCAGATTTACAATGGTGGGTTTGGGAGCGTTTTGGTGTAAAATCGAGCTTTTCGGAGACGTGAATGTAATTAGCATTCAGACATCAAAAATCATTGAGTCGATACATTCAACAATTGAAAAAACAGACTACATGGTGGTCATCAACTATATCAAAATATGTTTTTGTGACTATTACCTCCCTTGGTTGACATTCTAAAAGTTGACTAATTTTATAAATGCATATCAAACTAAACTTATTGATGTACGATTGTGCAAACTGATGATTGACTCGTATTTTTTACAGCCAAATTTCATTGAGATATAAACATGGTTGACAAAATTATATACGAAAATATAAGTGAGGACTTAGAAAAGTTGCTTAGTCTATTATACCGTGTAAGTATGTTGTAATATTCATGTACATCAGTCTGAATCAGATTGACATCTCTGGATTTTGTTCACGAAGGTGTATCACATAGAATCACGTGTTCAAGTACTGTTTATCTTCATAGATCTTTTTTTGAACTAACTTTGTAATTATGTTTATCTAAATTGGTTCAATAAGGTGACCGAAGTTTTACCACGATGGTAGTTAATCTAATAGAGGATCTTGCATTATTGCTAATTACATACGAGTTTAATAAAAACAAACTATTGAACGATACATAGGTTTCATTAAAATTTAGCCTGAACCAACAAACATGTCATATTATTTTCCCACCGTTTACTAAAACTCTTATTAAATAAGCACTCATACAGGATCCTCTATATAGTTATTTCTCCCCGATGTACTTATTCTTGATAAAATAAATCAGCCATAATAGAGTGTGGCGTGTGTATGCCAATTATGAATATTTTAAATAATACTAAAATACATTATCATCTTTATCTTTTAAACACTTTCAAAATAGTGAGCAGTTAAAGTATTTTATGAAACTATTTGGTTTGTTTATAAAACCTTGTGTCAAATTATGTAGGAAACCGCTGCACAGCGTGTGTTTTATATTTCACATATTTACTGTGTCTATCTATAACCTCTTGTTTCAAATCCCCGGAAATTGATATTTTATTATCATCATCTTCAGTGATTGCATCATTGCTCGCAGTATTGATTTTTCCTAGTTACTGTAAGTCTCGGGTAAGTGTCGGGTACTGAAAGAATTAAGCAAAGGTTGTGAAGCATCCCTTTTTAACCACATCTACCGTTTTACAACCTTCACCGAATATTTTCCAGTCAAACAATAGGGTCCAGTATCAAGATGTAGTAGAATACAGATAAGGTTATATGAAATTTTTACCATGTTTTAAATGAGTTGGTAAGTGTACAAATATTCAACATTAAATTAAAATATATTTTGGTAGTGAGGACAATACCCTAAATGACCATTCCGGATTTTTTTGCCAAAATCGGAATGATATTTAAAAGAAAATGGCTTACAACGTAGCTACAGATAACAGCAGTTGCTGTAATATAGCTTAGCCAGGCGAGACATAGAATAGCCAGGCGAGACTACAATACCATATATGGACAAACTGCGTCCAGGACATCATAGACTAATTATAACAAATTAAATACTGACAGCCGTATATGTAAACACCAGATATACTTGGCAAATGATGGATGAGCTAGTGCGATTTTAGTGGAACTTTAAGACTAAATATGTTGGGGCACAACAGCTCGTGATGAAGGCAAATTAATAATAGATAATGAGAGTTTAATTACGTAAATATGACGCACGGGCAGTTTGGCTTAAAAGCTCTGAGATGAACAAGCCAAGTTGGATAGCTCAGTCCACGGACTAGCTTGTCACTTGGCAGATGCCGCAGTGTGGATATTATGTTACGAGAACTAATGACACTTATGAACATATTGCTTAGAGAACTACTTTGAATGTTTCGTGAGAACGTACATGCTTTTGTGTTATAGCTATTTAGACTATTTATATTTGGTGATTTGGAAGTTAATAAAATACCTAGAACTTATACGAGTATTTGGACTTATATTTCATACCTTGAAATATGATAGACTTGTGTATGTTTATAACAGTACTACACTACACTACCCTGTTGAATACCAGTACAGCACAACACTACACTGTTGATTTGGTGTCGTGACCATGGATTACGACATTTTAAAAAGGGGAACATCGTCGCAGAAACAATAAGAAGTACTTCACATTAGATCACGGATACGACCAGTCGACCAAGTTTGAGGTTAGTGGTACCTAAATTGTTTTTGTTTATACTTGAAAAATGGCTAATCCGAGTGCAGTTATTTGGGCAATAATTAACAATTTATTAACACAAGTATCTAAAGTTTCAGCTCATGTTGGTAGACAGTCAATTCCAAAATTAGTTATACCTTTGAGAGAGTTCTGACTTCATTTTGATCATTGTTAAAATATATACAACAGTATGCACCATATGTATAATTGACAACCTTATTAAATGACAACAATTAGTATATCAAAGCCCCTGAGGCGCTGTCAGTAATTGTATATATATCATAACATGGCCGAATATAATGATCACACGTGTCAATTATTGAATACTGAGTGTATCAATTGTTTTGCGGAAATTACAGATCCATAACACGCGTTCATACTTCTAAGAAATATAAACAAAATGATAAATAAACCGCACAAGTACTTGGAGAACGAATGCTTACAATTTAGCACGAGCTTTATAGGTGTTATTGAACTAATTGGAAATTTCGGTCTATGGTACGATTGGCTTAAGCTTACAGTAATGCGCGTAGCTCCAGTGAAATTCGCCGCAGCCGTTTGATGCGCTATGAAGGAACAAAATTTAAGGAGTAGATTAAATTTAAGATCAGGCAAAACACAGTAGAATTTTTCAAACTATAGTAGGGCAAGAAAAAGCGCACCAATGTATTTAATGTAGACCATGTACGTCATGTAAGATGTTTAAGAAAATGTATCAGGCGCGGTCATATTGAACGCAATTGCATGAAAAAGTAGGTAAACGCCGTAAGGCAAAAACAGTCTGAATAAAAACTAGTAAACATTGTTTTAATTGCGAGTGATCGGGCCATTGTAGGTGGGAAGTAACAAGCACAGACAGCGATAATGATAATAATAATAACGACTTTATTTAATGATTTTGTTTATCAGAATATTTGTTTGTAAATTATTATCGGAAAAGATCGTACGATTAGTAGAGATGCATGTCAACATATAATTATAATTTCAGTAGCGGTAGGTTTCTTGTTTAAAAAAAAAATATATATATAGAAAATATAGGGCTGTATCAAATACCAATGCATAAGCAACTGTATGCATATTAAGTATCAAAACATAAGCCGGCACTCACGCGACGAAGAGTAAATGCACACTCAATTAATTGAAATAGCTTACATGTTAAAGGAATAAGTGTACAACCCCTTAAAATGCATGATTATACTGCGCGGGGATTTCCTGACAAGGAGTGGGTTAGAGATTATTTTGATTGGGGATGTCTGATACTATATTTATTATATAAGTAATGTGTGCCGATGAACAGGCCATGTATTGCATCGCTTAGGAGAATAAATCAGTGATAAACCGTGAAACCGCGTTCATACGGCGGTTGTTTGTTTGGGTTAAGTAGAACACCCGAGCTTACTTATTTGTCCCGCACATATAAGGTTGCGAGGAATATACTCTGGTATTGTAGGAATTGGATCAGGAATCCGTCTCACTGATAGCGTTGCTAAATTAGGAAAGGATAGGCGTAAAGTCGAAACATCCCAATCAAATACCCATAATCTGTGCACTGTAATTTATACCTTACATGAGTTGAAACAAGGACAAGTTATTTATTATTGTTTGTAAAAAGGGACGGGGTGAGGCTTTTAGAACTGTTGTGAAAATAGGTACAAAAATGCACTTTGGTTTGCCAAAAATAAAGTATTAACAAGACATGCAAGGGGCTACTACCTCGTTATAAAGATGACACCAGCGCCGAAATATAAAAACAGGAAACCACAATGGAAGCAGGCCTTACAACGCTGATATCCTGAAAACCCGCAAGACATGGTTTCGACTATTACCAAATAATAAACATTTCTGCGCACGCACCATCAATTTACCAACTCGTTTTTTAAACAACAACGTTTGGATAAACGTACCAACAAGTAATTTGAGCGAAAACAAGTCTGGACAAACGTAAACAGATTCTACAAGATAGACATAGCTCGTTCAGGAGATGACAAATGCTTGGTAGCTGTACGCTTGTCATCTCATGACGTTCATTAATGTGTAAATTATAGAGTCAAGGAGAGACGATTGTTTGGAAAACGGCCCAAACCTATGGACCTCGGGAAGTTACCAGTTATACATAGTAAATCATGAACTACCACAATGATGTCTCAATACAGTGAGGATTTATCAACGTTTTATTTGCTGAGGGTGCAGAGATGTCCAGCACATATGGCAGAACATTCATGAAAATCGAAAACGAGGAACCAGACGGGTAGTGTGGAGGATAACAATGGAGACTATATACAGACATTTTTCTTCATGGTGGATGTGCATTGCTCATTTGCCCGTATACATGTGCGTCTGAAGAATTATGGATTGTGTTTAATCAGTGCGATCTTTGACATTATTATGCAAATTTACTAGATTATTTTTTTTTCAGAGAAGGTGTTGGCGTTCATACAATATATATTTATATTTCTATGTGTTTCGTTTATTTCAAAATATTATTTGTCATTGTTGTATTTTAAAGAAACACGTTGTAGTTGTGTTTAAAAGTTATGTTGCAAGGATAGGATTAGTGGCATATAGCCTACATATCACTTAGCTAAGAAATTAAATTATTCTTGAATTAATTGAATTTCTTAATCTTCACTAAGAAATTGAATTATTCTTGAATGAATTGAATGTCTTAATTCGAATGGGGGACGTGTAATATAATAGCCTAAGGCTGGATGTCACTCCAAACTGAATCAGTAAAGACTAAAAGTAGAGCAATCACATCAACTTTAGGTGACACTTATCAAGATTTATGCACCAACTTTATTCCAATTAACGGAAGGAAACACCAACTGAGAAATTATTTGTTTTGTTAAACAACTAAGTTTCTTAAAAGCACAGGGGGAGATGTAATATAGCTTAGCCAGGCGAGACATAGAATAGCCAGGCGAGACTAAAATACCATATATGGACAAACTGCGTCAAGGACATCATAGACTAATTATAACAAATTAAATACTGACAGCCGTATATGTAAACACCAGATATACTTGGCAAATGATGGATGAGCTAGTGCGATTTTAGTGGAACTTTAAGACTAAATATGTTGGGGCACAACAGCTCGTGATGAAGGCAAATTAATAATAGATAATGAGAGTTTAATTACGTAAATATGACGCACGGGCAGTTTGGCTTAAAAGCTCTGAGATGAACAAGCCAAGTTGGATAGCTCAGTCCACGGACTAGCTTGTCACTCGGCAGATGCCGCAGTGTGGATATTATGTTACGAGAACTAATGACACTTATGAACATATTGCTTAGAGAACTACTTTGAATGTTTCGTGAGAACGTACATGCTTTTGTGTTATAGCTATTTAGACTATTTATATTTGGTGATTTGGAAGTTAATAAAATACCTATAACTTATACGAGTATTTGGACTTATATTTCATACCTTGAAATATGATAGACTTGTGTATGTTTATAACAGTACTACACTACACTACACTGTTGAATACCAGTACAGCACAACACTACATTGCATAAAAAGTCTGATCTTGAAACATGTTTTGAATTTAGTCAAAACGTGGTCCTTCCGGGTACCAAGACTACTTTTTATAATTCCATGTCACTTCTGTGATAATGTAAGAAGATTTAAGATGCAAATATGCCCATAAAAAGTTTGAATAAAAGAAAATGAAACATTGTCTAACCGCTGATATCTGCAGCCATAATGCACACATTGAACCCTTTCTATATACTACTACACAAGGGAAACTACTCTTGATACTGAACCCTGTGAGTTGAACAAATATATTGTTTGGAAATCGGAGTTTAAAAGTAGACATAATTATGTTGCAATCACTTATGCTGGACTTAGACAAAATTAATGATAAATACACGGCATAGAAAGTTAATAAACGCTGTGCGAGTATTTACTCCAAAACGGTGCGACAGCGGGAAAATATGTCACTTCCATTGCGGGTCAACAAAATAGAAGATTCACATCATTTATTCTTTCAATACCTGTATCTATCAGTGACAACTAGGGCAAATCATTAATATATGACCAGTTGAAACCAAGTGTCATATTTTCATTCATCTATAGTACTTGTGTGTTTGTGTGTATGTATACTTGGCGGCACTTGATGTTTCCAGTTTATACTGCAAACGGAAGAATAAACCATGATTGTACTCTTAGTGTCTAATGAAGCACTCAACATAATGCTTGAAAACGTGTGAAATATTCATTATCATCATTGACTTGTTGATTGGATAGAATTAAGAAAATGGTGTTATACGAATTTATGAATTTTGACGAAGCAGACATATAGTTATAACAATGACTTAATTGTGCTTGTAGAATTGACGAATGGGATCATCGAAGCTATGGCATTAACGACATGGAGGCAGAGTTAGTTGACCCACAACAACGCCTGGTTTTAGATTGTGTTGAAATGGCACTAGAAGATGGGGGAATCACACGGGATATGATTGAGAAATCTAACACTGGAGTGTATATAGGTTAGTGATCAATAGATTGAAAAAACTAACACTGAAGTGTATATAGGTTAGTGATCAATATGTATTTGTATTACAGATGTATATTAAAACAACGCTATAATGGTAAGCCTAGAAAGCTACTCGGTGTTTCACTTGTTTGGGACTTGAAATGGTAATAGTAAATTAAACCGCTTGATGGTAACGTAAATCCTTTCTTTCCTTCATTAGGTGAGCATATATCCTCTGTGTCTGATGTAATTAACCCACGTTGTCGTGGACTTACACATTTTGTCGTCTTATAATTTACAAGAAAGTATTATTTCTGGAACGTTGTCTCATATTTTACGTATCTATTGACTTGCGTAGGTCCGTGTGTATGTAAACTGAATGAACAATTTCATTATTACTGTTGAAATAGGTTGATTTTAGTGAATGCTGATATGTTAAAGTCGGTGACAGACAGACCCCCATAAAACCATTGGACGGGGAAAATAAATGGGGTTACCCTTCTGGGGCCCGAAAAAAAAGTCGGTGACAGACGAGCAATTGTTGCATAATTTATGTGTTCCGCTTTGCAAATTACCGAAACTTAATATTTGACAGTGGTTATTATTTAACATTATCATACATTTAATTATCATGTGCTGTCGTATAATATGTGTGTTTGATAAACATACAGTTTATGTAAGTGGAACTAAGTTTAAGACATCATGGTTGAGTTGGTTGGCATGACATGTTGATGATTCAGCAATAGCTAAGCAACCTAAAACCGAAATGGTATATATACGCCTGCCATTTCGAAACAATGCAGCAGCATCTAAGGTAGCACTGCATGCCAAACATGCGCGCATAATTCAAAATGGAGTGCGACATCGACAATAAAACGTGTTTTGTTTTCAACCCGATCTCATTATAGACTATTAGATTCGTCGTCCTGTAAAGTTTCACGTAACACGATGATTTACAGATGATATACAGAATTTGCCTTCTTTGTACCGTACAGTGCAATGTTCACGTTTTACTCTGCGCAGTACAGTAGCCAAATTTTCAACCTTTTTCAACCTTTCAGACGTCTTTTAATGGATTATAATCGGGAAATAATTGATACGTGTGAGGAGAATAACAATTTAACATAATATTTAGGTACGTATTTATGTACTTGTATCCTTTACATGGAAATGATCGGTACTTTTTTGTCGTATTTACTTTCACAAATCATCGTGTTCTAAAGATCTAGTTATTTGATCACAAACGGACAGTCCCACAGGTAACTGTTTCGTTGAAAACGAAATAAAAAGAAAAAGAAATATTTTTGAAAAATGTAAATTTTCAAAAAAAGTTTTTTTCGTTTTCAACGATACAATTACCTGTGGACAGTCCCATACGCCAATTTAAGCTCTTTCATTTAACAGTAAATTTACCATACAGGACGCTGTATTTAAAGAGATCGGGTCGAACACCAAACACGCTTACTTTCCCGGCGTTGTCGCACTCTATCTTGAATTATGCGCGCATTTTTGGCTTACAGTGTTACCAAGCAATGCAATAAAGTGGTCTAAAATGACGATTTAACAGCCTTACGAAACTCAGCTAGACTAAGGATCTGATTATAATGAATCAAAACAAGTTTAGCAGTTAAGCAACTGGGTACTCACGGTGGGGGATCCCACATATCGATACCAAAATGGGTTACGCATAATTTCATATGTCGAACTTCCTGGTCTACATATGTTGTACACATTTCGACGAAAAAAATGTAAGATTCTTATTTGTTATTGGTTTATGTTAAAATCAAATTGTTTTGCCCAAATATCTCAATGCAGTGCCACCCTTTATACATTTCCAAACATGTACGTGTGTTTATCTTATCTGTACGTGTAGCAATAACGGAGAAAAACTGATTCTCCGTCAGGCGGTGTGGCTGAAAATTCGCCGCAGTTTGATCACCACGAGAAACTCTTTTGTATTTTCACCTTATTTGTTTGATTATTGTTACAGAAATATAACATACCTTTCATTACACACATGTTTAAAATTTAACAGCGATTTGATGGCTAGAAAAATATTTATTGTAAAAAAACAGCATGCTCTACATATGTTGTACGTGTTTTCCATATGTTGGATTGAAAATGTTTAATTTGCCGATTTTATTTTGAGTTTAAATGGATTTCCTGGAAAAAATCGAAACTGAAATATGTTTAATTTATCATGCCACCATCGATGAGTGGTATATAGAGAAACTCGGGTCCCTGTCCGGTGAGAACAATGTTATCAGGCGAGGTGATATCGTTCGGGTGGCGAGGTTTACCGAGCCATCCCGGGCGATATCGCCAAGCCTGATAACATTGTTCTCACCGGACAGGGACCCGAGTTTCTATTTCTCATGAAACCAACAACGGGACACAATTTAGAGGCATATTTTTTAATTTTAAACTGGAGTTGTCGATCGTCCTTAGACCGCCCGCCGACTAACACAACTTCATTTGCTTCCGTACACAAAATATAGTTCTCAATTCTACGCTGTTCAATTAACAAAAATACTTAAAAAATAAATAAGATCTATTTCAGTTTTTAGTCAAAACTAGAAATCTAAGCAAATTATAAGTATTACCAAAATAAGAACATCGTGTCGTAAAAGTAGAATAAAATTCCGCTCATGAATTTTGATGTTTTTTTCTTCTGGATGATGCATCAATGAAACGTCATCAATGACGTAGTGTGTGTGGAGAAGGTCGCTAATTATGTCAAACTTTCTTATGTTATGAATCACACAATGACAAAATACGGATTGATTTAAATACTGGATTGTGTGTGGCAACGGACAGTGCAAAATTGTATCCCGTGAAATGGAAATAACTTCAAGAATGAACAGTTTAGACATGCTTGTAGAACCGAGTGGGTGGAGAACAGTTTTCATCAAGATCAACTTTATCACGACAGAATGCTGATGAAAACAGATGGCAATACACAATGGTGAGTAAGACATTGGTTCGTTGAAGAGTCTATTAAAGTTTGTTCTATTGTTTGTATAAATTGTAGGGTTGTGTACTGAATGTAACAATGTTTTGATTCACAAAAAAGCCCGGTGTCTCATGGTTTTCGTTTTGTAGGTCAACCTTCGCGAGTCGTGAAAATGAGATTAAAAATTCCTTTAGGCCAAAAAACTGGATATAGAGTGGATAGCTATGACTATTTTAACGTTTATTTATCTTTGACGATGCTTAGCCAGTGTATTTATCTGTGTTTGTTGGTTTATTTCAGGGCCTTTCAAAACGATCGATCCGTGGGCGACCCGTATGAATTCAAGAACAATTACTGTAGCGTAGCCCTACCTGGCGAAGAAGCATTGCTAATCTGGAGTGTAAAACTAAACGTTGAATAAATAATAGCTATTAAATGCACAATTCTGTTGTTTTCAATGATATTTATGACAATTTAAGACGGAATGCCATATTGCAAAATAGTCCGTTATTTGTGGGCGGAGCCAAAAAGTGTTCTCAGGCTATTGACCTGAGAACACATACTTATCTCAGGTCATGTGTTATCAGGCAGTTACCATGGTAGTTGCATGAGAAATTGCTTTTCTGGTGACTGTCCGTTTGTCTGTCTGTCTGTCTGTCGTTAGACCAAATGCTTTCCGTTCAATAACTCCAGAACACTTTGCCCTATGATCTTTAAACTTTGCATAAAGGTTGATCGGAAACAGTCGATGACTCCTAGATATTTTGAGGTCAGCAGGTCAAAGGTCATGGTCACTGTGACCTTAACCATTTTTAGACCAAATTCTTCCGTTCAAAACCGAAGAACGCTTTGCCCTTGTATCGTCAAACTGTACGCGGAGGTTAGTCAGTAACAGTAAATGAGGTCAGGGTTTGCAGAAATCAGTTTATCAATAGTACTTGTCTGTTTGAGCGTCGATGAATTTTTGTTGAAATTAGTCGAAGAATTACATATAACTGTTGGGTTTTTTAAAAAAAGATGAAGAACACTTGGTATCTACACATCCGTGTGGTGTTAATAAGGTCAAAATTTAAATCGCATACCTCGTTTTTATCACTGATTATCTCTTGTAAAAACTTCCTGACTGACGCTGTATCGACCAACGCCAGGTTATCTTACTCAGCGTCATGCATAATCAGATTGATTTACAAAAACTTCAATTTCAATGCATTCCAGTAGATTCATACCAAATCGGACTATCACAATTACCTGTCTTTCTAAGAACTAATTTGTCATTTTTACTGCAAACATCTCCTGATATGTAGTGTTACCTTAATTGGCTCAAAGTTCAGAATAAAGTCATTCAAATGTATCAGTCAATGTATCGCACTAATGCATTGACCTTGAATTTGAGTTAAAACAATGAGTTACCTAACGGCAATCAACATTTTTTATTCTTGGAAGAAACGTGAAAAAAAAATCAGAATTTTACATAGAAAATAACACCAATATGTAGCCGATTGTCTAATTAAGAAAATTAGTATCAACATGATATGTTTCAATTTTATAATAAAGAAGTTACGTAAAATTCAGCGATCAATCTGCCGTCAGTAGATCCATTTAAAGTGTATCGAGCTATATCGGAAGATATTTTTTTAAGGTTTCATAAACTGAAGAACAATTATGCTTTCATATCCATTAGATCATTTTTCGCTTCAGTTTTAACAGAATTTCTTTCTGTGATTTATTGGACATGCAAACTGTCCATTTTCATACGAAAGTGTTCTAGAACACCCTATGAAACTATAAGAATCGTATATTTTTCGACGATTGAATCAAAGTACACTGAACCCATCCAAAGTTTTATTTTGCAATTAAGGTAGTCTAGTATCATACTTAAAACGATGCAAGTAATTATTTTGACATTGAATGACTGTTAGAATATAGCTCTATACACTTTAAGTTTGATGATAGGACTGCTCGAACTCTTCATTCCTATATTTCGGGCCACCGATTACTGAACATGTTTTGCCTAATAAGTGTATTCGTAAGTGTGTAGTTTTAACGAAAAAGGAACTGCATAAATATACATAACAGGTCTAGTCTGCAATTAGCAAACATTTTGATTAGTTAGTTATGCCGACATTTGCTGAAATGAAAATACATGTAAGTGCGTAAATAAGTTGGTGTAACGAATACGAAATAATATGAAGATAACTTAAACAGATTTGAGTTTGTGTTTTTCCAGGAAATATATTTAAACTCAATATAACAGCGACAAATTAAACATTTTCAATCCAACATATGGAAAAAACGTACAACATATGAAGAGCATGCTGTTTTTTTACAATTAATATTTTTCTAGCCAACAAATCGCCGTTAAATTTGAAACATGTGTGTAATGAAAGGTATGTTATATTTCTATAACAAAAATCAAACAACTGAAGTGAAAATATAAAAGATTTTCTCGTGTTGGTCTAACTGTCGCGAATTTTCAGTCACACCTCCTGACGGAGAATCAGTTTTTCTTAGTCATTGCTACACGTACAGATAAAATAACTACATGTACATGTTTGGAAATGTATAAAGGGTGGTACTGCATTGAGATATTTGGGCAAATTAATTTGATTGTAACATAAATCGATAACAAATAAGACTTTCGTATTTTTTTCGTCAAAATGTGTACAACATATGTACACCATGAAGTTCGACATATGAAATTATGCATAACCCATTTTGGTATCGATATGTTGGATCCCCACCGTGGTACTGCTTTACTAACAATGCGTATATGTCGCGTAAATTTACGTATATATATCTAGGCCATACCAAATCGTATTTTCGTTTAGCGTCCGCCCTAAGTTCGAAAACCTATCTAGCTATCCTGAGATAAAAAACAAAACGCTCGAAAAAACAAGTGACTTCTATCATCATCATTACACATGTAGGCATATGGCTAATAAATAGAGCTATCGAGTATTGTCAATCATAATAACTTACTGAAATAACTTGTTTGTGTAGAAGCTACTGCTGTGTGGAGGTTGGGGTCATGATGGTGAATAAGTATGATGGGTATGTAAGCAATATCTCAATTGATTTTGAAGATATAAGAGGTTGCAAATTTTGTTTTGTTTTCTTTCCCAAGATGCTCAAACCTATCCGTCCTCGGACGCTAAACGAAGAAACGATTTGGTATGGCCCTACCTTACGTAAAAGCGTAAGTGTGTTTTACTCAACGATCGGAAATTGTTGCATACATGTACGCAATCATATTGAAGATTGAACGTAGGTCGGGATACAATATAACCAATATAACGTGAACCAGAATGAATAAATGTACGTAAATGTTTGACGATTTGATGATTAAACATGCTGGTGTTAGTACTCTCAACCGCTTTAAAAACGCACCACTGTATCGGTTTTAGTGATGAAAACGTCAATCTATGGTTATTAACTGTATTTTCGGATTAAAAAAAACTTCAGTCTATACACTACGAGTTGTGTGATGTTCATGCCATTATCACGAGTTTAAAATAAATTATGATATAGAAAACACAGTGGCCAATGAAAGTGAAAGTCACAATTTCAAAAGCAATTATAAGAGCCCGCTACATGAATGCATGAACCTAAAGAATAACATTAATTACGTAATAGGATAGAATTATGTTCGACGTGATGTTTCTAACCATCCAAGCAAAGCTTAACTTGAATTATAAATGTAATGTGGCTTTGGCTGTCTGGCTAATACCATACGACCGAGTGCCGTCCAGATATGCGCATTATGTGAACCTAAGATGGATTCGAGCCTTATTTAAACTTGAAATCTTGGTTATGAGCATCAGACTGTCAGGACATTTCCCGTGGTGCTTATATGGCACCTCAAATCAACACTATGAAGGAGCTTAAAGACAAAAAGTTGGGACGTTCGGCTCTAAACTGGAGAAAACTCGTTAAAAAGTGTACTAAGATGATTTTCCTTTTTATTGACAATAATGAAAAGAATAGTTATGAAAATGCAATAATGTACTTTTGGCTTGTTTATGGACACCCGACATTCTTTTGACACTGTGTGCAGCTATGCGGAACCAATTGTAGTGGCACAACCTGAGTCATGCTTCCTCATAGCTCGGGCTCAATACATTTAGCTTGTTTCAGCCAGGTCGGTCTTTGACTGTGTTATTCGCTAGGAATCGATGTTCTAATTAGCTTAACCGCCATGCTAAGGCACCGGATGCTCTTTTCAGTTGGAAGCGAAGGCACAATCATCCGAACAAATATTCGAGATATTCGCAGCATAAAAATACCATTAGCAAAAACTGTTTCTGTTGTTTTTTCAAAGTGTTAACCACCAGCGTACAGTTCAAAGTCAATATTGACCATATAGGTCGACGCGATCGAGCTGCACGTGCAAAACATGCAAAATCCAAAGTTCTTTGGGCGGGGTATTCCGAATGAAAACAAAATTGTTTTCTTTAATTAGGGCAAGCTTATGAACTGAACAAACCCTGTAAACTATTAATTTTAGCAAAAAATGATTTTTGACAAATTTTGATAATTTTCAATAGTGATGCGTTTAAAAGCGGTTGAGTGTAAATCAGATTCTAAAATAGCAAGTGTCGGTAAAAAAACTAACAGTTCATTTATGTTTCTCTCAAATTACGTTCATATTTGCTACTTAGGTTGTCCAGTCTTTGCGTAGAAATAAACCAAAACATACGACAGAAAATGGGAAAAAACATAGAAAACTTATTTGCGCAAAGATTATCAACGTTCGCAATATTTATGGAAAACTAAGTTACGCTAGCTAAAACAATACCCTGATGCTTAATGATAATACATACATGTATATTCAAACAATACAAATTCTTCCAGGATCAATGACAGACGACTATAAGAACCACGTGATGGATGATGTTACTACATCTAGTACATACTCTGTGACCGGTACACATAGAAGTATTATAAGTGCACGAGTATCTTACATGTACAACCTTCATGGTCCCGCTCTAACAATCGATACAGCGTGCTCTTCATCTTTGGTGGCTATCGATGTTGCTTCCAATGCAATAAAAACAGGTATTGTCAAACCTATCACTTTAAATAAGCTAGGGTTTTCTACTCAACCACTGGTTTGGTAGAAATAAATTGTTTGCAAAATAAAACAGTGTTTAAACTAAAACTTTCACTGACACTAACCCATGGCATGAACCTCATTAAAATGTTTTCAGTAATGCTGTGATACTGTTTTGGTACATCATAGTGCTCATCACCATATTTATTGGTCTAGGAACTACACTATCCACTAGTGTTTGAAGGGGATACTTAGCATGAACATCCTATTCAGTTCCACATGCTTCCCAATCAATGATCACAATGTCAATTAAAATAAACAAATATTGCAACTTTTTGTTAACGTGTAATTGATGTAATAATTTGATAGATTCGCTCGGTTAGATTCTACAAAAACGTTAGGAACAAATCTTAGGAACAATTGTTCTGTACAATTACGTTTTGTTATTGTCCATAATAGTTACTTTATATTCAATGTCTTACATAATTGATTACCTTGAATTCCAGGCAGTTGTACTACAGCTATATGTGGTGGTGTAAACGTTTTACTTGATCCTCAGTTATTTATTGCTTTGTCCAAAGCACGAATGTTGTCTCCAACAGGACAATGTCATACATTCACAGTTCGTGCTGATGGTTATGCAAGGGGAGAAGGTTGTGGAATTGTGATACTAAAAACATTCAAAGATGTAAGAAGATGTTTTAACTTTCACAGACACAAAACAATCATAATATGATAACGCAAATGCATTTGAATGGCGACTCAGATACATAAGGATTTATCAAAGTACGTATATGTAATGAAGACAGTAGTCATAAGAAGTAGAAAGTCGCAAGAACACACAGAAAACGATACAGATAAGTCATTAAATCAAACATGAAAAATAAGCAAGTAACGATGGGTCACGATAAGATGAACCAAAATCAAAACCAAAACTTGAACGAGAATTTTCCACAATAAGCATATATCTTGTCAGGAGAAGGCTTATAATAACAAGTTTAAAGGGACAGGGTAGCAAAGAGTGCCCTAGTCCCCTAACCCTCAGGGCACCGAACACTGATTTGCAAGTAGGCAATGATATTAACTAAGTTAAAAGAATCACAAAGTAGATGAATAAACAATTCGGACAAATGTACATTACATTGTATATCCTTCAACATGCGCGCGAGGAGACAACAAATCATGTGCAAAAGTCACGCAAATAAAATTGCACAATGTAATGAATACAAATGCCCGTTAGAAAACACTTTATATCCATCAAACAGCAATCATACAAACGTCATACTATACCTATAATTTTTCAAATTAAGCATGTTGTATGGTTAAAATGAGGTTTTGAAATAAAACTCGTGTTGATATTAATTTTCTACAGTACCATGTTTATCGTGTTGATATTAATTCTCTAGGCACTGAAACATGGTAACAAAATCTGGGGAACCATCCAAACAGGAACGAACCAAGATGGAACCTCAGCTAAACCAATCACAGCTCCTGCAGAAGAACAACAGAAGAAATTGATAAGAGAATTGTACAAACGTGTCGGTGTAAACACAAGCAGAGTTTCATTAATTGAGGCTCATGGTTAGTATACAGTGTGTTTTATGGCTAAAATGTTAAGTTCTTGTGGCTGAATCAAAATTATGTTACTATCTCCTTTTAACGACCTGTTATGAAGGCGTTTTCTATTCGGCAGATATGATTATGAGATCGAGTGTGCTTAATTTTTTAATGTGCAATTACTTAAACCTGTCGGGCAAGGATAAGCCATAAAAAGCAAGCACTTATTCTAATGGTGTCTAGTGTTTTGCAGAAGCAACAGCAAATAGAATTGAAATGGTTGTGATACAAAGCACCCAGGCGGTACATACTCCGTAGTTATAATGTTCCCGTTGTATCCCAGTGATACACAGTAGACTAACTTAACCAGTACATCTCCATTTAGTGATAAACACTGAACCACGTTTCTTAAATTCAGAGTGCCACATTTAATTTCCGAGACTCCGGGTGGGTTGTGAAGAGCGTTAAACACTCGGTCACTGTGTCAGTCATGTATACATTGTATTATGTAAAATATCACAAGACTAGTCTTGAATCTTGTTAGTAAACAAGTAGGTCGAGTTTAAAAGCAATGCAATGATGGACTCCAAAATTATTGATAGATAGTTTCAACCGGACGGACGAATGAACGAACGAACAAACGGAAGGACGGGCGAATGGACAGGACGATTACTATACATCTCCTGTATCAGTAGAGGCGGGGCATAAAAACTGTTTCATAGTTCTGTAAACGATAGACACATATCATTTTATCATCTGTATATTTAAGGAACTGGTACACCACTTGGTGATCCGACAGAAGTGCGTTCACTTGGAGAAAACTTTGGAAGATTATCAGATGCTCCTTCAGATGTGTTCATCGGTTCAGTGAAGACAAACATTGGACATTTAGAGGCAGCTGCTGGCGTTGCTGGGCTTATAAAAGTCCTCCTTATGATGAAATATAAAACAGTTGTTCCTTCCTTGTGGTACAATAAGGACAACGAAAATCCGAAACTGAAACTGTCGGTATTAGGGTTTCTTGTACCAACTGAATGTGCTCCGTGGAAAACGCCAAACGACAAGGGTAGGATTGCGTGTGTGAATAGTTTTGGATTCGGTGGAACTAACGCACATGCAATTATTGAACAGTATACCAACAAAGTGGAACAATCACAAACGAAAGACACTGAGGAGATACTTACATATCGTATTGTTACCATATCAGCTTTCGATAGACCAAATCTCACAACAAATATCCGTGTCCTGTGTGAAGCCTTAGATAAACTAGAGAGCATAGACCTAGATGCATTTTCATACACATCTACTTGTAGAAGAGAACATCGACCGATTCGCAAAGCAGTTCATGGTCGGACAATTAATGATATCAAATTATCAATGAAAAGTTATCTCAGCGTTCCGGGTGATTCATCAATGCAATCATATGCAAATTCCAAACATGTAGTGTTTGTTTATTGCGGGGTTGGCACAGCATGGAATGGTATGTGCGCCTCTCTGATGAATCTTCCTACATTTAGAAATGCTGTTAAACAGATAGACACAATATTAGAGCCACTTACAAAATTTTCAATTGGGAACATATTTAAGCACTCAGGTGATATTGTGAGTGACCCCTTTATTTCTCATCTAGCAATATTTGCATGTCAGGTAGGCTTAACAGCCCTTTGGAAACAAATGGGTATACAGCCTGTTTCTGTTGTAGGACAGTCTGTCGGTGAGGTTGCTGCTGCTCAAGCAGCCGGTTTCTTGTCGTTAAAAGACGCAGTAAACATTGTCTATCATCGATCGAAAGTATTGGCTGGTGTGAAAAGAGGTCGGATGGCGGTTGTGCGAAATGTTGATACTAACTTAGTTGAAAAGCACTGTAAATCAATAGGGTCAATTAGTATAGCTGTTTTCACGAGCGATTCTTCTTGTACAGTATCAGGTGACGATATATCATTACAAAAACTGAGAGAAGCGCTTTTGACATATGACCATGAAATTATTGACATTGATGCAAAATGTGCATACCACAGCCAATTTGTCCAAGGCGCAGCAAAGGAATTGTCCATGGCGCTGCAGATGAAACTGAATAACATCGAAGAACAAACGCCACATATATCAATGTTTTCAACAGTAACTGGAGATAAGGAAACAAATGTTCTATTTAACACCGCTTGTTATTGGCAGGAAAATGTTGAAAAGCCCGTTGCATTTTCCAAAGCTATTAAAGGATCTTCAGAAGGAACAGACCATGCATTGTTTGTTGAAATTGGCCCTTCACCAGTTCTAAGAGGTCATGCAGATAGAATATTTCCTGACAAGGAAAGGTATACTGTTTTGGCGTCAATGGAAAGAGAAGATGACACAAGGATATTAGCCAACACCATATGTAACCTATATGAATCAGGAATTAATTTGAACTGGAGGGAAATCTCACCACAGGTTGCTTACATAATCGATCTTCCGCTGTATCAGAGACGAAAATATAAACAGTTGTATAGAAGCTCTAACGCTGTCATGAGACTGCAAGGTGTGACTAGTCAAGGTTCTAAACATATGTATATACAACATCAAGCACCGAAAGTTGATAGAGCGTGTTTCAGCATCGCCATAGATGAGACAACAACACCATTCGTGTATGAACACATGGTAAATGGATTTTATATTGTTCCTGGTGCTACATACGCTGATATTGGATTCGAAGTAGGACGCACGACGTTTGGACTTCTGGAAACAGATGTTTCGATATCGCTGGAATTTCTGAGACCTGTTAGGGTTGAAAGGGGTGTTAAGTATACCCTTGATGCGTCGACGATAAAACAAACAGATGACATAATGTTCTTGTTGAAGCAAGATCAAAGGACAATGTGTAAAGGTTGGGTCCGACCGATAACACAAGGAAAGTCAGATAACGTTCGTAGCACAATGGACGTTGATCAAATAAAAGTTGCTATTACATGCGATGGGTTCACAACCCTAAGCGAAGACAATATGTATGACAATATGCGTTTGATGGGATTTCAGCATGGTCCGTGTTTTCGAATGATGAAGGAGTCAATGACGAATGGAATAGAAAGTTTAACATACATAACAGTGCCAGATGGAATTATGAAACAATTATGTGCAACAAAAATACACGCGTGTATACTAGACGTCATGATTCAAACATCTGTCAATACCATCACAGAAAACGTCTTTGAAAGTATCAAAGAAGATAACATGTCGCTCCTTCCTGTGGCAATTGGCGAACTTCGCATTTTGCAGAAACCGGAAAAAAGAATGATTGCATACACCAGAAGGATAAATACAATCGCTTTAGATACAGTCCGTCAGATTCATTTTAACATATTGCTTCTTAATTCAGATGGTAAAATCCTCGCTGATTTGAGAAATTATACCACGTACGGTAAACGGAACAATTCATTGGCCCCGTGTGAATTGCGATATCAATTTACTTGGCAACCTATCATCGTACCAACACCAGGAAATATCGATGAACCCCGCATTCTTGCTTTGACCAATACATTCAACAATACAACAGCAGAATTATTTCAATGCATAGCAAATATCACTTTGCTTCAACCACAAGAGGAAAATAATGCAAATTTAATACGTAAAGCGTTTACTCAGGAAAGTCAATCTTACGATTCAGTGATACTTCTAATTCACGAGTATGTTCCAACCTCCGACATCGACTGTGTAGCTGCGATAGAACTACAACGTCTTATTCAAAACAATTGTATGTTATTGGCAGATCTGGTGAAGTATATGACGGAATACAGAATTGTCGTTCCTTTGTATGTTGTGACGCAAAACACACAACCTAACTTTCCAACACAATCATTGTCTATCAACCTAGTTGGAGAAGAACTCTGGGGATTCGTTCGATCAGTACAGCTTGAGTTCATTCATGGCCCAATCACTTTGGTAGATGTTCAACCAACAATCAAAGAATCCAGAGATACATTATTGAAATTGATAGCAAATACTTTCAAAGACGTCAAACGCATCAAACCGGAACTTTTGATAGATACAGATCAAGTATATGGAGGCCAATTCACGAAAGATAGAAAATGTATTCTAATTCCCTCTTTGAGAGCTGAATATAAATTACAGAAAACATTGAATGTTCCCTATAAAGTCATGACTCAACGTTCAGACGGAAATCAACTTAAATGTCTATCGGAAGATGACCGTCATGTCGACGAAATCAAGTCTGGTTATATTGAAATACAAGTAAATTCGGTATGTAGCCATCCAATAACAATGTTTCCTCGAACGACTGAAGGCTTGAGGCAGGACCCGGACGCATTTCAAGAATCTATGTGTAATGGTTACATCCTATACGGCCTAGAATACACCGGGTACCCGTGGAAACTGACGAAAACGGAAATTTGCCGAACTCCAAAGGCTCGTGACGGAATAAGACGTATTGAGAAAGAACGGGAATGTGTCTGCATCTGGCCAACAGAGATAAAGACTAAAGTGGTGGTTCCAAAGGGTTGTGTTGTGAATTTGAAAGAACTAGGAGGATATTATGAACCTGGTCTTCTTCTTTATTCCGTGGTTTGTTGGTCGATGGTTGATCTTGTTCCACGTTGGGCAAGTGTTGTTATATATAGTCAGACAACAACTTCATTTGAAAGGACATTGCTCGCTAGTATGTTAAGGGTTCGAAAGCATGCCAACATCATTGATTGGACTATGGTATCAACATCAGTTGGAAAGAAAGTAGATGTATTAATATCATTGGACCAGATCGATTCCAGTTTCTTTGTCGCTAAATACTGCAAAGAGATAATATGTTTAAATGGAGCTATCCCGGTGACACTTATGATGGAATTAATAAGATCAAACTGTAAGCCAAAGATTACTTCACCAGAAATATCAAGCCTTTTAAAACAGAAGGTTCCAAGATCTTTACCAAAAGTAGTCGCGTGGTTACAAATGTATAAACAAAGAGTTGAAACAGTGTCTAGCCATATTTGTTCAGCCCACCAACTACTACAAAACTGGGAATTGAAATTGCCTGTAAGATGCTCTTTAAATGGCTTGTTTAAAAAGTCAGGTGTGTATATCATTACAGGCGGATTGACTGGGTTAGGGTGGGAAATGGTGCAACTCTTTGCCGAAATGGGCGCTGGTACAGTTGTGGTTCTGTGTCGTAGACATGTGATGTCAGAACAGTTGATAAACCTGAACAATCTTGGATCAAGGACAGATTCTAAAGTTTTTTGCATTCGCACAGATGTTACCGATTACGCGTCTGTTCAATCAGCATTGACAGAAATACGCAGCAGTGTTAAGTACTGTGACATAAAAGGAGTGTTTCATGGCGCTGGTATATTGAATAGTAAACTTCTAGCGAACATAAAGGAAAGTCAAGTAGAAGAGGTACTGAACCCAAAGGTCATTGGTACAATCAATATGCACATAGCTACACAAAACTGTGATTTAGATTACTTTGTAGTAGCCTCATCGGTAAACAGTTTGATCGGAACACCCGGACAATGCAGTTACGGAGCTGCTAACTCTTTCATAGACACCTTCATCGAATGGAGACGCAGAAGAGGACTTCCAGGTCAATCTATAAATTGGGGAGCTTTGTCTGTCGGAATGGCATCCAGAAAACAATTTGTGGACATTTTCGAGCAGAGGGGATTTTGTTTATTGACGAAATTGGAAATTCGAAGTTGCTTGCAAGAAGCGCTTTTATGCAACAGCACAAACATCGTATACACGAATGTTGATTGGGATGCAGCTATCAAAGACTATCTCAATCCTAATATGGTTCGCATGAAGTTACAAATGGACGTTTTGTTTGAGCAAGTCAAGACATCAGTCTTTGACGCTGACAATATCGAAGCACTCAATGTTCTATTTGACATCAATACACTCAGAGTTGCCGGTGAAAAAACGCAGAGACATGTTTTAAACCAGGTAGTTAAAACAGTTATTGGTAAGACTATTGGATGTGATACAACCCGAGTTAATATGGGATCGACCCTAGAGGAAACTGGTTTCGATTCTATGTCCAAAGTAACATTCATCAATCTTATACGAACAATTACTGGATATCAATTGACTGCACAATCCATGGCAGATTCGAGCCAAACGTATGACGATTTGATTCAAGAATTGCTTAAAGGATTGTTTGGTGAGACAGGAGAAGGTGGGGACAGCATGACTAAAAGTTAAGTTCAATATGTCTAGCAAGTGAAAACAGCCGACCGTACAGTTGACCTCCATAAGTCGTTTATTTCACATTCTGTCAACATCGTCCTTTAAGTTATATGACATGATGCTCCTAAGGCGTATATGCAATGTAGGTGGACAGACAAGCCATATTTTGACATAAATTATCAAACAACCAATTGCAACATTTGCCTTTAATGCAAATTAAAAAAATACTGGTGAATGCCGATTTAAAACAGTTTTGCGCTCACAAGATTCCGTGTCTCGGCACATAGATTAGAGGTAGAAGCCGGAAGATGGCACAAACCACATAGAATTCCATACGACGATAGAAAATGTCAAAATTGTAAAATACTAGAAGACGAATTTCACTTTTTGTTACAATGTCCCCTTTATCACGAAATGAGCAGATATCATATTAAAACATATTATTGACATCATCCCAAAATGCCTAAATTTATTGAACCTTTGAAATCTGATAATAAGACTATTCAAAGAAACCTATCTATTTTCTACAGAAAAGTTTTTGAAATAAAACGTAAGACAATCATGTACAGTAGACTCCCTCAAAAACCGGACCCCTTTTCATACGTATGTTGGTGTGTGTGTGTTATGATACATGTACATGCTTATATTACATGAACAGTACAACCTCTGCAGAGAAACACTCTTTGAGAGCTACAAATAATGGCCCTTGTATAGAAGTTGTTGCAATATAGGGGTTAACTTTTATAAAAAAATCAACTAACATTCATTTGTACCAAAATCAAAATTGCTCATTTTTGCATTGGTTATCAGAATCATCCAATGGTATAGACAGTAAAATCAAACAAATCCCGAAATGCAAGTCTTAAATTATTGGAGACATGTCAATTAAAAATGTTTTGTTTGGATTTAGTGCATTGTTGTCGTAATTACAAATATGTTGGTGCGCTAAAAGATCCTTTGCTCAGGTATATGTTTGTAGCAATACCTAGCTTAACAACAAAACATCAAACGATAGGTCCGTTTTTAATTGCGTTCGTTATTAAGAAATTATTAAAAAGCCTCTATAAGTAGAAAACTCGGCGAATTTCACAAAGTATTTTTCACGCCTATGCTTATTGTACGTGGGACCAGTTTAAGAGTAAACATTAACCGGACGATTTGTTGATGACACCTTTTGTTATGACACGATCTTTAATTAACAGTATACTAGGTGACAAATCGGCAAAGACAAACATACGCGTCCGGTATTCCTTAATTAGTTATCGTTTAATATATTTGTAGCGGACCGTAACATGATGTAACATTGTACTGTATAAGTATGTAGAATGACAGGCACGTATTCCTTTTTCTTTAATAAACTATACTCTAACGATATTTTTATAGTTTTCTTGTAATCATTGTATGTATCGATGCAATAGAACAAGATTGCAGAGGTAATCAGTGTATGTATTAAGACAATAGAATAGGGTTGCAGAGGCAATCAATGTATGTATTGATACAATAGAACAAGATTGCAGGGGTGATCAGTGTACGAGGGTTGTCCCAGTAAATCGTGTACTTTGCTCATTACACAAAAATTTCCAAAACATCTGTTTCAAATTTTCACTGATGATTAATGAATATGTTCTTAATTGGTATCCGGAATTTTATGAAAATGTATCAAGAAATACAATGCAGTTTACATTACTAATACACATGGTATGCAAGTGCGGGTCACAGTGACGTCAAAGTAAGAACGTTATACCGTGGAACCACCTTTCTCAATATCTTAAGTTAACGTTCCTAGTATTCAATTGCTTACGATGGCATTAAACTTTTTCTGATACGCATTTGCGAACAAATCACAATCGAATCCACCATATAAAAGCTGTCTGATCGAAACAACAAACTCTCACGGTGGGATAAAAACTAGCCCGAACATATCCCATCTACTGCGAGAAGAGTGAAAACCCTGTGGTGCATGACACATTTGATCAAGGGGAAATACAACCCGCAGATGTCCCAAAAATAATTAAATATTTATAGTCATTCATACATACATGTTCTAGAAAAATTATATTTATAAATTGTATATCCTTTAGTCTAGTTGAGAGTCTTAAACTTTTTCTCGACGACATAGTATCAAAAAAAGCGTACTGTGATTCTACCGGTGTTTCCTATTCTGACGTCACAGTTATCGCACGGTTTAATGTGTCTCTTCAAAAATGCACAAATAATGAAATTGATTTGAACTTAACAGTGATGACATTAAACAGACAGTCCTTAATGCCGGAGTAAAAATAACGCGCATTAACTTATTGAAAATATGAGAATTACAACCTTATTGAACATTCAATGAATGAATCAAGGCGCGTTTTATGGGTTGCGCCGCATTTGCGTACATGGGGCTGGATTAATACCGATAAAATGCAGCATACGCATATCTGTTGACTTTTTCTACTTAATTAAGATCAACAATGAATTCATAAAGGTCTTTGCAAAAAATCATTATCATGTGACGCCTAATAAGAAAAATAATAGCAAAGTACACGATTTACTGGAACAACCCTCGTATGTATAGATACAATGATTCAATAGAACAAGATTGCAGGGGTGATCAGTGTATGTATTGAGACAATATAATAGTGTTGCAGAGGTAATCAATGTATGTATTGATACAATGGAACAATATTGCAGAGGTAATCAGTGTTTGTATTGATACAATGGAACAATATTGCAGAGGTAATCAATGTATGTATTGATACAATGGAACAATATTGCAGAGGTAATCAATGTATGTATTGATACAATGGAACAATATTGCAGAGGTAATCAATGTATGTATTGATACAATGGAACAATATTGCAGAGGTAATCAATGTATGTATTGATACAATGGAACAATATTGCAGAGGTAATCAATGTATGTATTGATACAATGGAACAATAATGCAGAGGTTATCAATGTATGTATTGATACAATGGAACAAGATTGCAGAGGTAATCAATGTATGTATTGATACAATAGAACAATAATGCAGAGGCAATCAGTGTTTGTTTTGACACAATAGAACAAGTTTGCAGATGTGATAAGTGTATGCATTGATACAATAGAACAATAATGCAGAGGTAATCAGTGAATGTACACTTACGGACTTTGAAAACGCACCACTTATTCAAACCACGAAATTTAATAGTAAACATTGTTTATTGTATTTAAATTTTGTCTATAGATAGCTCAATTTATGTTTTAACATCTTGCAAAATTTCAAAACGACATTTAACAATGTGACTTAAGTTTGCCTAAGTCTCAAAACCAAATTTACAGTTAGTGGGGTGCGTGTAAAGTTATATTTTAGGTGCGGTAACAACCGCATGTACTCATTACAATTGCAATCCGCTTCTGGAGAATATTCCTCTATTCATAAAAAATGGCTCGGACAACCTTGTGGGCAGATCGTGTCATGGAACTCATCCGTGGACTCAGGTTTGAAAGAACATGTCATATGTTTTCGTTCGGATCAAAATTTGGGACATTCCATTACGCAGATATTGCTTTCTTCACGAAAATTGGCTGTTATTCGTTATCTATGCGCATGGTTATATTCATACTGTCCAAGGTTAACATCCCTGTCATCCGGAAATAGTATTAGTAATACAAGAAGGAAGTGACTGCATGTTGAAGCACGTGTTAAATGTTAGACGAAACAAAAGTTGGCAGGGTACTAAGTGAAAATGTTGTATTTCATAAATGATATTTTTATTTGATGATTTAGCATATATACGAGGGTTGTACCAGAATTATGTAGACTTTTGTCATACGTTCCATACCATTTATCATACAGACAAATACTTTTGTTTGGTGTGCAAATAATATTTACTGCGTAAGTACGAGAAATTGCAAAGCCGTATCTAATTTTGATCAAATTCTGCAGCTGCCGGAGATAGATAGGGGTACGGTATGCGGGGCACGTCAACGGAACGTCACGATGTTGGCGGAACTTCCAGTATTAGTGAAGCTCCTAACTGTGTACATTGTAGCTATAAAGATAGGCACAACTGTGCACAAAACTTACGAATGTTTATTTACTACAATTATTGTAATAAAAGTTCCAATTTATTACTAGTACTGTCGCACATAACCCTTATATTAAAACGTCGATCCAGGTCCATGTGGTCCAAGAAAAACTTGGTAACGTCGCATTGGCCGTTGGTTTTAGCCGTCGGTCCATGTCGTTTTATTCGGTCTCGACCACGATTGATGCGCTTTTGTCGTTTGAAAATCAGATAACTCGGTACAAGAGATTTAGTGTTAGCAGGTTCCAACATTTAAAGCGTTTGTTCTGGCGTCTTCCCGAGGTTCACACAAAACTTAATGTTGATGCCATTTCCAGCGTATTTCGCTAACGTCATATTTTCACTGGTTACGCGCAGCAGCTGGGCACTGTTTTACTAACAATGCGTAAATGTCGCGTATATTTACGCATAGATATCTACCTTACGCAAACTCGTAAGTGTGTTTTACTAAACGATAGCAAGTACTCGCATACATTTACGCAAAAAATATTGAAGATTGAACGTAATTCGGGACACAATATAACCAATATAACAAATATAACGGGTACCAGAATGAATAAATATGCGTCAAGATTTGATGATTAATCTCGCCTAAAACAACATGTGACGGTCTAAAACAACAAACGACGGTCTACAATAACATGCGACGGTCAATAATCATCAGTGCGTGTTAAAAACTCTTCACTAACGTTCATATTTGCCATTTAGGGTTGCCCAGCCTTGGCGTAGAAATAAGCTAAAACTTACGACAGAATGTGAACTAAAACATCTTTGTAAAACGCATTTACGCAAATATTATCGACGTACGCAATATTTTAGGAAATCTTTGGTTTACGCTAGCGTAAATGCTTTGATAAAACAGTGCCCTGTTGCTTGTTTTCTACCATAAATCAACGACGGTAACTTTTATCAAGTCGAAATTTATGGCGTATGTTCCAAGGATAATGTGCTTGTATGCCACGAAGTTGCATTAAAATTAGACATGATATCTGTGAGGTATAACCAGTTGAATAATTCCAAAAATGTTTGTAAAATTCGCTGCCCCGCCTATCCAACTATTGGTTACTATGGTGATAGATTAAATGGCATTCTAACATTCTGTTAGAAAATATTTTTACTGCTTCTCTTGAAAAAGGTTTGAAGTTTTCGTAAGGCAAATTTGGTGATAATACATGCCTAAATAAAAAAGTTGTGACAAAAGTCTACGTAATTCTGGTACACTCCTCGTATCGACACCTACAAGCATTCTTTTGACAGGCACGTTTGTTGACCGGAAGTTGTTTTTTTTGGCGGAGCATACGTAATAATTTATCTTTATTAGGTGGCTTTTTAGGCCGTTTATCCCTATTTGAAGATGAACGGTGGTGTCAGTTGGCATAAAACGCTATTGGAGACGTATATTTACTGTATCATGACAATGTAATCGCGCAAAAACCAAACGGTGGCTACTTCCGGTTTGTAACATGTCTTTACCTCCAGACACATCAGTTTCAGATTGACATTTAATGTAACCTTTGGTTTTGAACACTTAAAATTTGTTTTTTTTTTTTTTGGTATGCTAATCGTTTACACATCGTCTTTTACACAGGTCGGATATTGTCATTCGCACGATACTCACGCGCTAAAAATGAGATTTGGCCACTTGGTCACTACTAGCGATTCGGTTAGTAAAAATGGATTAAAATTTACTTTACCGACAACGCTCTAACACAGGAACAGTATATCATTGGTATAAAATAATCCTAAATAGTTTATACAAAAAATACCGACCCCTGAAAAGTGGTGCGTTTTCAAAGTCCGTAAGTGTATTGATACAATAGAATAGGGTTGCAGAGGAAATCAGTGTATGTATTGATACACTAAAACAAGTTTGCAGGGGTGATAAGTGCATATATTGATACAATAGAACAATAATGCAGAGGTGATCAGTGAATGGATTGATACAATAGAAAAATATTGCTGAGGTGATCAGTGTATGTATTCATATACTGAGTTCCAAAAGTTCCGCATCCAATATACGGTGTGTCATTTTTACTAGAATGTCCAACTTATTTATGATAATTCAAATGCGCATGTGTAGAGCGATGTGTACTTGATATAAATCATAGACAGTTATCGATTTGAAGATATGTATCAATCCATAATAAAGCCACATGTGACACCACCCCACGATTACAAAGTACACACAACGATAAACTACTATTTTGTAGTGGAAGGGAGGTAATAATCGTAAATAAATACCGAAAATGATCTCTCTTTGACCATGGACAATTATTGATGTTGCAATAGAGTCTGTACAACAGGCCATATTTTAAGAAACAACCTTTTTGACATAAAAAACACTGCATTAAAGCAAGTTTCCCATAATTTTAATGCTTGGTGGACTACAATTAAGCTACAACAATGCCGTTATTCTTTTTGCAAAAATATAGCAGCATTACCTGTCTAGGTCATCGGCATTGACCCTTGACCTGTTGTCACGTGGTACGTCATATACAGTTGTTTTCGGATGGAGATGATACAACAGTCTTATTATGATAGAGACGTGTCAATTTAATTCGACACTATGTATTTTAGTGAAACACCAGCCTCTAGCGTCTTATATACACGAGTCGTTCACCATTATCCATTTTTGCAATCAAATTAAGCGTACATTTATAACTTATTTGCCTAACTTATTGTGTTTTTTCGTAACACAGACACGATGCAAGTAAATTGGAAGTGAAAATTTAGTCGAAAATGAAGAACCCCAATTATGCGTGCTTGAATAGACGTTTTTACCATTTGTAATGGTGGGATCATTCAAGCGTGACGAAATCCAACGGAAATAGGTTCAACATAAACACTATGGATAGGCAAATGGACAGTGTTCCTAAGAAATCTTTTAAGTTAACTATTTAAAAAAATGAATTTTTAATTAAGATGCAGAACGTTTGGAACTCAGTATACAATAGAACAATATTGTAGAGGTGATCGGTGAATGTATTGATACAATAGAAAAATATTGCAGATGTAATCAATTTATGTATTCATACAATAGAATAATATTGCAGAGGTAATCGATTTATGTATTCATACAATAGAATAATATTGCAGAGTAGATCAGTGTATGTATTCATACAATAGAACAAGATTGCTGAGGTAATCAGTGTATGTATTCATACAAAAGAACAAGATTGATGAGGTAATCGTGTATGTATTCATACAAAAGAACAAGATTGATGAGGTAATCGTGTATGTATTCATACAAAAGAACAAGATTGCTGAGGTGATCAATGTATGTATTCATACAATAGAACAAGATTGATGAGGTTATCAGTGTATGTATTCATACAAAAGAACAAGGCTGCAGAGGTTATCAGTGTTTGTGTTGATACAAAGATAATTGACGTGATCAGTGAATGTATAGAGATAAAAGAACAATATTACAGAAAAAATCAGAGTATGTACATGTATTGAGACAATAAAACAAGATCAACAAACGGTAAGTGTATGTATTGACACAAAATAACAAGATTGCAGAGGTGATCAGAGAATGCTTTTTGGCAATGGTATCTTAGTCTGGCAGAGGTGATCGTTGTACACGAAAGCTGGTTGGCAGAGGATTTCAATATTTGAACATTGGGACTGATCTGCTCAGAGTTTGCCTATGGATATACGGACTGATTGGGAAAATCTTACTGGTTGGCAGTGACTGTACATGGTTGCATGTGGACAAGCGTACTAGCTGGAAGGGAACTGGTTTGTGCTTATATTAATAAACAAGAAAGCGTTGCTTACGTTAACTTCTTACCTTTACATCTTTTTAAATCATGCGACAAAGAATGACATTTAGATGAAGCATACGCTGGTTGTGAAAGAATATACATGCATGACGTCATGAAATAGATGTGACATCCCATTTATTGGTATTTCGGCCGATATGGAATGGTATAATTTGTCACGCTATAATACAATGTAAATCAATAACAACAGAAAACCGCAACATTCATAATTAAATGAAAACAGAAAACATACATCACCAGCCAAAACAGCAATATCATAAAGTAAACTCCAAACTACATTCAGTCTCAAACAACCGAATTTGATAAAACCCTCAATTCCAGTCATAAGACCTAAATAATAACAATTATGTAGACCAAAAACAACAACAACAACAACAACATTATGATGTTAACCCAAAACTAGAGACACCTGCAAACTTCAAGCATATTATAATGAACACCCCCATCACAGTAACCGAACTACAACCATATTACAATTTACACCCATCACCACGGTCACCTACCAACAACAACAACCATATTATAATGTACACTATCACCACAGTCACGTACCAACAACAACAACCATATTATAATGTACACCCTCCAATACAGTCACCTACCAACAACAACCATATTATCATGTACAACGATCACCACAGTCACACACCAACACCAACAACCATATCATAAAGTACACCAATACAGTCACCTACCAACAACAACCATATTATGATGTACAACGATCACCACAGTCACCCACTAACAACGACCATATTATAATGTACACCCATCACCACAGTCACCTACCAACAACCATACTGTAATGTACAACCATCACTACAGTCAACTACCAACAACAACCACATTATAATGTATACTCATCACCACAGTCACACACCGAAAACAACCATATTAAAATGTACACTCATCACCACAGTCAAACACCAACAACAACCATATTATAATGTACACCCTCCACCACAGTCACCTACCAACAACAAAAACCATATTATAATGTACAACGATCACCACAGTCACCAACCAACATCAACAACCATATTATAATGTACACCTATCACCACATACACACACAAACAACCATATTATAATGTACACCCATCACCACAGTCACCTACCAACAACAACAACCATATTATAAAGTACACCAATCACCACAGTCATCTACCAACAACAACAACCATATTATAATGTACACCCTCCAACACAGTCATCTACCAGCAACAACAACCATATAATAATGAACACCATCACCACAGTCACCTACCAACAACAACAAATATATAATAATGAATACCATCACCACAGTCTCCTACCAACATCAACAACCATATAATAATGAATACCATCACCACAGTCTCCTACCAACATCAACAACCATATAATAATGTACATTCATCACCACAGACACACACAAACAACCATATTATAATGTACACCCATCACCACAGTCACCTACCAACAACAACAACCATATTATAATGTTCACCCTCCACCACAGTCACCTACCAACATCAACAACCATATAATAATGAACACCATCACCACAGTCACCTACCAACAACAACAACCATATAATAATGAACACCATCACCACAGTCCCCTACCAACATCAACAACCATATAATAATGAACACCATCACCACAGTCACCTACCAACAACAACAACCATATTATAATGAACACCCATCACCACAGTCACCTACAAACAACAACAACCATATTATAATGTACACCATCACCACAGCCACCTACCAACAACAACCATATTACAATGGACACCCATCACCACAGTCACCTACCAGCAACAACCATATCATAATGTACACCCATCACCACAGTCACCTACCAGCAACAACCATATTATAATGTACAACCATCACCACAGTCAACTACCAACATCAACAACCAAATAATAATGAACACCATCGCCACAGTCACATACCAACAACAACAACCATATTATAATGTACACCCATCACCACAGTCACCTACCAACATCAACAAACATATTTTAATGTACACCCATCACCAAAGACACCTACCAACAACAACCATATTGCAATGTACACCCATCACCACAGTCACCCACCAACATCAACAACCATATTATAATGTACACCCATTACCAAAGTCACCTACCAACAACAACCATATTACAATGTAAACCCATCACCAAAGTCACCTACCAACATCAACAACCATATTTTAATGTACACCCATCACCAAAGTTACCTACCAGCAACAACAACCATATTATAATGTACACCCATCACCAAAGTCACCTACCAGCAACAACAACCATATTATAATGTACACCTATCACCACAGTCACCTACCAACATCAACAACCATATTATAATGTTCACCCATCACCAAAGTCACCTACCAGCAACAACAACCATATTATAATGTACACCCATCACCAAAGTCACCTACCAGCAACAACAACCATATTACAATGTACACCCATCACCAAAGTCACCCACCAACATCAACAACCATATTATAATGTACACCAATTACCACAGTCACCTACCAACAACAACCATATTATAATGTACACCTATCACCACAGTCACCTACCAACAACAACAACCATATTATAATGTAAACCTTTCACCACAGTCACCTACCAACAACAACAACCATATTATAATGTACACCTATCACCACAGTCACCTACCAACAACAACAACCATATTATAATGTACACCTATCACCACAGTCAACTACCAACAACAACAACCATATTATAATGCACACCCATCACCAAAGTCACCTACCAACAACAACCATATTATAATGTACACCCATCACCAGAGTCACCTACCAACAACAACAACCATATTATAATGTACACCTATCACCACAGTCACCTACCAACAACAACAACCATATTATAATGTACACCCATCACCAAAGTCACCTACCAACATCAACCATATTATAATGTTCACCCATCACCACAGTCACCTACCAACAACAACCATATTATAATGTACAGTCATCACCACAGTCACCTTCCAGCAACAACAACCATATTATAATGTACACCTATCACCACAGTCACCTACCAACAAAAGCCATATAATAATGTACACCCATCACCAAAGTCACCTACCAACATCAACAACCATATAATAATGTACACCCGTCACCACAGTCACCTACCAACAACAACAACCATATTACAATGTACACCCATCACCACAGTCACCTACCAGCAACAACAACCATATTATAATGTACACCCTCAAATACAGTCATCTACCAACAACAACCATATTATAATGTTCACCCATTACCACAGTCACCTACCAAAAACAACTACCATATTATAATGTACACCCTCCAATGCAGTCACCTACCAACAACAACCAAATTATAATGTACACCCATCACCACAGTCACCTACCAACAACAACCATATTATAATGTACACCCATCACCACAGTCACCTACCAACAACAACAACCATATTATAATGTACACCTATCACCACAGTCACCTACCAACAACAACAACCATATTATAATGTACACCCATCACCAAAGTCACCTACCAACATCAACCATATTATAATGTACACCCATCACCACAGTCACCTACCAACAACAACCATATTATAATCTACAGTCATCACCACAGTCACCTACCAGCAACAACCACCATATTATAATGTACACCTATCACCACAGTCACATACCAACAACAACCATATTATAATGTACACCCATCACCACAGTCACCTACCAACAACAACAACCATATTATAATGTTCACCCTCCACCACAGTCACCTACCAACATCAACAACCATATAATAATGAACACCATCACCACAGTCACCTACCAACAACAACAACCATATAATAATGAACACCATCACCACAGTCCCCTACCAACATCAACAACCATATAATAATGAACACCATCACCACAGTCACCTACCAACAACAACAACCAAATAATAATGAACACCATCACCACAGTCACCTACCAACAACAACAACCATGTTATAATGTACACCCATCACCACAGTCACCTACAAACATCAACAACCATATTATTATGTACACCCATCACCAAAGACACCTACCAACAACAACCATATTGCAATGTACACCCATCATCACAGTCACCCACCAACATCAACAACCATATTATAATGTACACCCATTACCAAAGTCACCTACCAACAACAACCATATTACAATGTAAACCCATCACCAAAGTCACCTACCAACATCAACAACCATATTATAATGTACACCCATCACCAAAGTTACCTACCAGCAACAACAACCATATTATAATGTACACCCATCGCCAAAGTCACCTACCAGCAACAACAACCATATTATAATGTACACCTATCACCACAGTCACCTACCAACATCAACAACCATATTATAATGTTCACCCATCACCAAAGTCACCTACCAGCAACAACAACCATATTATAATGTACACCCATCACCAAAGTCACCTACCAGCAACAACAACCATATTACAATGTACACCCATCACCAAAGTCACCCACCAACATCAACAACCATATTATAATGTACACCAATTACCACAGTCACCTACCAACAACAACCATATTATAATGTACACCTATCACCACAGTCACCTACCAACAACAACAACCATATTATAATGTACAACTTTCACCACAGTCTCCTACCAACAACAACAACCATATTATAATGTACACCTATCACCACAGTCACCTACCAACAACAACAACCATATTATAATGTACACCTATCACCACAGTCACCTACCAACAACAACAACCATATTATAATGCACACCCATCACCAAAGTCACCTACCAACAACGACCATATTATAATGTACACCCATCACCACAGTCACCTACCAACAACAACAACCATATTATAATGTTCACCCTCCACCACAGTCACCTACCAACATCAACAACCATATAATAATGAACACCATCACCACAGTCACCTACCAACAACAACAACCATATAATAATGAACACCATCACCACAGTCCCCTACCAACATCAACAACCATATAATAATGAACACCATCACCACAGTCACCTACCAACATCAACAACCAAATAATAATGAACACCATCACCACAGTCACCTACCAACAACAACAACCATATTATAATGTACACCCATCACCACAGTCACCTACAAACATCAACAACCATATTATTATGTACACCCATCACCAAAGACACCTACCAACAACAACCATATTGCAATGTACACCCATCATCACAGTCACCCACCAACATCAACAACCATATTATAATGTACACCCATTACCAAAGTCACCTACCAACAACAACCATATTACAATGTAAACCCATCACCAAAGTCACCTACCAACATCAACAACCATATTATAATGTACACCCATCACCAAAGTTACCTACCAACAACAACAACCATATTATAATGTACACCCATCACCAAAGTCACCTACCAACATCAACCATATTATAATGTTCACCCATCACCACAGTCACCTACCAACAACAACCATATTATAATGTACAGTCATCACCACAGTCACCTACCAGCAACAACAACCATATTATAATGTACACCTATCACCACAGTCACCTACCAACAAAAACCATATAATAATGTACACCCATCACCAAAGTCACCTACCAACATCAACAACCATATAATAATGTACACCCGTCACCACAGTCACCTACCAACAACAACAACCATATTACAATGTACACCCATCACCACAGTCACCTACCAGCAACAACAACCATATTATAATGTACACCCTCAAATACAGTCATCTACCAACAACAACCATATTATAATGTTCACCCATTACCACAGTCACCTACCAACAACAACTACCATATTATAATGTACACCCTCCAATGCAGTCACCTACCAACAACAACCAAATTATAATGTACACCCATCACCACAGTCACCTACCAACAACAACCATATTATAATGTACACCCATCACCACAGTCACCTACCAACAACAACAACCATATTATAATGTACACCCATCACCAAAGTCACCTACCAACAACAACCATATTATAATGTACACCTATCACCACAGTCACCTACCAACAACAACAACCATATAATAATGAACACCATCACCACAGTCCCCTACCAACATCAACAACCATATAATAATGAACACCATCACCACAGTCACCTACCAACAACAACAACCATATTATAATGAACACCCATCACCACAGTCACCTACAAACAACAACAACCATATTATAATGTACACCATCACCACAGCCACCTACCAACAACAACCATATTACAATGGACACCCATCACCACAGTCACCTACCAGCAACAACCATATCATAATGTACACCCATCACCACAGTCACCTACCAGCAACAACCATATTATAATTTACAACCATCACCACAGTCACCTACCAGCAACAACAACCATATTATAATGTACACCCATCACCACAGTCACCTACCAACAACAACAACCATATTATAATGTACACCTATCACCACAGTCACCTACCAACAACAACAACCATATTATAATGTACACCCATCACCACAGTCACCTACCAACAACAACAACCATATTATAATGTACACCCTCCACCACAGTCACCTACCAACATCAACAACCATATTATAATGTACACCCATCACCTCAGTCACCTGCCAACAACAACAACCATATTATAATGTACACCCATCACCACTCTCACCTACCAACAACAACAACTATATAATAATGTACAGCATCACCACAGTCACCTACCAACAACAACAACCATATTATTATGTACATCCATCACCACAGTCACCTACCAACAGCAACAACCATATAATAATGTACACCATCACCACAGTCACCTACCAACAACAACAACCATATAATAATGTACACCCATCACCACAGTCACCTACCAACAACAACAACCATATAATTATGTACACCCATCACCACAGACACCTACCAACAGCAACCATATTATAATGTACACCATCACCACAGTCACCTACCAACAACAACTATATTATAATGTACACCCATCACCACAGTCACACACCAACAACAACCATATTACAATGTACACCCATCACCACAGTCACATACCAAAAACAACCATATAATAATGTATACCATCGCCACAGTCACCTACCAACAACAACAACCATATAATAATGTACACCCATCACCACACTCACCTTCCAATAACATAATTAGAAATTCGGTTTAATGTACAAATGTGTGAATGTTTGAATACCTGAAGCAAGGTTACAACAGTAAGTGATCAACATTTTAATTTAGCTGAAGAATGCAGAAAACAAGTGCAAGTATAGGCTTTAATAATATGGTTTATGTTGGTAGGCGACCTGGCTTTAATGAAAGAATTAATACTGGCGAGAATAAGTAATGTGTGGAGTGCTGAAGCTGTCAGAATGACGAGTACCAGCACCAAAAACCAGACATGTACGTCAAAACGTTATTTTGAGAAATGTGATATTTATACTAGAGTGCGGTTCACCTCGAATTACTGCGATAAACATATTCCCTATCAATAAAATTGAACGATATCAGGGTTTCGATTATTTGTATTCTTCTAAAAGCATTTTTTAAACTAATTTATAAAAAGAACACGTGGCCAATCAGAAATTCGTTCAATGTATGCATGCATCTGACGTCATGAGCGCACTCCATTCTCACAGCTTGAAGTGTTTTTAAGAAAAGCCAATCAACAGGGAACAAATTCATACCTAGTACGAGACTATTCCAAGCTGTGCACGAGGCCAACGTGCAAAAACGCAATTTCGCACCAACCGTTACGTATGGATGATTTTGTACATGAATACGCCATTTCTTTCCGGAAAGCGGTAAATTCGTGCTTGGAAAGAATATGGTTTTAAAGAATAAATGACACAGCCTAAGATTTATTGATATAATATATCAGATGATATAATATTTTTTATCATGACCAATTAGAAATTCGGTTATGTGTATAACTGTTAAAATAGGACAACACAGCAACCTCATAATTCATCTACAAGTTCTAAGAAATATTGTAATGTAGAAAGGGAAAATATTCAAACATGTCAATTATACAAAAAGAAATTCAATAATCCACACGAAATAATTCACTGAAATAACAATTATACGTATACTTAGACGATTACTTCAGTAGAACCAAACCATGTTTCCAACCTGGACATCTCTAACACACTGACCACACAGTACACATTGACTATAAAAATCCTGTTCCTGCAATATAATACACACATACAACTGCACTGTGTGGTAGCACTGCACTGTCGAAATGAACGGAGGATTCAAGATGGAGTACGTTAACGACGATAAAAGTTATTTGTTATTTCATTTCTAACTGACAGCCCCAGCTGAATCGCCAACTTAAGCTCTTTCATTACATAGTTCATTTACAATACAGGACGCCGCATTTAAAAAGATTTGGCCGAAAACAAAACATGCTTACTTTTTTCGTCGTTGACGTACTCCATCTTGAATCCTCCGTGCATTTCGGCAGTACAGTGCTACCACACAGTGAACTGGTCAAACAGGTTAAATGAATACAAAAATACCTAATACACACATTAACAATAGTCAACAATATATAAATACGGATGCTGGTCTACAACAACCAAATAATAATGTCTACCACTAATTACGGAAACCTGCCAACAACAGCCAAATTATAATGTAAACCTTTAACTACAAGCACCTGCCCACAACAGCCAAATTATAATGTAAGCCTTTAACTACAGTCACCTGCCAACAACAGCAATATTATAATGCAAACCTCTAACTACAAGGACCTATCAACAACAGCCAAATGATATTGTAAATCTCTAACTACAAGCACCTGTCAACAACAGCCAAATTAAAATGTAAACATCTAGCTACAAGCACCTGTCAACAACAGCCAAATTATAATGTAAATCTCAAACTACTGTTACCTGTCAACAACAGCCAAATTATAATATAAACCTACAACTACTGTTACAATGTACCTGTCAACAACAGCCAAATTATAATATAAACCTCAAACTACTTTATTCTATATATTAATACGACTGTGAGCGTCAACATGGGTAGTATGAATATAACCTTGTTATGTGTATTAGAAATAAAACAATACAAATATTTTCATAGAAATATGACAATTGTAAAAATAAGATGCATAAATTTCTTCCTTTGTGCACTAAGTCCTTTATCAATGAATAAAGAAAACTAGATGCAAGTGTATTATAAGGTGTATAAACACATTGACACTTGTGAATTTTAATCACAAGCTAATTAAACCTATGAATGGACATTTTTGGACAGTTAACTTAATCCCTTTGGTACATTATAGGCAAAATGTCTCTCTGGAAATCATTTTGCTTTTTGTTGGAGTATAAGTCAGATACAGAACTTGTTATCGCTCAAAAGTGTCTTCTTACAAGTGTTATTGTACAGTTTCGGAAGGACGAACAACAAATTATCCTCGGCTTCGCCTCGGACAATTATGTTGTTTGTCCTTCCGAAACTATACAATAACGCATGTAAGAAGACACTTTTGAACGAAAACTAGTACTGTATCTAACATAATGTCAACCACTAATTATGATCACTTGCTAACAACAGATCTAATATAATGTCAACCTCAAACTATGGACATCTGTCTACAATAGCCATATAATAATGTCAACCTCCAACTGTGTAAACTGCTAACAGCATCCAAATTATAATATTAACCGTTAACCATGGTCACCTGCCTACAAAGACATATTTGATGGCAACTGTTAATTACAGTCGCCTGCCAGTAACAGCCAAATAAAAATGTTAACCACAAATTACAGTAACCTGCCAACAACAGCAATATTATAATGTCAACCTCAAACTATGGACACCTGCCAACAACAGCCATACTATATATAATGTCAACCACTCATTACAGACACCCATCTACAAAAGCCATATTATAATGGCAACTGTTAATTACAGTCACAATTTGCAGTAACCTGCCTACAACAGCTATATTGTAATGTCAACCACTTATTACGGTCTACTGACAACAACCGCCATATTATAATGTCAACCACTTTTACCAGTTACCAGTAAACAGCGGCCAAATTATGATGTCAACCACTAATTACGTTCACCTGTAAACAACAGCCAAATTATAATGTGAACCTCTAACTACTGTTACCTGTCAACAACAGCCAAATTATAATGTAAACCTCTAACTACTGTCACCTGTCAACAACAGCCAAATTATAATGTAAACCACTAACTACAAGCATCTGTCAACAACAGCCAAATTATAATATAAACCTCTTACTACTGTCACTTGTCAACAACAGCCAAATTATAATGTAAACCTCAAACTACTGTTACCTGTCAACAACAGCCAAATTATAATATAAACCTATAACTACTGTTACCTGTCAACAACAGCCAAATTATAATATAAACCTCAAACTACTGTTACATGTCAACAACAGCCAAATTATAATATAAACCTCAAACTACTGTTACCTGTCAACAACAGCCAAATTATAATATAAACCTCAAACTACTGTTACCTGTCAACAACAGCCAAATTATAATATAAACCTCAAACTACTGTTACATGTCAACAACAGCCAAATTATAATATAAACCTATAACTACTGTTACCTGTCAACAACAGCCAAATTATAATATAAACCTATAACTACTGTTACCTGTCAACAACAGCCAAATTATAATATAAACCTCGAACTACTGTTACCTGTCAACAACAGCCAAATTATAATATAAACCTCAAACTACTGTTACCTGTCAACAACAGCCAAGTTATAATGTAAACCTTTAACCATTGTCATGTGCCTACAGCAACGTTATAATAAACATGCCTTCTTCAACGAAATTAAAATGTCAATATTACTTGTTGTTACCTGGCTTCAGAACTACACAGGTATTCGATCCAATATTATATGATAGTAACATAAAAATATTGAAATGTAGAAAGGTAAAATATTCTAACAGGTCAGTTCTAAAAAGGAAAAATGCGAAATAATTCTCATAAGTAACAATTATACAGGTATGGGAAATATACTTACATGATTGATTCAGTATAACCACACCATTCTTCCTCCTGGACATCTCTGACACACTGAGAACTGACCACACAGTACACATAGACTTTATCAATACTTTTCCTGCTGTCAAAAACACAGATAACTGGTCAAACAGGTTTAATCAACACAAACATACCTAATACACGCATTTACTAAAAACAATAAAGGTGTCAAAAACATAATACATAACTTACAGGCACCGACATAGAACAGCAAAAATATAATGTCAACCTCTGACAATGGTCACCTGCCTACAACAGCCATATTATAATGTCACCTCCAACTACAGTCACCTGCAAACAACAGCCATATTATAATGCAACTTCAAACTACAGCCACCTGCCTACAACAGCCATATTTTAATGTAATCTCCAAGTACAGTAACCTGCCAACAGCAGCCATATTATAATGTCACCTCCAACTACAGTCACCTGCCTAGAACAGCCATATTATAATGTCAACCTCTGACAATGGTCACCTGCCTACAACAGCCATATTATAATGTAACATCCAACTACAGTAACCTGCAAACAGCAGCCAGATTGTAATGTAACCTCCAACTACAGTCACCTGCCTAGAACAGCCATATTATAATGTCAACCTCTGACAATGGTCACCTGCCTACAACAGCCATATTATAATGTAACATCCAACTACAGTAACCTGCAAACAGCAGCCAGATTGTAATGTAACCTCCAACTACAGTCACCTGCCTACAACAGCCATATTATAATGTCAACCACAAATAACGGTCACCTGCAAACGACAGCCAGATTATTATGTAAATCTCTAACTACAGGCACATGCCAATAACAGCCATATTATTATGTAAACCTCTAACTACATGCACCTGCCCATAGCAGCCATGCTATTTCGTAAACCTCTAACTACAGGCACTTGCTCATAGGAGCCATATTATCATGTAAACCTCTAACTCAAGGCACCTGCTCATAGCAGTCATATTATTATGTAAACCTCTAACTACAGGCACCTGTCTACACCATCCAAATTATAATGTAAACCTCAAACTACTGTCACCTGTCAACAACAGCCAAATTATAATCTAAACCTCTAACTACTGTCACCTGAAAACAACAACCAGACTATAATGTGAACCTCTAACTATTGTCACCTGTCAACAACAGCCAAATTATAATGTAAACCCCGAACTACTGTCACCTGTCAACAACAGCCAGACTATAATGTGAACCTCTAACTACTGTCACCTGTCAACAACAGCCAAATTATAATGTAAACCTCTATCTACTGTCACCTTTCAACAACAGCCAAATTATAATGTAAACCTCTAACTACAAGCACATGTCAACAACAACCAAATTATAATCTAAACCTCTAACTACAAGCACCTGTCAACAACAGCCAAATTATAATCTAAACCTCTAACTACTGTCACCTGTCTACAACAGTCAAATAATAATCTAAAACTCTAACTACAAGCACAAGTCCACAACAACCAAATTATAATCTAAACCTCAAACTACAGGCACCAGTCAACAGCAGCCAAATTGTAATCTAAACCTCTAACTACTGTTACCTGTCAACAACAACCAAATTATAATGTAAACTTCAAACTACTGTTACCTGTCAACAACAGCCAAATTATAATGTGAACCTTTAACCATTGGCATGTGCCTACAGAACCCTTATAATAAACATGCCTTCTTCAACGAAATTAAAATGTCAATATTACTTGTTGTTACCTGGCTTCAGATCTACACAGGTATTTGATCCAATATTATATGATAGTAACATACAAAATATTGAAATGTAGAAAGGTAAAATATCCTAACAGGTCAGTTCTTAAAAGGAAAAACAATGCAATAATCAACGCGAAATAATTCTCATCAATAACAATTATACAGATGTGGGAAATATACTTACATGATTGATTCAGTATAACCACACCATTCTTCCTCCTGGACATCTCTGACACACTGAGAACTGACCACACAGTACACATAGACTATATCAATACTTTTCCTGCTGTCAAAAACACAGATAACTGGTCAAACAGGTTTAATCAACACAAACATACCTAATACACGTATTTACTAAACACAACAAAGGTGTCAAAAACATAATACATTACTTACAGGCACCGACATAGAACAGCAAAAATATAATGTCAACATTTGACAATGGTCACCTGCCTACAACAGCCATATTAAAATGTAACCTCCAACTACAGTCACCTGCAAATAACAGCCATACTATAATGCAACTTCCAACTACAGCCACCTGCCTACAACAGCCATATTTTAATGTAATCTCCAAGTACAGTAACCTGCCAACAGCAGCCATATTATAATGTCACCTCCAACTACAGTAACCTGCCAACAGCAGCCATATTATAATGTCACCTCCAACTACAGTCACCTGCCTACAACAGCCATATTATAATGTCACCTCCAACTACAGTCACCTGCCTACATCAGTCCAATTATAATGTAACATCCAACTACAGTAACCTGCAAACAGCAGCCATATTGTTATGTAACCTCCAACTACAGTCACCTGCCTACAACAGCCATATTATAATGTCAACCACAAATAACGGTCACCTGCAAACAACAGCCAGATTATTATGTAAATCTCTTACTACATGCACCTGCCCATAGCAGTCATGCTATTTCGTAAACCTCTAACTACAGGCACTTGCTCATAGGAGCCATATTATCATGTAAACCTCTTACTACAGGTTCCTGCTCATAGCAGCCAAATTAGTATGTAAATCTCTAACTAAAGGCACCTGCTCATAGCAGTCATATCATTATGTAAACCTCTAACTACAGGCACCTGTCTACACCATCCAAATTATAACGTAAACCTCTTACTACAAGCACCTGTCAACAACAGCCAAATTATAATGTAAACCTCTAACTACAGGCACCTGTTCATAAAAGCCATATCATTATGCAAACCTCTTAACTACAGGAACCTGACCATTACAGCCGAAATATTATATAAATCTACAACTACAGGCACCTGCTCATAGCAATCATATATATGTAAACCTCTAACTACATGCACCTGTCCATAACAGCCGTATTATTATGTAAACCTGTAACTACAGGCACCTGCTCATAACAGCCATATTATTACGTAAAGTAATATATAACTACAGGCACCTGCTCATAACAGCCATATTATTACGTAAAGTAATATATAACTACAGGCATCTGCCCATAACAGCCATATTATAACGTAAACATTTAACTACAGGCACCTGCCCACAACAGCCAGATTATAACGTAAACCTTTAACTACAAGCACCTGTCAACAACAGCCAAATTATAATGTAAACCTCTAACTACACGCACCTGCCTATAACAGCCATATTATTATGTAAACCTGTAACTACAGGAACCTGCTCATATTAGCCATATTATTATGCAAACCTGAAACTACAGGCACCTGTCCATAACAGCCATATTATTATGTAAACATCTAACTACAGGCACCTGTCCATAACAGCCATATTATTATGTAAACCTCTAACTACAGGCACCTGTCCATAACAGCCATATTATAATGTAAAGCTCTAACTACAGGCACCTGTCAACAACAGCCAAATTATAATGTAAACCTCTAACTACACGCACCTGCCCATAACAGCCATATTATTATGTAAACATTTAACTACAGGCACCTGCCCACAACAGCCAGATTATAATGTAAACCTTTAACTACAAGCACCTGTCAACAACAGCCAAATTATAATGTAAACCTCTTACTACACGCACCTGCCCATAACAGCCATATTATTATGTAAACCTCTAACTGCAGGAACCTGCTCATATTAGCCATATTATTATGCAAACCTCTAATTACAGGAACCTGAACATTACAGTTAAATTATTATATAAACTTATAACTACAGGCACCTGCTCATAACAGCCAAATTATTACGTAAAGTAATATATAACTACAGGCATCTGCCCATAACAGCCATATTATTATTTAAACCTCTTACTACAGGCACCTGTTCATAGCAGCCATATTATTATGTAAACCTCTAACTACAGGCACCTGCCCATAACAGCCATATTATTATGTAAACCTATAACTACATGCACCTGTCCATAACAGCCAAATTATAATGTAAACCACTAACTACAGGCACCTGTCCATAGCAGCCAAATCATTATGTAAACCACTATCAACAGACACCTGCCCATAACCTCATTATTATTATGTAAACCACTAACTACAGGCACCTGCCCATAACAGCCTAATTATATTGCCAACCACTTAATTTGGTCACCTGCCTTCAACATTCAACTTATAGTATCAACCTCTAAATACAGCCATGTGCCTACAACAACGTTATACTCTTATAATAGACATACCTACTTCAGCGAAATTTAAATGTCTATCTTTAAATGTTCAAAACTGCACAGGTATTCAAACCAGTAGCACACAAAAAAGCCACACCTGTGTATAACTGTTAAAAAGGACAACACATCAATATCATAATTCGTCTACCACTGTACCAGTCTTAGAAATATTGTAATGTTGAAAGGGAAAATATCCTTACTGGTCAATTCTAAAAAAGAAAAAAACAATGCAATAATCCACGCGAAATAATTCTCATAAATAACAATTATACAGATATGGGAAATATACTTACATGATTGATTCAGTATAACCACACCATTCTTCCTCCTGGACATCTCTGACACACTGAGAACTGACCACACAGTACACATAGACTTTATCAATACTTTTCCTGCTGTCAAAAACACAGATAACTGGTCAAACAGGTTTAATCAACACAAACATACCTAATACACGCATTTACTAAAAACAATAAAGGTGTCAAAAACATAATACATAACTTACAGGCACCGACATAGAACAGCAAAAATATAATGTCAACCTCTGACAATGGTCACCTGCCTACAACAGCCATATTATAATGTCACCTCAAACTACAGTCACCTGCAAACAACAGCCATATTATAATGCAACTTCAAACTACAGCCACCTGCCTACAACAGCCATATTTTAATGTAATCTCCAAGTACAGTAACCTGCCAACAGCAGCCATATTATAATGTCACCTCCAACTACAGTCACCTGCCTAGAACAGCCATATTATAATGTCAACCTCTGACAATGGTCACCTGCCTACAACAGCCATATTATAATGTAACATCCAACTACAGTAACCTGCAAACAGCAGCCAGATTGTAATGTAACCTCCAACTACAGTCACCTGCCTAGAACAGCCATATTATAATGTCAACCTCTGACAATGGTCACCTGCCTACAACAGCCATATTATAATGTAACATCCAACTACAGTAACCTGCAAACAGCAGCCAGATTGTAATGTTACCTCCAACTACAGTCACCTGCCTACAACAGCCATATTATAATGTCAACCACAAATAACGGTCACCTGCAAACGACAGCCAGATTATTATGTAAATCTCTAACTACAGGCACATGCCAATAACAGCCATATTATTATGTAAACCTCTAACTACATGCACCTGCCCATAGCAGCCATGCTATTTCGTAAACCTCTAACTACAGGCACTTGCTCATAGGAGCCATATTATCATGTAAACATCTAACTCAAGGCACCTGCTCATAGCAGTCATATTATTATGTAAACCTCTAACTACAGGCACCTGTCTACACCATCCAAATTATAATGTAAACCTCAAACTACTGTCACCTGTCAACAACAGCCAAATTATAATCTAAACCTCTAACTACTGTCACCTGAAAACAACAACCAGACTATAATGTGAACCTCTAACTATTGTCACCTGTCAATAACAGCCAAATTATAATGTAAACCCCGAACTACTGTCACCTGTCAACAACAGCCAGACTATAATGTGAACCTCTAACTACTGTCACCTGTCAACAACAGCCAAATTATAATGTAAACCTCTATCTACTGTCACCTTTCAACAACAGCCAAATTATAATGTAAACCTCTAACTACAAGCACATGTCAACAACAACCAAATTATAATCTAAACCTCTAACTACAAGCACCTGTCAACAACAGCCAAATTATAATCTAAACCTCTAACTACTGTCACCTGTCTACAACAGTCAAATAATAATCTAAAACTCTAACTACAAGCACAAGTCTACAACAACCAAATTATAATCTAAACCTCAAACTACAGGCACCAGTCAACAGCAGCCAAATTGTAATCTAAACCTCTAACTACTGTTACCTGTCAACAACAACCAAATTATAATGTAAACTTCAAACTACTGTTACCTGTCAACAACAGCCAAATTATAATGTGAACCTTTAACCATTGGCATGTGCCTACAGAACCCTTATAATAAACATGCCTTCTTCAACGAAATTAAAATGTCAATATTACTTGTTGTTACCTGGCTTCAGATCTACACAGGTATTCGATCCAATATTATATGATAGTAACATACAAAATATTGAAATGTAGAAAGGTAAAATATCCTAACAGGTCAGTTCTAAAAAGGAAAAACAATGCAATAATCAACGCGAAATAATTCTCATCAATAACAATTATACAGATGTGGGAAATATACTTACATGATTGATTCAGTATAACCACACCATTCTTCCTCCTGGACATCTCTGACACACTGAGAACTGACCACACAGTACACATAGACTATATCAATACTTTTCCTGCTGTCAAAAACACAGATAACTGGTCAAACAGGTTTAATCAACACAAACATACCTAATACACGTATTTACTAAACACAACAAAGGTGTCAAAAACATAATACATTACTTACAGGCACCGACATAGAACAGCAAAAATATAATGTCAACATTTGACAATGGTCACCTGCCTACAACAGCCATATTAAAATGTAACCTCCAACTACAGTCACCTGCAAATAACAGCCATACTATAATGCAACTTCCAACTACAGCCACCTGCCTACAACAGCCATATTTTAATGTAATCTCCAAGTACAGTAACCTGCCAACAGCAGCCATATTATAATGTCACCTCCAACTACAGTAACCTGCCAACAGCAGCCATATTATAATGTCACCTCCAACTACAGTCACCTGCCTACAACAGCCATATTATAATGTCACCTCCAACTACAGTCACCTGCCTACATCAGTCCAATTATAATGTAACATCCAACTACAGTAACCTGCAAACAGCAGCCATATTGTTATGTAACCTCCAACTACAGTCACCTGCCTACAACAGCCATATTATAATGTCAACCACAAATAACGGTCACCTGCAAACAACAGCCAGATTATTATGTAAATCTCTTACTACATGCACCTGCCCATAGCAGTCATGCTATTTCGTAAACCTCTAACTACAGGCACTTGCTCATAGGAGCCATATTATCATGTAAACCTCTAACTACAGGTTCCTGCTCATAGCAGCCAAATTAGTATGTAAACCTCTAACTAAAGGCACCTGCTCATAGCAGTCATATCATTATGTAAACCTCTAACTACAGGCACCTGTCTACACCATCCAAATCATAACGTAAACCTCTTACTACAAGCACCTGTCAACAACAGCCAAATTATAATGTAAACCTCTAACTACAGGCACCTGTTCATAAAAGCCATATCATTATGCAAACCTCTTAACTACAGGAACCTGACCATTACAGCCGAAATATTATATAAATCTACAACTACAGGCACCTGCTCATAGCAATCATATATATGTAAACCTCGTACTACATGCACCTGTCCATAACAGCCGTATTATTATGTAAACCTGTAACTACAGGCACCTGCTCATAACAGCCATATTATTACGTAAAGTAATATATAACTACAGGCACCTGCTCATAACAGCCATATTATTACGTAAAGTAATATATAACTACAGGCATCTGCCCATAACAGCCATATTATAACGTAAACATTTAACTACAGGCACCTGCCCACAACAGCCAGATTATAACGTAAACCTTTAACTACAAGCACCTGTCAACAACAGCCAAATTATAATGTAAACCTCTAACTACACGCACCTGCCTATAACAGCCATATTATTATGTAAACCTGTAACTACAGGAACCTGCTCATATTAGCCATATTATTATGCAAACCTGAAACTACAGGCACCTGTCCATAACAGCCATATTATTATGTAAACATCTAACTACGGGCACCTGTCCATAACAGCCATATTATTATGTAAACCTCTAACTACAGGCACCTGTCCATAACAGCCATATTATAATGTAAAGCTCTAACTACAGGCACCTGTCAACAACAGCCAAATTATAATGTAAACCTCTAACTACACGCACCTGCCCATAACAGCCATATTATTATGTAAACATTTAACTACAGGCACCTGCCCACAACAGCCAGATTATAATGTAAACCTTTAACTACAAGCACCTGTCAACAACAGCCAAATTATAATGTAAACCTCTTACTACACGCACCTGCCCATAACAGCCATATTATTATGTAAACCTCTAACTGCAGGAACCTGCTCATATTAGCCATATTATTATGCAAACCTCTAATTACAGGAACCTGAACATTACAGTTAAATTATTATATAAACTTATAACTACAGGCACCTGCTCATAACAGCCAAATTATTACGTAAAGTAATATATAACTACAGGCATCTGCCCATAACAGCCATATTATTATTTAAACCTCTTACTACAGGCACCTGTTCATAGCAGCCATATTATTATGTAAACCTCTAACTACAGGCACCTGCCCATAACAGCCATATTATTATGTAAACCTATAACTACATGCACCTGTCCATAACAGCCAAATTATAATGTAAACCACTAACTACAGGCACCTGTCCATAGCAGCCAAATCATTATGTAAACCACTATCAACAGACACCTGCCCATAACCTCATTATTATTATGTAAACCACTAACTACAGGCACCTGCCCATAACAGCCTAATTATATTGCCAACCACTTGATTTGGTCACCTGCCTTCAACATTCAACTTATAGTATCAACCTCTAAATACAGCCATGTGCCTACAACAACGTTATACTCTTATAATAGACATACCTACTTCAGCGAAATTTAAATGTCTATCTTTAAATGTTCAAAACTGCACAGGTATTCAAACCAGTAGCACACAAAAAAGCCACACCTGTGTATAACTGTTAAAAAGGACAACACATCAATATCATAATTCGTCTACCACTGTACCAGTCTTAGAAATATTGTAATGTTGAAAGGGAAAATATCCTTACTGGTCAATTCTAAAAAAGAAAAAAACAATGCAATAATCCACGCGAAATAATTCTCATAAATAACAATTATACAGATATGGGAAATATACTTACATGATTGATTCAGTATAACCACACCATTCTTCCTCCTGGACATCTCTGACACACTGAGAACTGACCACACAGTACACATAGACTATATCAATCCTTTACCTGCATCCAATACACACAGTTAACTGGTCAAACAGGTTTAATCAACACAATACCTACACAAGATCAGTCACAATCACTCGGGTGTAACCTGCTTTTAATAATTGTATAATCCAGGTAAAGAGTAAATTATGTATCATCCATCGTAGCGCAGTTGGCTTAGCTACTGCTTATGGAACTAAATTTGTTTTCAAACTGAGGTTCGAATCCCACCAATTTCTCTTTTTTTTAATTTTGCGATGTAAAACATGTGCGTTCATACCATTCCAAAAATATGATTTCTCCGTTTTTTGTATCAATTGATCATAACTTTCTCCCCGCAGACAACCCAAGCTGTGCTACAAGAAATGTCAGAGTAAGCATTTGTCGCTGCATTGTACTGTATAATATTATTATTTCATGTATTTTATCTCCGTCAAGATGGCAACTCTCTAACCCACTGGGGTAGGAGGTCATATTTTAATATGTTGTACCCCTGTACCGCCTCGACAGATACATGTATCATTAAGTACCACACGGGTACCCCCTGATATAACCCATGCTATATATGTCCAATATTGCTTCAAGGGGAATTAACTCTAACAGGGATAAGTATAATAATATGTTTTATTATTGTTTTAGTCATATACCTTAGACATCCAGCTACACGCTCATGCAATTATAGGTGATTCAAAGATCTCTGTCACAACCGCGTAAACAAACAGTCACCCCCGTTGATTATTACAGGTGTGTCAGGATTAAATTCTACCATCAATAATACACTTAAATGATAAAAAATCTAATGGTCCTATAGCGTTGTGGTAATACTTACTGCAATCAGCTATTTAGAGATGGAACATTATGGCGATTTTGACAGACATCTTTGAATCGACAATAGTATTTTCATATCTTAATTAACAATAAAGATACAGGGGTTTGAAGATTGCATACGTACAGTATTTAATTTCAAGGGAACAAACTCGTACAAACGCAAAAATACGCATTTGTCCCCCTTATTAAAAATCAAGAAATTGTAGCATTTTGACCATCACTTTAACCTTGTTTACTTTAGAAAATACGTATATTTGAATAATAAAAAATGTAGATATACGTTTAGTTTAATCTTATATCTGTCGATTAATAATAGTATAGATGTGCTGGACCCGACCTGGTCGGCTGGGCAGCTCGAACTTGGAACCCAATCCGACGGCTTAAATTACTTGTATTTGAAGCATTTTGTCGCCATAACTTTAACGGGGCTTGTAATGTTAGTATATTGTACCCCCATAACAGCTTTACAGTTCCATGTATCATTTTTACCCCCCCCAGGGTACCGCCAGGGTCATCAAGGGTCATAACCCGGGTCAAAATCGACCAAAATGCGTTTAGAAGAAATTTCAAAGTACTGTATAATCACTTAACATGCATATATCAGCTTACAAAGTACATGTATACATAGGTAATGATTAGATTTTACACACAAATCAAATTAAGTAAAACAAACATGTCTGTCCGTCGGTACGGACTCAAAAACCGTTCAAATTATGCCGTTTTAGCGGTAAAAATGGTACCAGTTCACCTTTAAATGGCTACAGGGTCTATAAACATGCTCCTATATTAAAATACTTTACATTTCTACAAAGGTATTAAATAGATCAACAGACTTATAGCAAATAATATGAAATGAACTCATCTTCCCGTCCGTACGCGCTAATAAACATCCAATTTTGAGGTAAAAAACAGTCCAAATATAGATCCAAACGGCTCTGTCTTCCTCAATTATGCTCTCATATACCTATATTATGTATGGTTGGAAAGATATTTTAATAACCTACACAATGGTTCTACTAACTGATCAAATTCTCTCCAAATAAGGAAGCTATAGGAGTTTAAAGAGGCGATAGGGTTAAACCCTGACCCTAACCCTAAACCTATGTCCAATTATCTCCCCTTCTGGTTGAACCCGGAGTTATAGGACTTGATATAACAAAGACGGGGTCCATCCCTACTGATATACCAAATATGTCATAATCCCTTCATAGACAAAAACTATTTTCGATTTTTATTTTTTTATTCATATGTCCCTAAACTCAATATTACCAAATTTGTTTATATTTTCAGGGACACAAGATCCATTTCAGGCACACGATCCATTTCAGGGACACAAGATCCATTTCTGGGACACACGATCCATTTCAGGGACATAAGATCCATTTTAGGGACACAAGATCCATTTCAGGGACATAAGATAAAGATTACATCATAACCTACATGTCAGAAACTAACAATAATTTTAAAATTTCAAATAATCACGTGACTTCTTCTTTTCGTCACTTGTTTTTTTTTTCAACCAATGACATTCATTCCTCCTATGTGATGCGATATGACCATGTGATAAAAAAAGAAGCAATCAAATGAAAGGACCATAAATCGGACCATTTGAGGTGAACATTTCAATACTAGTACCCAAGAAGCATGTTAGGATGAGATTTATGACACCGTTTTTTTATAGCTTATCATCGGGAGATTGAAAACTCACGTTATGTTCTGGTATACAGCGTACCGTGAGCTTTATACAGATGCAGCGTACCGTGAGCTATATACAGATGCAGCGTGCCGTGAGCTATATACAGAAGCAGCGTGCCGTGAGCTATATACAGAGGCAGCGTGCCTTGAGCTATATACAGAGGCAGCGTGCCGTGAGCTATATACAGATACAGCGTGCCGTGAGCTATATACAGATGCAGCGTGCCGTGAGCTATATACAGATACAGCGTTCTCTGAGCTATATACAGATGCAGCGTGCCGTGAGCTATATACAGAAGCAGCGTGCCTTGAGCTATATACAGATGCAGCGTGCCTTGAGCTATATACAGAAGCAGCGTGCCGTGAGCTATATACAGAAGCAGCGTGCCTTGAGCTATATACAGAGGCAGCGTGCCGTGAGCTATATACAGATACAGCGTGCCGTGAGCTATGTACAGATACAGCGTGCCGTGAGCTATAATTATACAGATACAGAGTGCCGTGAGCTATATACAGATCCCTCGTACCGTGAGCTATATACAGAAACAGCGTGCCGTGAGCTATATACAGATGCAGCTTGCCGTGAGCTATGTACAGATACAGCGTGTCGTGAGCTATAATAATACAGATACAGAGTGCCGTGAGCTATATACAGATCCCTCGTACCGTGAGCTATATACAGATACAGCGTGCCGTGAGCTATATACAGATGCAGCGTGCCGTGAGCTATATACAGATGCAGCGTGCCGTGAGCTATATACAGATCCCTCGTACCGTGAGCTATATACAGATACAGCGTGTCGTGAGCTATATACTAATGCAGCGTGTCGTGAGCTATATACAGATCCCTCGTACCGTGAGCTATATACAGATGCAGCGTGCCGTGAGCTATATACAGATACAGCGTGTCGTGAGCTATATACAGATGCAGCGTGTCGTGAGCTATATACATATGCAGAGTGCCGTGAGCTATATACATATCCCTCGTACCGTGAGCTATATACAGATGCAGCGTGTCGTGAGCTATATACAGATGCATACTTTTATATCGGATGAGTCCGTTTTTGTCAATACTTATTTTGGTATAAAATATTTATCACTTTATGAAAGGTTATATAAGGATTTTCATTTGGAATATAAAATTGAATTGTTTCAATTATATTAATTTTATTCCGCTATAGCCATTGGGTAATCGAGTAAACCATTGAGCAGATGAAAATCAGTAAGTTATTGTCATCACGGGTTTGGCTTGAATTGTAATTCTAAGAATTATTTGTAGAAGCATCAAACTTAACAAATACTTACTCTGACATTTCAAGTAGCACAGCTTGGGTTGTCTGCGGGGAGATAGTTATGATCAATTGATACAAAAAAACGGAGAAATCATATTTTTGGAATGGTATGAACGTACATGTTTTACATCGCAAAATTAAAAAAAAGAGAAATTGGTGGGATTCGAACCTCAGTTTGAACACAAATTTAGTTCCATAAGCAGTAGCTAAGCCAACTGCGCTACGATGGACGATACATAAATTACTCTTTACCTGGATTATACAATTATTAAAAGCAGGTTACACCCGAGTGATTGTGACTGATCTAGTGTAGGTATTGTGTTGATTAAACCTGTTTGACCAGTTAACTGTGTGTATTGGATTGCAGGTAAAGGATTGATATAGTCTATGTGTACTGTGTGGTCAGTTCTCAGTGTGTCAGAGATGTCCAGGAGGAAGAATGGTGTGGTTATACTGAATCAATCATGTAAGTATATTTCCCATATCTGTATAATTGTTATTTATGAGAATTATTTCGCGTGGATTATTGCATTGTTTTTTTCTTGTTTAGAATTGACCAGTAAGGATATTTTCCCTTTCTACATTACAATATTTCTAAGACTGGTACAGTGGTAGACGAATTATGATATTGATGTGTTGTCCTTTTTAGCTCGACTATTCGAAGAATATGAGAGCTATTACAGTCACTTGTTCGTCGGCGTCGGCGTCGGCGTTGCATATGGTTAAAGTTTTACATGCAAAACTTTAACCTTGGTTATATTTCATTAACCAGTGCATATATTGGATTGAAACTTTGCACTGGCTTTCCCTGTCATGTAATCAACCATGTTAGATAACTCTTGCATGAATTTAATGCAAATTATGGCCCTTTTTTACTTAGAAAATTTGGTTAAAGTTTTGCATGCAAGTTACTAATAAGGCCATATCTCAAATAGTATCTGTGCTATGGCATTGCAACTAACAACACTTACTAAACATCATAAGGCAATGGTACCGGTCATGGGAAATAGCTCTATTATGATTATTATTTGAGTTATGCCCCTTTTTAACACAGAATTTTCTTGGTTAAAGTTTTGCATGCAAGTTTCATTCAGACCATATCTCAGCTACTATCCATGATACTGCATTGAAACTTACAACACTTGTTTACCATCATCAGTCAATGGTATCAGTCAAGGGCAATAACTCTATTATTTTTTTATTTCAGTTATGCCCCTTTTTAACATAGGAGTTTATTGGTTCAAGTTTTACATGCAAGTTCTATTCACGCCATATCTTAGTTATAGTTGATTCAAAGATCTCTGTCACAACCGCGTAAACAAACATTCACCACGGTCGATTAATAAATATGTGTCAGGATTAAATTTTACCATCAATCATACACTTAAATGATTAAAAAGCTGATGGTCCTATAGTGTAGTGGTTATACACTGAGCAAAAGTTCCAACTAGACGTTTTATAAACCTCAATAAGACTTCTATTTTCAAAGGTATTGTTCTGAAATCTTTAAGACTATAATGTGTATTGACAGTGTACACATTTTAAGGTAAAAAGTTTGTCAATGTTCTAGAATTACGTAATCGAGGAAGCACGTGCAAAACGTGTTTAGCACGTGCGGAACACCAGCCATTGTCCGAAAATGATATTTTTGCAATCGCTTCCAAAGCCTATAGACATCCCGAACTGAAAAACATTAATTTATTTAACCAAGTTAAACATGCTTCGAATGCAGAACGATAAAAGAACACGTGCTTTAGGAATGTTGGAAACTGAACATCATGGAGTCAGGTAAATGCGTCAATTTCTTTATTTTTATGATTTGTTTGGTTATTATTGTGTAAAACATTAGCTTTACCTTGGGAAAAAGGATTCCTTTTGGTATTGATTATTAATGCGAGTCGCATTGAGTGTGTTGACGTCATGTAAACATACCCTCCGAACAGGTACGTTCGAACCGGAAGTGAAGCGGATGAGCCCCGATGACCTCGGGCCCGTGTAAATACGCTTATAGAGGGTTGATGTTTTGTGAAATGGCACTTACGTAGTCGTTTTCAACCAAAACGTCATTGACGTCGGGAGGCTGAATATACGCGATGTAACCCTGGTAACTTTGTGTGTCTTTGTCATGTCTAGTCCCTGTGGTGTTTATGTTATGGCTTTATTTGCCTAACTGTATGTGTGTATATTGTGTGTATATAATATGGGAGCATGATTAGATTGGAATGTGTGTGTATTGTATGGCATGAATGAGCTGGGTGAGTGAAAGTTGTAAAACCGGTATGGTTGGTGATTGTGTGTTTGTGTGTTCCCATGCATGTCCATTCTTCCCGCCTTAATCTTTTCTATCATCTGTTACTGACACTCCTTCCCTGACTATTGGAGGAGTCAGTTGGACATTTTACACAATTTGTACTTTATAACATCTCTACTACCTAGTCATTATTTTACTTTCACAAGTGAAATATATTCTATTGGTCCTGGTAGGTAGTTTATTTATTTATCTATTTAATTAATTCATTTGATTTCATTTACGATCGCGTGGAATTGTTGCTCGAATTGTTTTTCCGTTCAAACTTTATCATCTTGTGTATAACTGTAAATTTATTTCAGAACTTTAATAATAACATGATTTGTTCTTTTGTTAAATTCTCCTTTTGTATTGTTTTAGGTTTCTTCTGCGTATTTTATTAAATACAGTACTCTTCTATATCGACTTGATGTTATCAACATACCCCACCCTGTTACAGCGATATCTCGGACGTCAATTCCTAAAATGATGACGTGTGGTTGTTTATCCCTCGTACATGATGGGGCTACTAGTCACACAACTGCCACAATTAAGAATTTCCTACCACGTAATCATGTTAAAGAGTTTTGTTGGGTTACAAATCCCCATATAAACCACTTCTGGCTAGAGTTTGATTGACGCATCAGACGACTTCCGATCGCTCTTCAAAATCTTTAAGAATTGCAGCAATTCATCTTTAGGGCACGGTCTGTCATTGAACAGGGGTACATTCGATTTCACATCCGAACCAGGGTTAGACGTTGCTCAGAAATCACTCGATGAAATAGCGGATATACGCGCTTTTTGAACAGTGTGACTTTTAACTTAGAGGGTGAAGTTGTAAAAGAATGTGTTTTGTGATGAGCCAACATGTTCTGTTATTGAAAGATTAATCTTGTTGTGGTAAAATGAATTGTTTTTCACATCATGCAATTATTTTTTGCATGTTTCCATTACCAACAAACATATACCATAATAATCATGGGGTCTAGTTAGAACTTTGGCTCAGTATACTTGCTGCAATTAGCTATTCAGAAATGGAATATTCTGGCGGTTTTGACAGACATCTTTGAATCGACAATACTATTTATGATATTGCATTGAAACTTATAACACTTGTTTATCATCATTAGTCAATGGTACTGGTCAATTGTAATAACTCCATTTTTAGTTTAATTCGAGTTATGCCCCTTTTAACTAAGACTTTCCTTGGTTAAAGTTTTGCATGCAAGTTACATTCAAACCATATCTCACCTACTATCAATGATATTGCATTGAAAAGTTTAACCAAAAATAAATAGGTGCGAGGTTTTGAATGTGTCATATGACGTATATCTAAGAAAATGATTGGTGCAGAGCTACGATATTTTGACATAAGGAGCAAAACGGTCTCCTGTTTCCCCGCTCATCCAAACCTGAGATACGAGGTTTTGACTATCCAGCGAGGATATCAAACTTGTGTTGTTTGGCATGGTATTGTATTCAATACTAAAAATAATTACTAAACTACTTTAAACTCATCACTGATTTATTACATGACTGTATCCTCTACATTATTATTTTAATTTGTCACCATTGTTTTAAAATTGACTCCTTTAACAAATCATATCTTACTCATATGATTATTTTGTAGAAACTTTGTTATGTCAGTGGATGTATACAATAATTTTAAATGGCCTGTTTTGAACTTATATTTTTTCTGACAAATGGCTGCGAATAGTCGAGCGCGCTGTCTAGTGACAGCTCTTGTTAACAGTTATACACAGGTGTGGCTTTTTTGTGTGCTACTGGTTTGAATACCTGTGCAGTTTTGAACATTTAAAGATAGACATTTGAATTTCGCTGAAGTAGGTATGTCTATTATAAGAGTATAACGTTGTTGTAGGCACATGGCTGTATTTAGAGGTTGATACTATAAGTTGAATGTTGAAGGCAGGTGACCAAATTAAGTGGTTGACAATATAATTAGGCTGTTATGGGCAGGTGCCTGTAGTTAGTGGTTTACATAATAATAATGAGGTTATGGGCAGGTGCCTGTTGATAGTGGTTTACATAATGATTTTGCTGCTATGGACAGGTGCCTGTAGTTAGTGGTTTACGTTATAATTTGGCTGTTATGGACAAGTGCATGTAGTTATAGGTTTACATAATAGTATGGCTGTTATGGGCAGGTGCCTGTAGTAAGAGGTTTAAATAATAATATGGCTGTTATGGGCAGATGCCTGTAGTTATATGCTCAGTACATCTAGAAACGCAACGTTTTCATCCTTCAATTTTTCTTACTTCCATTGCTCATACATTTTTATACGCCCGTTGAAAAACGGGACGTAATATGTGAACACCCTTGGCGGGCGTGCGGGTGTGCGGGCGTGCGGGGTTAGGGTTAGGGGTGAGGGTTAGGGGTTAGGGTTAGGGTTAGGGTTAGGGTTAGGGTATAGGCACTTTGGCGAGATGGTCCGAGATGGTCCGAGATGGTCCACTATATGGTACAATGTATTTTGATTGGTCAATTTTGTCATTTGACTTTTTATCAATAGAAAGTATTTCACTTTCGAATTGAGTGTGGTATGGAAAGGTTGTGAATTTTGAGAACATTATTATACGAGGACATTATTGACTTTGTGAATGTGTGGATTATGCTATAGGAATTGTGTTTAGTGTATAGTGTTTTATTTAATTTGGATTAGGAAATTGATGTAAGTTGTTTTATATATTATTTATTTTAATGCAATGAATTAGATTTTTGTTCGTAAGAACGTATTTATTAAATGGGATTATTTTCATAATTTACTATTTTTTATTTGGTTTCCGTCTGTTTTGTGATTGTCCGTCTGTCTGTTTCCATTGTTATGAAATATTATGATGTTTATTTTGCCGTTGCTTTTGATCATAAAGAATCTATGGGTTAGGGTTAGGGTAAGGGGTTAGGGTTAGGGTTAGGGTTAGGGTTAGGGTATAGGCACTTTGGCGAGATGGTCCGAGATGGTCCGAGATGGTCCACTATATGGTACAATGTATTTTGATTGGTCAATTTTGTCATTTGACTTTTTATCAATAGAAAGTATTTCACCCTCGAATTGAGTGTGGTATGGAAAGGTTGTGAATTTTGAGAACATTATTATACGAGGACATTATTGACTTTGTGAATGTGTGGATTATGCTATAGGAATTGTGTTTAGTGTATAGTGTTTTATTTAATTTGGATTAGGAAATTGATGTAAGTTGTTTTATATATTATTTATTTTAATGCAATGAATTAGATTTTTGTTCGTAAGAACGTATTTATTAAATGGGATTATTTTCATAATTTACTATTTTTTATTTGGTTTCCGTCTGTTTTGTGATTGTCCGTCTGTCTGTTTCCATTGTTTTGAAATATTATGATGTTTATTTTGCCGTTGCTTTTGATCATGAAGAATCTATTATTTATTTAATGTAAATAAAATTATTTTCTTTATATGCTACTTTTTATTTGGCTGTCCGTCTGTGCTTTGTTCGTCCGTCTGACCGTCGCTATTGTTGTAGTTTATTAATATTCTCATGTTGGCAAGAAATTTTTATTAAAACTGTCTGTTACTTTAAGCGTTTTGAAAATTATTTGGTTGTCCGTCTGTCCGTTGATTGTCCGTCTGTCCGTGACTGTTGTTGTTTATACTAATTTATTTAAGGTCGATTGTGAAACAAGTTTTTCCAACTCATATTAATCACTCTCGACACCTCATTCCTGATGTAATCCATTTTAGGGTTAGGGTTAGGGGTTAGGGTTAGGGTTAGGGTTAGGGTTAGGGGGGGTTAGGGTTAGGGGTTAGGGTATAGGCACTTTGGCGAGATGGTCCGAGATAGACCGAGATGGTCCACTATATGGTACAATGTATTTTGATTGGTCAATTTTGTCATTTGACTTTTTATCAATAGAAAGTATTTCACTTTCGAATTGAGTGTGGTATGGAAAGGTTGTGAATTTTGAGAACATTATTATACGAGGACATTATTGACTTTGTGAATGTGTGGATTATGCTATAGGAATTGTGTTTAGTGTATAGTGTTTTATTTAATTTGGATTAGGAAATTGATGTAAGTTGTTTTATATATTATTTATTTTAATGCAATGAATTAGATTTTTGTTCGTAAGAACGTATTTATTAAATGGGATTATTTTCATAATTTACTATTTTTTATTTGGTTTCCGTCTGTTTTGTGATTGTCCGTCTGTCTGTTTCCATTGTTTTGAAATATTATGATGTTTATTTTGCCGTTGCTTTTGATCATGAAGAATCTATTATTTATTTAATGTAAATAAAATTATTTTCTTTATATGCTACTTTTTATTTGGCTGTCCGTCTGTGCTTTGTTCGTCCGTCTGACCGTCGCTATTGTTGTAGTTTATTAATATTCTCATGTTGGCAAGAAATTTTTATTAAAACTGTCTGTTACTTTAAGCGTTTTGAAAATTATTTGGTTGTCCGTCTGTCCGTTGATTGTCCGTCTGTCCGTGACTGTTGTTGTTTATACTAATTTATTTAAGGTCGATTGTGAAACAAGTTTTTCCAACTCATATTAATCACTCTCGACACCTCATTCCTGATGTAATCCATTTTAGGGTTAGGGTTAGGGGTTAGGGTTAGGGTTAGGGTTACGGTTAGGGGGGGTTAGGGTTAGGGGTTAGGGTATAGGCACTTTGGCGAGATGGTCCGAGATAGACCGAGATGGTCCACTATATGGTACAATGTATTTTGATTGGTCAATTTTGTCATTTGACTTTTTATCAATAGAAAGTATTTCACTTTCGAATTGAGTGTGGTATGGAAAGGTTGTGAATTTTGAGAACATTATTATACGAGGACATTATTGACTTTGTGAATGTGTGGATTATGCTATAGGAATTGTGTTTAGTGTATAGTGTTTTATTTAATTTGGATTAGGAAATTGATGTAAGTTGTTTTATATATTATTTATTTTAATGCAATGAATTAGATTTTTGTTCGTAAGAACGTATTTATTAAATGGGATTATTTTCATAATTTACTATTTTTTATTTGGTTTCCGTCTGTTTTGTGATTGTCCGTCTGTCTGTTCCCATTGTTATGAAATATTATGATGTTTATTTTGCCGTTGCTTTTGATCATGAAGAATCTATGGGTTAGGGTTAGGGTAAGGGGTTAGGGTTAGGGTTAGGGTTAGGGTTAGGGTTAGGGTTAGGGTTAGGGTTAGGGTTAGGGTTAGGGTTAGGGTATAGGCACTTTGGCGAGATGGTCCGAGATGGTCCGAGATGGTCCACTATATGGTACAATGTATTTTGATTGGTCAATTTTGTCATTTGACTTTTTATCAATAGAAAGTATTTCACTTTCGAATTGAGTGTGGTATGGAAAGGTTGTGAATTTTGAGAACATTATTATACGAGGACATTATTGACTTTGTGAATGTGTGGATTATGCTATAGGAATTGTGTTTAGTGTATAGTGTTTTATTTAATTTGGATTAGGAAATTGATGTAAGTTGTTTTATATATTATTTATTTTAATGCAATGAATTAGATTTTTGTTCGTAAGAACGTATTTATTAAATGGGATTATTTTCATAATTTACTATTTTTTATTTGGTTTCCGTCTGTTTTGTGATTGTCCGTCTGTCTGTTTCCATTGTTATGAAATATTATGATGTTTATTTTGCCGTTGCTGGGTTAGGGTTAGGGTTAGGGTTAGGGTTAGGGTTAGGGTTAGGGTTAGGGTTAGGGTTAGGGTATAGGCACTTTGGCGAGATGGTCCGAGATGGTCCGAGATGGTCCACTATATGGTACAATGTATTTTGATTGGTCAATATAATCATGTGATTGTTTAACATCACTGTACGCATTTATTTACTATTCGTTGTATAGAACGGACGTGTTATTGAACACTAAAGTCTTAGTATCACAATAAGTCATACACATTGATGTTTATAGTTTCACAATTAGTCATACACATTGAAGTGTATAGTCTCACAATAAGTGATATACATTGATTTGTATAATCTCACAATAAGTCATACACAATATTTTGTATAGTCTCACAATAAGTCATACACAATGATTTGTATAGTATCACAATAAGTTATACACAATGATTTGTATAATCTCACATTAAGTCATATAATCTCACAATAAGTCATACACAATGATTTGTATAATCTCACAATAAGTCATACACAATGATTTGTATAATCTCACAATAAGTCATACACAATGATTTGTATAGTCTCGCAATAAGTCATACATAATGATTTGTATAGTCTCACAATAAGTCATACACAATGATTTGTTTGTTCTCACAATAAGTCATACACAATTATTTGTATAGTCTCACAATAAGTCATACACAATGATTTGTTTGTTCTCACCATAAGTCATCCATCAACATTGCATCACTTAACTCCGAGTAAACTCCAGGTTAACTCCCTAAAATAGAGTAAACTCCACGGAAGAGAGTAAACTCCATAAAAGAGAGTTAACCCCTAAAAGAGAGTAAACTCCAAAAAAGAGAGTTAACTCCCCAAAATAGAGTAAACTCTAAAGAACAGAGTAAACTGGGTTAGGGTTAGGGTTAGGGTTAGGGTTAGGGTTAGGGTTAGGGTTAGGGGTTAGGGTTAGGGTTAGGGTTAGGGTTAGGGGTTAGGGTTAGGGTATAGGCACTTTGGCGAGATGGTCCGAGATGGTCCGAGATGGTCCACTATATGGTACAATGTATTTTGATTGGTCAATATAATCATGTGATTGTTTAACATCACTGTACGCATTTATTTACTATTCGTTGTATAGAACGGACGTGTTATTGAACACTAAAGTCTTAGTATCACAATAAGTCATAAACATTGATGTTTATAGTTTCACAATTAGTCATACACATTGAAGTGTATAGTCTCACAATAAGTGATATACATTGATTTGTATAATCTCACAATAAGTCAGGGTTAGGGTTAGGGTTAGGGTTAGGGTTAGGGTTAGGGTTAGGGTTAGGGTTAGGGTTAGGGTTAGGGTTAGGGTATAGGCACTTTGGCGAGATGGTCCGAGATGGTCCGAGATGGTCCACTATATGGTACAATGTATTTTGATTGGTCAATTTTGTCATTTGACTTTTTATCAATAGAAAGTATTTCACTTTCGAATTGAGTGTGGTATGGAAAGGTTGTGAATTTTGAGAACATTATTATACGAGGACATTATTGACTTTGTGAATGTGTGGATTATGCTATAGGAATTGTGTTTAGTGTATAGTGTTTTATTTAATTTGGATTAGGAAATTGATGTAAGTTGTTTTATATATTATTTATTTTAATGCAATGAATTAGATTTTTGTTCGTAAGAACGTATTTATTAAATGGGATTATTTTCATAATTTACTATTTTTTATTTGGTTTCCGTCTGTTTTGTGATTGTCCGTCTGTCTGTTTCCATTGTTATGAAATATTATGATGTTTATTTTGCCGTTGCTGGGTTAGGGTTAGGGTTAGGGTTAGGGTTAGGGTTAGGGTTAGGGTTAGGGTTAGGGTATAGGCACTTTGGCGAGATGGTCCGAGATGGTCCGAGATGGTCCACTATATGGTACAATGTATTTTGATTGGTCAATATAATCATGTGATTGTTTAACATCACTGTACGCATTTATTTACTATTCGTTGTATAGAACGGACGTGTTATTGAACACTAAAGTCTTAGTATCACAATAAGTCATACACATTGATGTTTATAGTTTCACAATTAGTCATACACATTGAAGTGTATAGTCTCACAATAAGTGATATACATTGATTTGTATAATCTCACAATAAGTCATACACAATAATTTGTATAGTCTCACAATAAGTCATACACAATGATTTGTATAGTATCACAATAAGTTATACACAATGATTTGTATAATCTCACATTAAGTCATATAATCTCACAATAAGTCATACACAATGATTTGTATAATCTCACAATAAGTCATACACAATGATTTGTATAATCTCACAATAAGTCATACACAATGATTTGTATAGTCTCGCAATAAGTCATACATAATGATTTGTATAGTCTCGCAATAAGTCATACACAATGATTTGTTTGTTCTCACAATAAGTCATACACAATTATTTGTATAGTCTCACAATAAGTCATACACAATGATTTGTTTGTTCTCACCATAAGTCATCCATCAACATTGCATCACTTAACTCCGAGTAAACTCCAGGTTAACTCCCTAAAATAGAGTAAACTCCACGGAAGAGAGTAAACTCCATAAAAGAGAGTTAACCCCTAAAAGAGAGTAAACTCCAAAAAAGAGAGTTAACTCCCAAAAATAGAGTAAACTCTAAAGAACAGAGTAAACTGGGTTAGGGTTAGGGTTAGGGTTAGGGTTAGGGTTAGGGTTAGGGGTTAGGGTTAGGGTTAGGGTTAGGGGTTAGGGTTAGGGTATAGGCACTTTGGCGAGATGGTCCGAGATGGTCCGAGATGGTCCACTATATGGTACAATGTATTTTGATTGGTCAATATAATCATGTGATTGTTTAACATCACTGTACGCATTTATTTACTATTCGTTGTATAGAACGGACGTGTTATTGAACACTAAAGTCTTAGTATCACAATAAGTCATACACATTGATGTTTATAGTTTCACAATTAGTCATACACATTGAAGTGTATAGTCTCACAATAAGTGATATACATTGATTTGTATAATCTCACAATAAGTCATACACAATAATTTGTATAGTCTCACAATAAGTCATACACAATGATTTGTATAGTATCACAATAAGTTATACACAATGGGGGTTAGGGTTAGGGTCAGGGTTAGGGTTAGGGTTAGGGTTAGGGTTAGGGTTAGGGTTAGGGTTAGGGTTAGGGTTAGGGTTAGGGTTAGGGTTAGGGTTAGGGTTAGGGTTAGGGTTAGGGTTAGGGTATAGGCACTTTGGCGAGATGGTCCGAGATGGTCCGAGATGGTCCACTATATGGTACAATGTATTTTGATTGGTCAATATAATCATGTGATTGTTTAACATCACTGTACGCATTTATTTACTATTCGTTGTATAGAACGGACGTGTTATTGAACACTAAAGTCTTAGTATCACAATAAGTCATACACATTGATGTTTATAGTTTCACAATTAGTCATACACATTGAAGTGTATAGTCTCACAATAAGTGATATACATTGATTTGTATAATCTCACAATAAGTCATACACAATAATTTGTATAGTCTCACAATAAGTCATACACAATGATTTGTATAGTATCACAATAAGTTATACACAATGATTTGTATAATCTCACATTAAGTCATATAATCTCACAATAAGTCATACACAATGATTTGTATAATCTCACAATAAGTCATACACAATGATTTGTATAATCTCACAATAAGTCATACACAATGATTTGTATAGTCTCGCAATAAGTCATACATAATGATTTGTATAGTCTCACAATAAGTCATACACAATGATTTGTTTGTTCTCACAATAAGTCATACACAATTATTTGTATAGTCTCACAATAAGTCATACACAATGATTTGTTTGTTCTCACCATAAGTCATTCATCAACATTGCATCACTTAACTCCGAGTAAACTCCAGGTTAACTCCCTAAAATAGAGTAAACTCCACGGAAGAGAGTAAACTCCATAAAAGAGAGTTAACCCCTAAAAGAGAGTAAACTCCAAAAAAGAGAGTTAACTCCCCAAAATAGAGTAAACTCTAAAGAACAGAGTAAACTGGGTTAGGGTTAGGGTTAGGGTTAGGGTTAGGGTTAGGGGTTAGGGTTAGGGTTAGGGTTAGGGTTAGGGGTTAGGGTTAGGGTATAGGCACTTTGGCGAGATGGTCCGAGATGGTCCGAGATGGTCCACTATATGGTACAATGTATTTTGATTGGTCAATATAATCATGTGATTGTTTAACATCACTGTACGCATTTATTTACTATTCGTTGTATAGAACGGACGTGTTATTGAACACTAAAGTCTTAGTATCACAATAAGTCATACACATTGATGTTTATAGTTTCACAATTAGTCATACACATTGAAGTGTATAGTCTCACAATAAGTGATATACATTGATTTGTATAATCTCACAATAAGTCAGGGTTAGGGTTAGGGTTAGGGTTAGGGTTAGGGTTAGGGTTAGGGTTAGGGTTAGGGTATAGGCACTTTGGCGAGATGGTCCGAGATGGTCCGAGATGGTCCACTATATGGTACAATGTATTTTGATTGGTCAATTTTGTCATTTGCCTTTTTATCAATAGAAAGTATTTCACTTTCGAATTGAGTGTGGTATGGAAAGGTTGTGAATTTTGAGAACATTATTATACGAGGACATTATTGACTTTGTGAATGTGTGGATTATGCTATAGGAATTGTGTTTAGTGTATAGTGTTTTATTTAATTTGGATTAGGAAATTGATGTAAGTTGTTTTATATATTATTTATTTTAATGCAATGAATTAGATTTTTGTTCGTAAGAACGTATTTATTAAATGGGATTATTTTCATAATTTACTATTTTTTATTTGGTTTCCGTCTGTTTTGTGATTGTCCGTCTGTCTGTTTCCATTGTTATGAAATATTATGATGTTTATTTTGCCGTTGCTGGGTTAGGGTTAGGGTTAGGGTTAGGGTTAGGGTTAGGGTTAGGGTTAGGGTTAGGGTTAGGGTTAGGGTTAGGGTTAGGGTTAGGGTTAGGGTATAGGCACTTTGGCGAGATGGTCCGAGATGGTCCGAGATGGTCCACTATATGGTACAATGTATTTTGATTGGTCAATATAATCATGTGATTGTTTAACATCACTGTACGCATTTATTTACTATTCGTTGTATAGAACGGACGTGTTATTGAACACTAAAGTCTTAGTATCACAATAAGTCATACACATTGATGTTTATAGTTTCACAATTAGTCATACACATTGAAGTGTATAGTCTCACAATAAGTGATATACATTGATTTGTATAATCTCACAATAAGTCATACACAATAATTTGTATAGTCTCACAATAAGTCATACACAATGATTTGTATAGTATCACAATAAGTTATACACAATGATTTGTATAATCTCACATTAAGTCATATAATCTCACAATAAGTCATACACAATGATTTGTATAATCTCACAATAAGTCATACACAATGATTTGTATAATCTCACAATAAGTCATACACAATGATTTGTATAGTCTCGCAATAAGTCATACATAATGATTTGTATAGTCTCACAATAAGTCATACACAATGATTTGTTTGTTCTCACAATAAGTCATACACAATTATTTGTATAGTCTCACAATAAGTCATACACAATGATTTGTTTGTTCTCACCATAAGTCATCCATCAACATTGCATCACTTAACTCCGAGTAAACTCCAGGTTAACTCCCTAAAATAGAGTAAACTCCACGGAAGAGAGTAAACTCCATAAAAGAGAGTTAACCCCTAAAAGAGAGTAAACTCCAAAAAAGAGAGTTAACTCCCAAAAATAGAGTAAACTCTAAAGAACAGAGTAAACTGGGTTAGGGTTAGGGTTAGGGTTAGGGTTAGGGTTAGGGGTTAGGGTTAGGGTTAGGGTTAGGGGTTAGGGTTAGGGTATAGGCACTTTGGCGAGATGGTCCGAGATGGTCCGAGATGGTCCACTATATGGTACAATGTATTTTGATTGGTCAATATAATCATGTGATTGTTTAACATCACTGTACGCATTTATTTACTATTCGTTGTATAGAACGGACGTGTTATTGAACACTAAAGTCTTAGTATCACAATAAGTCATACACATTGATGTTTATAGTTTCACAATTAGTCATACACATTGAAGTGTATAGTCTCACAATAAGTGATATACATTGATTTGTATAATCTCACAATAAGTCATACACAATAATTTGTATAGTCTCACAATAAGTCATACACAATGATTTGTATAGTATCACAATAAGTTATACACAATGGGGGTTAGGGTTAGGGTCAGGGTTAGGGTTAGGGTTAGGGTTAGGGTTAGGGTTAGGGTTAGGGTTAGGGTTAGGGTTAGGGTTAGGGTTAGGGTTAGGGTATAGGCACTTTGGCGAGATGGTCCGAGATGGTCCGAGATGGTCCACTATATGGTACAATGTATTTTGATTGGTCAATATAATCATGTGATTGTTTAACATCACTGTACGCATTTATTTACTATTCGTTGTATAGAACGGACGTGTTATTGAACACTAAAGTCTTAGTATCACAATAAGTCATACACATTGATGTTTATAGTTTCACAATTAGTCATACACATTGAAGTGTATAGTCTCACAATAAGTGATATACATTGATTTGTATAATCTCACAATAAGTCATACACAATAATTTGTATAGTCTCACAATAAGTCATACACAATGATTTGTATAGTATCACAATAAGTTATACACAATGATTTGTATAATCTCACATTAAGTCATATAATCTCACAATAAGTCATACACAATGATTTGTATAATCTCACAATAAGTCATACACAATGATTTGTATAATCTCACAATAAGTCATACACAATGATTTGTATAGTCTCGCAATAAGTCATACATAATGATTTGTATAGTCTCACAATAAGTCATACACAATGATTTGTTTGTTCTCACAATAAGTCATACACAATTATTTGTATAGTCTCACAATAAGTCATACACAATGATTTGTTTGTTCTCACCATAAGTCATTCATCAACATTGCATCACTTAACTCCGAGTAAACTCCAGGTTAACTCCCTAAAATAGAGTAAACTCCACGGAAGAGAGTAAACTCCATAAAAGAGAGTTAACCCCTAAAAGAGAGTAAACTCCAAAAAAGAGAGTTAACTCCCCAAAATAGAGTAAACTCTAAAGAACAGAGTAAACTGGGTTAGGGTTAGGGTTAGGGTTAGGGTTAGGGTTAGGGGTTAGGGTTAGGGTTAGGGTTAGGGTTAGGGGTTAGGGTTAGGGTATAGGCACTTTGGCGAGATGGTCCGAGATGGTCCGAGATGGTCCACTATATGGTACAATGTATTTTGATTGGTCAATATAATCATGTGATTGTTTAACATCACTGTACGCATTTATTTACTATTCGTTGTATAGAACGGACGTGTTATTGAACACTAAAGTCTTAGTATCACAATAAGTCATACACATTGCTGTTTATAGTTTCACAATTAGTCATACACATTGAAGTGTATAGTCTCACAATAAGTGATATACATTGATTTGTATAATCTCACAATAAGTCAGGGTTAGGGTTAGGGTTAGGGTTAGGGTTAGGGTTAGGGTTAGGGTTAGGGTTAGGGTATAGGCACTTTGGCGAGATGGTCCGAGATGGTCCGAGATGGTCCACTATATGGTACAATGTATTTTGATTGGTCAATTTTGTCATTTGCCTTTTTATCAATAGAAAGTATTTCACTTTCGAATTGAGTGTGGTATGGAAAGGTTGTGAATTTTGAGAACATTATTATACGAGGACATTATTGACTTTGTGAATGTGTGGATTATGCTATAGGAATTGTGTTTAGTGTATAGTGTTTTATTTAATTTGGATTAGGAAATTGATGTAAGTTGTTTTATATATTATTTATTTTAATGCAATGAATTAGATTTTTGTTCGTAAGAACGTATTTATTAAATGGGATTATTTTCATAATTTACTATTTTTTATTTGGTTTCCGTCTGTTTTGTGATTGTCCGTCTGTCTGTTTCCATTGTTATGAAATATTATGATGTTTATTTTGCCGTTGCTGGGTTAGGGTTAGGGTTAGGGTTAGGGTTAGGGTTAGGGTTAGGGTTAGGGTTAGGGTTAGGGTTAGGGTTAGGGTTAGGGTATAGGCACTTTGGCGAGATGGTCCGAGATGGTCCGAGATGGTCCACTATATGGTACAATGTATTTTGATTGGTCAATATAATCATGTGATTGTTTAACATCACTGTACGCATTTATTTACTATTCGTTGTATAGAACGGACGTGTTATTGAACACTAAAGTCTTAGTATCACAATAAGTCATACACATTGATGTTTATAGTTTCACAATTAGTCATACACATTGAAGTGTATAGTCTCACAATAAGTGATATACATTGATTTGTATAATCTCACAATAAGTCATACACAATAATTTGTATAGTCTCACAATAAGTCATACACAATGATTTGTATAGTATCACAATAAGTTATACACAATGATTTGTATAATCTCACATTAAGTCATATAATCTCACAATAAGTCATACACAATGATTTGTATAATCTCACAATAAGTCATACACAATGATTTGTATAATCTCACAATAAGTCATACACAATGATTTGTATAGTCTCGCAATAAGTCATACATAATGATTTGTATAGTCTCACAATAAGTCATACACAATGATTTGTTTGTTCTCACAATAAGTCATACACAATTATTTGTATAGTCTCACAATAAGTCATACACAATGATTTGTTTGTTCTCACCATAAGTCATTCATCAACATTGCATCACTTAACTCCGAGTAAACTCCAGGTTAACTCCCTAAAATAGAGTAAACTCCACGGAAGAGAGTAAACTCCATAAAAGAGAGTTAACCCCTAAAAGAGAGTAAACTCCAAAAAAGAGAGTTAACTCCCCAAAATAGAGTAAACTCTAAAGAACAGAGTAAACTGGGTTAGGGTTAGGGTTAGGGTTAGGGTTAGGGGTTAGGGTTAGGGTTAGGGTTAGGGTTAGGGGTTAGGGTTAGGGTTAGGGTTAGGGTTAGGGTTAGGGTTAGGGTTAGGGTTAGGGTTAGGGTTAGGGTTAGGGTTAGGGTTAGGGTTAGGGTTAGGGTTAGGGTTAGGGTTAGGGTTAGGGTTAGGGTTAGGGGGTTAGGGGTTAGGGTTAGGGGGGTTAGGGTATAGGCACTTTGGCGAGATGGTCCGAGATGGTCCGAGATGGTCCACTATATGGTACAATGTATTTTGATTGGTCAATATAATCATGTGATTGTTTAACATCACTGTACGCATTTATTTACTATTCGTTGTATAGAACGGACGTGTTATTGAACACTAAAGTCTTAGTATCACAATAAGTCATACACATTGATGTTTATAGTTTCACAATTAGTCATACACATTGAAGTGTATAGTCTCACAATAAGTGATATACATTGATTTGTATAATCTCACAATAAGTCATACACAATAATTTGTATAGTCTCACAATAAGTCATACACAATGATTTGTATAGTATCACAATAAGTTATACACAATGGGGGTTAGGGTTAGGGTCAGGGTTAGGGTTAGGGTTAGGGTTAGGGTTAGGGTTAGGGTTAGGGTTAGGGTTAGGGTTAGGGTTAGGGTTAGGGTTAGGGTTAGGGTTAGGGTTAGGGTTAGGGTATAGGCACTTTGGCGAGATGGTCCGAGATGGTCCGAGATGGTCCACTATATGGTACAATGTATTTTGATTGGTCAATATAATCATGTGATTGTTTAACATCACTGTACGCATTTATTTACTATTCGTTGTATAGAACGGACGTGTTATTGAACACTAAAGTCTTAGTATCACAATAAGTCATACACATTGATGTTTATAGTTTCACAATTAGTCATACACATTGAAGTGTATAGTCTCACAATAAGTGATATACATTGATTTGTATAATCTCACAATAAGTCATACACAATAATTTGTATAGTCTCACAATAAGTCATACACAATGATTTGTATAGTATCACAATAAGTTATACACAATGATTTGTATAATCTCACATTAAGTCATATAATCTCACAATAAGTCATACACAATGATTTGTATAATCTCACAATAAGTCATACACAATGATTTGTATAATCTCACAATAAGTCATACACAATGATTTGTATAGTCTCGCAATAAGTCATACATAATGATTTGTATAGTCTCACAATAAGTCATACACAATGATTTGTTTGTTCTCACAATAAGTCATACACAATTATTTGTATAGTCTCACAATAAGTCATACACAATGATTTGTTTGTTCTCACCATAAGTCATTCATCAACATTGCATCACTTAACTCCGAGTAAACTCCAGGTTAACTCCCTAAAATAGAGTAAACTCCACGGAAGAGAGTAAACTCCATAAAAGAGAGTTAACCCCTAAAAGAGAGTAAACTCCAAAAAAGAGAGTTAACTCCCCAAAATAGAGTAAACTCTAAAGAACAGAGTAAACTGGGTTAGGGTTAGGGTTAGGGTTAGGGTTAGGGTTAGGGGTTAGGGTTAGGGTTAGGGTTAGGGTTAGGGGTTAGGGTTAGGGTATAGGCACTTTGGCGAGATGGTCCGAGATGGTCCGAGATGGTCCACTATATGGTACAATGTATTTTGATTGGTCAATATAATCATGTGATTGTTTAACATCACTGTACGCATTTATTTACTATTCGTTGTATAGAACGGACGTGTTATTGAACACTAAAGTCTTAGTATCACAATAAGTCATACACATTGATGTTTATAGTTTCACAATTAGTCATACACATTGAAGTGTATAGTCTCACAATAAGTGATATACATTGATTTGTATAATCTCACAATAAGTCAGGGTTAGGGTTAGGGTTAGGGTTAGGGTTAGGGTTAGGGTTAGGGTTAGGGTTAGGGTTAGGGTTAGGGTATAGGCACTTTGGCGAGATGGTCCGAGATGGTCCGAGATGGTCCACTATATGGTACAATGTATTTTGATTGGTCAATTTTGTCATTTGCCTTTTTATCAATAGAAAGTATTTCACTTTCGAATTGAGTGTGGTATGGAAAGGTTGTGAATTTTGAGAACATTATTATACGAGGACATTATTGACTTTGTGAATGTGTGGATTATGCTATAGGAATTGTGTTTAGTGTATAGTGTTTTATTTAATTTGGATTAGGAAATTGATGTAAGTTGTTTTATATATTATTTATTTTAATGCAATGAATTAGATTTTTGTTCGTAAGAACGTATTTATTAAATGGGATTATTTTCATAATTTACTATTTTTTATTTGGTTTCCGTCTGTTTTGTGATTGTCCGTCTGTCTGTTTCCATTGTTATGAAATATTATGATGTTTATTTTGCCGTTGCTGGGTTAGGGTTAGGGTTAGGGTTAGGGTTAGGGTTAGGGTTAGGGTTAGGGTTAGGGTTAGGGTTAGGGTTAGGGTTAGGGTTAGGGTTAGGGTTAGGGTTAGGGTATAGGCACTTTGGCGAGATGGTCCGAGATGGTCCGAGATGGTCCACTATATGGTACAATGTATTTTGATTGGTCAATATAATCATGTGATTGTTTAACATCACTGTACGCATTTATTTACTATTCGTTGTATAGAACGGACGTGTTATTGAACACTAAAGTCTTAGTATCACAATAAGTCATACACATTGATGTTTATAGTTTCACAATTAGTCATACACATTGAAGTGTATAGTCTCACAATAAGTGATATACATTGATTTGTATAATCTCACAATAAGTCATACACAATAATTTGTATAGTCTCACAATAAGTCATACACAATGATTTGTATAGTATCACAATAAGTTATACACAATGATTTGTATAATCTCACATTAAGTCATATAATCTCACAATAAGTCATACACAATGATTTGTATAATCTCACAATAAGTCATACACAATGATTTGTATAATCTCACAATAAGTCATACACAATGATTTGTATAGTCTCGCAATAAGTCATACATAATGATTTGTATAGTCTCACAATAAGTCATACACAATGATTTGTTTGTTCTCACAATAAGTCATACACAATTATTTGTATAGTCTCACAATAAGTCATACACAATGATTTGTTTGTTCTCACCATAAGTCATTCATCAACATTGCATCACTTAACTCCGAGTAAACTCCAGGTTAACTCCCTAAAATAGAGTAAACTCCACGGAAGAGAGTAAACTCCATAAAAGAGAGTTAACCCCTAAAAGAGAGTAAACTCCAAAAAAGAGAGTTAACTCCCCAAAATAGAGTAAACTCTAAAGAACAGAGTAAACTGGGTTAGGGTTAGGGTTAGGGTTAGGGTTAGGGTTAGGGGTTAGGGTTAGGGTTAGGGTTAGGGTTAGGGGTTAGGGTTAGGGTTAGGGTTAGGGTTAGGGTTAGGGTTAGGGTTAGGGTTAGGGTTAGGGTTAGGGTTAGGGTTAGGGTTAGGGTTAGGGTTAGGGTTAGGGTTAGGGTTAGGGTTAGGGTTAGGGGTTAGGGTTAGGGTTAGGGGTTAGGGTTAGGGTTAGGGTTAGGGTTAGGGTTAGGGTTAGGGTTAGGGTTAGGGTTAGGGTTAGGATATGAGCAATTTACGAAAATTGAACATTTGTTCAATTCATCAAATTGAACAAAATGTTTTTATTGGTTGACACAGTCACGTGACCTCAGTAGGTTTGGGTGCGGGTTGGGTGTGGGTCTGGGTTAGGGTTAGGATATGAGCAATTTACGAAAATTGAACATTTGTTCAATTCATCAAATTGAACAAAATGTTTTTATTGGTTGACACAGTCACGTGACCTCAGTAGGTTTGGGTGCGGGTTGGGTGTGGGTCTGGGCCATTTCAAACGACAGCATTGTAATGAGGTGGAGTTGAACTGGCTGTAACGGTAAATGGTAACGCTTGTGCTTTGCCCTATCCGTCAGTCGCTGCGTAGCACCATCGCAGCAATTTTCAGATGGGCCATTGCATGACATAATTTAACAACAAGGCTGGCGACTGGATTTAGCAACTATTTTAAACGACAAGGAAGTGGACTCAGGACTGGAGGAGGGAGAATTATTCAATCATTCAATCTGTTGAATATCCATTCAAGCTATGGAAGGGGAAGGGATACACAAGATGAATCCGCATTCGTGTACAACGAAGCACTCAAACCATCATCAGGAGGGAGACTTATTCAATCTGTTGAATATACCGAGACTAACCCACAACCCAACCCTGACCTACCCTGACCTAACCCTGACCCATCCCTAACCTACCCCTGACCTACCCCTGACCCACGACCAAGGGTTAGGGTTAGGGTTAGGGTTTAGGGTTAGGGTTAGGGTTAGGGTTAGGATATGAGCAATTTACGAAAATTGAACATTTGTTCAATTCATCAAATTGAACAAAATGTTTTTATTGGTTGACACAGTCACGTGACCTCAGTAGGTTTGGGTGCGGGTTGGGTGTGGGTCTGGGTTAGGATATGAGCAATTTACGAAAATTGAACATTTGTTCAATTCATCAAATTGAACAAAATGTTTTTATTGGTTGACACAGTCACGTGACCTCAGTAGGTTTGGGTGCGGGTTGGGTGTGGGTCTGGGTTAGGGTTAGGATATGAGCAATTTACGAAAATTGAACATTTGTTCAATTCATCAAATTGAACAAAATGTTTTTATTGGTTGACACAGTCACGTGACCTCAGTAGGTTTGGGTGCGGGTTGGGTGTGGGTCTGGGCCATTTCAAACGACAGCATTGTAATGAGGTGGAGTTGAACTGGCTGTAACGGTAAATGGTAACGCTTGTGCTTTGCCCTATCCGTCAGTCGCTGCGTAGCACCATCGCAGCAATTTTCAGATGGGCCATTGCATGACATAATTTAACAACAAGGCTGGCGACTGGATTTAGCAACTATTTTAAACGACAAGGAAGTGGACTCAGGACTGGAGGAGGGAGAATTATTCAATCATTCAATCTGTTGAATATCCATTCAAGCTATGGAAGGGGAAGGGATACACAAGATGAATCCGCATTCGTGTACAACGAAGCACTCAAACCATCATCAGGAGGGAGACTTATTCAATCTGTTGAATATACCGAGACTAACCCACAACCCAACCCTGACCTACCCTGACCTAACCCTGACCCATCCCTAACCTACCCCTGACCTACCCCTGACCCACGACCAAGGGTTAGGGTTAGGGTTAGGGTTTAGGGTTAGGGTTAGGGTTAGGGTTAGGATATGAGCAATTTACGAAAATTGAACATTTGTTCAATTCATCAAATTGAACAAAATGTTTTTATTGGTTGACACAGTCACGTGACCTCAGTAGGTTTGGGTGCGGGTTGGGTGTGGGTCTGGGTTAGGGTTAGGATATGAGCAATTTACGAAAATTGAACATTTGTTCAATTCATCAAATTGAACAAAATGTTTTTATTGGTTGACACAGTCACGTGACCTCAGTAGGTTTGGGTGCGGGTTGGGTGTGGGTCTGGGCCATTTCAAACGACAGCATTGTAATGAGGTGGAGTTGAACTGGCTGTAACGGTAAATGGTAACGCTTGTGCTTTGCCCTATCCGTCAGTCGCTGCGTAGCACCATCGCAGCAATTTTCAGATGGGCCATTGCATGACATAATTTAACAACAAGGCTGGCGACTGGATTTAGCAACTATTTTAAACGACAAGGAAGTGGACTCAGGACTGGAGGAGGGAGAATTATTCAATCATTCAATCTGTTGAATATCCATTCAAGCTATGGAAGGGGAAGGGATACACAAGATGAATCCGCATTCGTGTACAACGAAGCACTCAAACCATCATCAGGAGGGAGACTTATTCAATCTGTTGAATATACCGAGACTAACCCACAACCCAACCCTGACCTACCCTGACCTAACCCTGACCCATCCCTAACCTACCCCTGACCTACCCCTGACCCACGACCAAGGGTTAGGGTTAGGGTTAGGGTTTAGGGTTAGGGTTAGGGTTAGGGTTAGGATATGAGCAATTTACGAAAATTGAACATTTGTTCAATTCATCAAATTGAACAAAATGTTTTTATTGGTTGACACAGTCACGTGACCTCAGTAGGTTTGGGTGCGGGTTGGGTGTGGGTCTGGGTTAGGATATGAGCAATTTACGAAAATTGAACATTTGTTCAATTCATCAAATTGAACAAAATGTTTTTATTGGTTGACACAGTCACGTGACCTCAGTAGGTTTGGGTGCGGGTTGGGTGTGGGTCTGGGTTAGGGTTAGGATATGAGCAATTTACGAAAATTGAACATTTGTTCAATTCATCAAATTGAACAAAATGTTTTTATTGGTTGACACAGTCACGTGACCTCAGTAGGTTTGGGTGCGGGTTGGGTGTGGGTCTGGGCCATTTCAAACGACAGCATTGTAATGAGGTGGAGTTGAACTGGCTGTAACGGTAAATGGTAACGCTTGTGCTTTGCCCTATCCGTCAGTCGCTGCGTAGCACCATCGCAGCAATTTTCAGATGGGCCATTGCATGACATAATTTAACAACAAGGCTGGCGACTGGATTTAGCAACTATTTTAAACGACAAGGAAGTGGACTCAGGACTGGAGGAGGGAGAATTATTCAATCATTCAATCTGTTGAATATCCATTCAAGCTATGGAAGGGGAAGGGATACACAAGATGAATCCGCATTCGTGTACAACGAAGCACTCAAACCATCATCAGGAGGGAGACTTATTCAATCTGTTGAATATACCGAGACTAACCCACAACCCAACCCTGACCTACCCTGACCTAACCCTGACCCATCCCTAACCTACCCCTGACCTACCCCTGACCCACGACCAAGGGTTAGGGTTAGGGTTAGGGTTTAGGGTTAGGGTTAGGGTTAGGGTTAGGATATGAGCAATTTACGAAAATTGAACATTTGTTCAATTCATCAAATTGAACAAAATGTTTTTATTGGTTGACACAGTCACGTGACCTCAGTAGGTTTGGGTGCGGGTTGGGTGTGGGTCTGGGTTAGGGTTAGGATATGAGCAATTTACGAAAATTGAACATTTGTTCAATTCATCAAATTGAACAAAATGTTTTTATTGGTTGACACAGTCACGTGACCTCAGTAGGTTTGGGTGCGGGTTGGGTGTGGGTCTGGGCCATTTCAAACGACAGCATTGTAATGAGGTGGAGTTGAACTGGCTGTAACGGTAAATGGTAACGCTTGTGCTTTGCCCTATCCGTCAGTCGCTGCGTAGCACCATCGCAGCAATTTTCAGATGGGCCATTGCATGACATAATTTAACAACAAGGCTGGCGACTGGATTTAGCAACTATTTTAAACGACAAGGAAGTGGACTCAGGACTGGAGGAGGGAGAATTATTCAATCATTCAATCTGTTGAATATCCATTCAAGCTATGGAAGGGGAAGGGATACACAAGATGAATCCGCATTCGTGTACAACGAAGCACTCAAACCATCATCAGGAGGGAGACTTATTCAATCTGTTGAATATACCGAGACTAACCCACAACCCAACCCTGACCTACCCTGACCTAACCCTGACCCATCCCTAACCTACCCCTGACCTACCCCTGACCCACGACCAAGGGTTAGGGTTAGGGTTAGGGTTTAGGGTTAGGGTTAGGGTTAGGGTTAGGATATGAGCAATTTACGAAAATTGAACATTTGTTCAATTCATCAAATTGAACAAAATGTTTTTATTGGTTGACACAGTCACGTGACCTCAGTAGGTTTGGGTGCGGGTTGGGTGTGGGTCTGGGTTAGGATATGAGCAATTTACGAAAATTGAACATTTGTTCAATTCATCAAATTGAACAAAATGTTTTTATTGGTTGACACAGTCACGTGACCTCAGTAGGTTTGGGTGCGGGTTGGGTGTGGGTCTGGGTTAGGGTTAGGATATGAGCAATTTACGAAAATTGAACATTTGTTCAATTCATCAAATTGAACAAAATGTTTTTATTGGTTGACACAGTCACGTGACCTCAGTAGGTTTGGGTGCGGGTTGGGTGTGGGTCTGGGCCATTTCAAACGACAGCATTGTAATGAGGTGGAGTTGAACTGGCTGTAACGGTAAATGGTAACGCTTGTGCTTTGCCCTATCCGTCAGTCGCTGCGTAGCACCATCGCAGCAATTTTCAGATGGGCCATTGCATGACATAATTTAACAACAAGGCTGGCGACTGGATTTAGCAACTATTTTAAACGACAAGGAAGTGGACTCAGGACTGGAGGAGGGAGAATTATTCAATCATTCAATCTGTTGAATATCCATTCAAGCTATGGAAGGGGAAGGGATACACAAGATGAATCCGCATTCGTGTACAACGAAGCACTCAAACCATCATCAGGAGGGAGACTTATTCAATCTGTTGAATATACCGAGACTAACCCACAACCCAACCCTGACCTACCCTGACCTAACCCTGACCCATCCCTAACCTACCCCTGACCTACCCCTGACCCACGACCAAGGGTTAGGGTTAGGGTTAGGGTTTAGGGTTAGGGTTAGGGTTAGGGTTAGGATATGAGCAATTTACGAAAATTGAACATTTGTTCAATTCATCAAATTGAACAAAATGTTTTTATTGGTTGACACAGTCACGTGACCTCAGTAGGTTTGGGTGCGGGTTGGGTGTGGGTCTGGGTTAGGGTTAGGATATGAGCAATTTACGAAAATTGAACATTTGTTCAATTCATCAAATTGAACAAAATGTTTTTATTGGTTGACACAGTCACGTGACCTCAGTAGGTTTGGGTGCGGGTTGGGTGTGGGTCTGGGCCATTTCAAACGACAGCATTGTAATGAGGTGGAGTTGAACTGGCTGTAACGGTAAATGGTAACGCTTGTGCTTTGCCCTATCCGTCAGTCGCTGCGTAGCACCATCGCAGCAATTTTCAGATGGGCCATTGCATGACATAATTTAACAACAAGGCTGGCGACTGGATTTAGCAACTATTTTAAACGACAAGGAAGTGGACTCAGGACTGGAGGAGGGAGAATTATTCAATCATTCAATCTGTTGAATATCCATTCAAGCTATGGAAGGGGAAGGGATACACAAGATGAATCCGCATTCGTGTACAACGAAGCACTCAAACCATCATCAGGAGGGAGACTTATTCAATCTGTTGAATATACCGAGACTAACCCACAACCCAACCCTGACCTACCCTGACCTAACCCTGACCCATCCCTAACCTACCCCTGACCTACCCCTGACCCACGACCAAGGGTTAGGGTTAGGGTTAGGGTTTAGGGTTAGGGTTAGGGTTAGGGTTAGGATATGAGCAATTTACGAAAATTGAACATTTGTTCAATTCATCAAATTGAACAAAATGTTTTTATTGGTTGACACAGTCACGTGACCTCAGTAGGTTTGGGTGCGGGTTGGGTGTGGGTCTGGGTTAGGATATGAGCAATTTACGAAAATTGAACATTTGTTCAATTCATCAAATTGAACAAAATGTTTTTATTGGTTGACACAGTCACGTGACCTCAGTAGGTTTGGGTGCGGGTTGGGTGTGGGTCTGGGTTAGGGTTAGGATATGAGCAATTTACGAAAATTGAACATTTGTTCAATTCATCAAATTGAACAAAATGTTTTTATTGGTTGACACAGTCACGTGACCTCAGTAGGTTTGGGTGCGGGTTGGGTGTGGGTCTGGGCCATTTCAAACGACAGCATTGTAATGAGGTGGAGTTGAACTGGCTGTAACGGTAAATGGTAACGCTTGTGCTTTGCCCTATCCGTCAGTCGCTGCGTAGCACCATCGCAGCAATTTTTAGATGGGCCATTGCATGACATAATTTAACAACAAGGCTGGCGACTGGATTTAGCAACTATTTTAAACGACAAGGAAGTGGACTCAGGACTGGAGGAGGGAGAATTATTCAATCATTCAATCTGTTGAATATCCATTCAAGCTATGGAAGGGGAAGGGATACACAAGATGAATCCGCATTCGTGTACAACGAAGCACTCAAACCATCATCAGGAGGGAGACTTATTCAATCTGTTGAATATACCGAGACTAACCCACAACCCAACCCTGACCTACCCTGACCTAACCCTGACCCATCCCTAACCTACCCCTGACCTACCCCTGACCCACGACCAAGGGTTAGGGTTAGGGTTAGGGTTTAGGGTTAGGGTTAGGGTTAGGGTTAGGATATGAGCAATTTACGAAAATTGAACATTTGTTAGGGTTAGGGTTAGGGGGTTAGGATATGAGCAATTTACGAAAATTGAACATTTGTTCAATTCATCAAATTGAACAAAATGTTTTTATTGGTTGACACAGTCACGTGACCTCAGTAGGTTTGGGTGCGGGTTGGGTGTGGGTCTGGGTTAGGGTTAGGATATGAGCAATTTACGAAAATTGAACATTTGTTCAATTCATCAAATTGAACAAAATGTTTTTATTGGTTGACACAGTCACGTGACCTCAGTAGGTTTGGGTGCGGGTTGGGTGTGGGTCTGGGCCATTTCAAACGACAGCATTGTAATGAGGTGGAGTTGAACTGGCTGTAACGGTAAATGGTAACGCTTGTGCTTTGCCCTATCCGTCAGTCGCTGCGTAGCACCATCGCAGCAATTTTCAGATGGGCCATTGCATGACATAATTTAACAACAAGGCTGGCGACTGGATTTAGCAACTATTTTAAACGACAAGGAAGTGGACTCAGGACTGGAGGAGGGAGAATTATTCAATCATTCAATCTGTTGAATATCCATTCAAGCTATGGAAGGGGAAGGGATACACAAGATGAATCCGCATTCGTGTACAACGAAGCACTCAAACCATCATCAGGAGGGAGACTTATTCAATCTGTTGAATATACCGAGACTAACCCACAACCCAACCCTGACCTACCCTGACCTAACCCTGACCCATCCCTTACCTACCCCTGACCTACCCCTGACCCACGACCAAGGGTTAGGGTTAGGGTTAGGGTTTAGGGTTAGGGTTAGGGTTAGGGTTAGGGTTAGGATATGAGCAATTTACGAAAATTGAACATTTGTTCAATTCATCAAATTGAACAAAATGTTTTTATTGGTTGACACAGTCACGTGACCTCAGTAGGTTTGGGTGCGGGTTGGGTGTGGGTCTGGGTTAGGGTTAGGATATGAGCAATTTACGAAAATTGAACATTTGTTCAATTCATCAAATTGAACAAAATGTTTTTATTGGTTGACACAGTCACGTGACCTCAGTAGGTTTGGGTGCGGGTTGGGTGTGGGTCTGGGTTAGGGTTAGGATATGAGCAATTTACGAAAATTGAACATTTGTTCAATTCATCAAATTGAACAAAATGTTTTTATTGGTTGACACAGTCACGTGACCTCAGTAGGTTTGGGTGCGGGTTGGGTGTGGGTCTGGGCCATTTCAAACGACAGCATTGTAATGAGGTGGAGTTGAACTGGCTGTAACGGTAAATGGTAACGCTTGTGCTTTGCCCTATCCGTCAGTCGCTGCGTAGCACCATCGCAGCAATTTTCAGATGGGCCATTGCATGACATAATTTAACAACAAGGCTGGCGACTGGATTTAGCAACTATTTTAAACGACAAGGAAGTGGACTCAGGACTGGAGGAGGGAGAATTATTCAATCATTCAATCTGTTGAATATCCATTCAAGCTATGGAAGGGGAAGGGATACACAAGATGAATCCGCATTCGTGTACAACGAAGCACTCAAACCATCATCAGGAGGGAGACTTATTCAATCTGTTGAATATACCGAGACTAACCCACAACCCAACCCTGACCTACCCTGACCTAACCCTGACCCATCCCTAACCTACCCCTGACCTACCCCTGACCCACGACCAAGGGTTAGGGTTAGGGTTAGGGTTTAGGGTTAGGGTTAGGGTTAGGGTTAGGGTTAGGATATGAGCAATTTACGAAAATTGAACATTTGTTCAATTCATCAAATTGAACAAAATGTTTTTATTGGTTGACACAGTCACGTGACCTCAGTAGGTTTGGGTGCGGGTTGGGTGTGGGTCTGGGTTAGGGTTAGGATATGAGCAATTTACGAAAATTGAACATTTGTTCAATTCATCAAATTGAACAAAATGTTTTTATTGGTTGACACAGTCACGTGACCTCAGTAGGTTTGGGTGCGGGTTGGGTGTGGGTCTGGGTTAGGGTTAGGATATGAGCAATTTACGAAAATTGAACATTTGTTCAATTCATCAAATTGAACAAAATGTTTTTATTGGTTGACACAGTCACGTGACCTCAGTAGGTTTGGGTGCGGGTTGGGTGTGGGTCTGGGCCATTTCAAACGACAGCATTGTAATGAGGTGGAGTTGAACTGGCTGTAACGGTAAATGGTAACGCTTGTGCTTTGCCCTATCCGTCAGTCGCTGCGTAGCACCATCGCAGCAATTTTCAGATGGGCCATTGCATGACATAATTTAACAACAAGGCTGGCGACTGGATTTAGCAACTATTTTAAACGACAAGGAAGTGGACTCAGGACTGGAGGAGGGAGAATTATTCAATCATTCAATCTGTTGAATATCCATTCAAGCTATGGAAGGGGAAGGGATACACAAGATGAATCCGCATTCGTGTACAACGAAGCACTCAAACCATCATCAGGAGGGAGACTTATTCAATCTGTTGAATATACCGAGACTAACCCACAACCCAACCCTGACCTACCCTGACCTAACCCTGACCCATCCCTAACCTACCCCTGACCTACCCCTGACCCACGACCAAGGGTTAGGGTTAGGGTTAGGGTTTAGGGTTAGGGTTAGGGTTAGGGTTAGGGTTAGGATATGAGCAATTTACGAAAATTGAACATTTGTTCAATTCATCAAATTGAACAAAATGTTTTTATTGGTTGACACAGTCACGTGACCTCAGTAGGTTTGGGTGCGGGTTGGGTGTGGGTCTGGGTTAGGGTTAGGATATGAGCAATTTACGAAAATTGAACATTTGTTCAATTCATCAAATTGAACAAAATGTTTTTATTGGTTGACACAGTCACGTGACCTCAGTAGGTTTGGGTGCGGGTTGGGTGTGGGTCTGGGTTAGGGTTAGGATATGAGCAATTTACGAAAATTGAACATTTGTTCAATTCATCAAATTGAACAAAATGTTTTTATTGGTTGACACAGTCACGTGACCTCAGTAGGTTTGGGTGCGGGTTGGGTGTGGGTCTGGGCCATTTCAAACGACAGCATTGTAATGAGGTGGAGTTGAACTGGCTGTAACGGTAAATGGTAACGCTTGTGCTTTGCCCTATCCGTCAGTCGCTGCGTAGCACCATCGCAGCAATTTTCAGATGGGCCATTGCATGACATAATTTAACAACAAGGCTGGCGACTGGATTTAGCAACTATTTTAAACGACAAGGAAGTGGACTCAGGACTGGAGGAGGGAGAATTATTCAATCATTCAATCTGTTGAATATCCATTCAAGCTATGGAAGGGGAAGGGATACACAAGATGAATCCGCATTCGTGTACAACGAAGCACTCAAACCATCATCAGGAGGGAGACTTATTCAATCTGTTGAATATACCGAGACTAACCCACAACCCAACCCTGACCTACCCTGACCTAACCCTGACCCATCCCTAACCTACCCCTGACCTACCCCTGACCCACGACCAAGGGTTAGGGTTAGGGTTAGGGTTTAGGGTTAGGGTTAGGGTTAGGGTTAGGGTTAGGATATGAGCAATTTACGAAAATTGAACATTTGTTCAATTCATCAAATTGAACAAAATGTTTTTATTGGTTGACACAGTCACGTGACCTCAGTAGGTTTGGGTGCGGGTTGGGTGTGGGTCTGGGTTAGGGTTAGGATATGAGCAATTTACGAAAATTGAACATTTGTTCAATTCATCAAATTGAACAAAATGTTTTTATTGGTTGACACAGTCACGTGACCTCAGTAGGTTTGGGTGCGGGTTGGGTGTGGGTCTGGGTTAGGGTTAGGATATGAGCAATTTACGAAAATTGAACATTTGTTCAATTCATCAAATTGAACAAAATGTTTTTATTGGTTGACACAGTCACGTGACCTCAGTAGGTTTGGGTGCGGGTTGGGTGTGGGTCTGGGCCATTTCAAACGACAGCATTGTAATGAGGTGGAGTTGAACTGGCTGTAACGGTAAATGGTAACGCTTGTGCTTTGCCCTATCCGTCAGTCGCTGCGTAGCACCATCGCAGCAATTTTCAGATGGGCCATTGCATGACATAATTTAACAACAAGGCTGGCGACTGGATTTAGCAACTATT